>JAJJWW010003537.1:0-102908 GCA_023531295.1 Papaver armeniacum | reverse complement strand
GCCTCGAAAGGTGTTTCTATTTAGCCTACATGTTATACCGCAAGTGCACGGCGTCTATCGGAGACGCGGCAAGTACGGGTCGATCCCACAAGGACTTGTGGTGCTCTAAGGTTGATCAAGGGCTATGCTAAACTCGAGTTTCCATGAAATGTAACACAAATTTGGTATGTTGTCGATGCGGCGAGGTTGAGTGAAGTGACTCTAAACTAAGGTATAAAAACAGTGATAGTGGGTTTACCGAGTGTCCATGATTCCACCACTAACTCCTATTGTGAGTTTAACTAAGTTAAACTTTCTTGTCTGTGGTGATAAGGGTAGGGTGTCAATTCCACCACCTATCTAAGGTGTTTCTCCATGTAATGCTTCAAATAACGACTAAGGTACTAACCTAGAGTACTAATTGTCTAATTAAGCACAATTAGTCAAAAGAATTAGCAATTATGATTAGAGTATGAGCTGCAGCAATCTCAAAACAGTTGTAACCTAACTACAATGGATACAAGGCATCCATTGTGAGAGAAAAGTTTTGGATACTTATAATTGAAGACATCTAATATAATTAAGCACTCAAGAACAGTTCAACAGAGTTTAGCACAACATGAATTAGGGTTTCATTGAATCCCTAGCAAGCTAAATTAAAAATGACAAATAACGAAATTAAATCTACAAGGATGCTCTGGCTAATCCAGGCATAAGCAAACTCATCTTCTCCTCTTATTTATACATGCACCAAAATTCCAAAATATCAAACCCTAATTTATTATAAAGCAGAAATTAACTCAAACCCATACCACTAGATAAACTCTCCTCTTTGTCAAATTGGCTCGAGAACGCCATGCATCGGTTGTTGGCTAACCTAGCTCTAGTTTTCTCTAAGTTAGCTTCTAGGGTTGAAAGAAGCTAAGTGAGAGAAAACTAGCTCTAGAGAGGTAGAGCCGGCATCGGGAGATGGTGGTGGTGAGGCTCGGCATGGCTCGCTCGAGCTTGGTCGGGGAAGGAAGGTGGAGGAGTAGAGCTCTCTGTGAGTGTGACGGGGAGAGGAAGAAAGAGAAGATGGAAATGAAATGAATTTGGTCGATTAGGGTATAGGGTGTTGGGTCGCTTCGTTGTGAGGCGGGGACTGACAAAAGTTGATGAGAAGGCCTCGGCGAGCGTAGGATGCAGCAGCTACGATCACGAACGGCTCGGGGAGTATTGGGTAGATTTGGTGTTGAGCGGAGCATCGAGAAATAGATGTGAGCGAAGGAGCAACCGTATGATGCATGCAGGCGAGATCTCAACGGCTCGGGATGAGCGAGTTCGGATCGGGTCGTGGGTAGCTCTAGCCCATGTCTTCCTTGTTGGGTTGCAAGCGATTCGCGCGCGGGCTTTGGCTATCTGCTCCATAGATGCTCGTCTCCAATTTTCTGCTCTTTCGACTCCTCAATTTCTCAGAGCTTTATTTATTACCTAAAAACACAAAATTAATTAATACAAATATTTATTCTTGAAAACAAAGAAAACACGAGAATGCTGGGATAATATTTGATTTCTATGCGCAAAAGATGAGTAAAATGCCAATAAAAAGGTGTATAAATATGCACTATTTGGCACTCATCAAATACCCCAAACCTGAATTTTACTTGTCCTCAAGTGAAACGAGAGAAAATAAAAAAATCCTAACTATACCCCCGTCGCAGGTCTCGAATGCATTTAGCGTATGCACTAAGCCTTTAAACCCCTAGGTGTCCCTAGTGGACGAGTTGTAGTCTCGTGAGGGTTTACTAGGGTGTACCCACAAAACCTTCTCCAACTTCGAGTGTAAAAGAGTCTCAAGCATCCAAGAAGCTATGAGTACATAGAGTTTCGCATGTTAGTAACATGAAGTTAGAACTACCAAAGAACGCATTCTCATCCTTAAGTGCTTTGGCGAGAAGTAACCATACCATATGAAAGAATTCGGATTGATTGTGATCATAAGTCTCAACTTCTGCCTCACCATTAGGATTTTATGATAATTGCACTCAAAAAGATCGCTTTTTAGTCTCTCATGTGTGCGGGCGGGAATAAAGAGAGAAATCCCGCACACGTTGTAGGTAAGAAGGATAACCTTCCGAAAATAAAATGGGAGATTCCACAGAGGTGTGGACAAAAGAATCTTTTTGATGATCTCTAAGGAAGGAAATCAACCATTAGCAAGGGTGGGAGTACTCACTTACCTTCTCACCCGATCGGCAATTAATATCACTCTCTCATAAGAACCATAGAAACGTCTTCAATCTTCGGTCTTCGAATGTTGATGACGAACTTCTAAACTTCACAAAACTTGACAATTTTTGATTTTTCTACTCAATTTCCTTGTTGTTTGGATTTTTCTTTTTGAACTCTTCTTTACCATGGTGGTAGCAAAAATAAACTACATTTTTTTTTTTTTTTTTTTTTTTAAGTGAAAATAAAAATACAAATAATGAAACAACTAACTCCATGGACAAAGGTCTTTGTCACTCAATTTTTCCACAACTTGTATTGTCTTGATTTTATAAATTTTATTAATTCTCATCCTATTTTCTTTTCTTTTTCTTTGTTGCACGTAAACCTTGGACTATATCAATTTTTCTTTCAATATTCGATCTTTGCTCTGTTTGTTGACGATGATGTGTTTCTATGGGTCTTGCTTGATTGAGAGAGAGAGTGATGCTAACTGCAAATCGATATTTAGAAGGAGTTTTCTTCTTTAAACGTCACCTCATGATTGACAAAAACTAGCACTCAAGAGATCAAAAGTAGTGCTGAAATTGGTGCGAAAGTTGGGTAGCTCACCATTCTACCGGAATTGACGTGCGGTGACACACACTCTAACAACTTTTCTAGAAAGTTGCAAAAAATTGAAGGTTGGTGCCTCACTTGATGTAAAAATGGGAGTCTCCACTATGGTTGATCACAATTCTACTACCCGAATATCTAAACGACACCTAATTCGCCCTCCGGTATGGTTAAATCCAACTTTAACGCTCTAATCAACTAAGAAACCCAATTGCGTTTTCCTACTTCTAACTGTTATTTCGGTCAGAAAAAATTCTCTATGTAAACATAGCTAGAAGCATGCTAGTGACTCTAAAATCTCTAAACGTTGGAGGTTTTTATTTGCAAAAAAAAAAGTTTTGAATTTTTTTTTTTTTTTTTTTTTTTTTTTTAGTGAAAATAAAAATACAAATAATGAAACAACTAACTCCATGGACAAAGGTCTTTGTCACTCAATTTTTCCACAACTTGTATTGTCTTGATTTTATAAATTTTATTAATTCTCATCCTATTTTCTTTTCTTTTTCTTTGTTGCACGTAAACCTTGGACTATATCAATTTTTCTTTCAATATTACGTCTTTGCTCCGTTTGTTGACGATGATGTGTTTCTATGGGTCTTGCTTTGATTGAGAGAGAGAGTGATGCTAACTGCAAATCGATATTTAGAAGGAGTTTTCTTCTTTAAACGTCACCCTCATGATTGACAAAAACTAGCACTCAAGAGATCAAAAGTAGTCTTGAAATTGGTGCGAAGTTGGGTAGCTCACCATTCCTACCCGGAATTGACGTACGGTGACACACACTCTAACAGCTTTTCTAGAAAGTTGCAAAAAATTGAAGGTTGGTGCCTCACTTGATGTAAAATGGGGAGTCTCCACTATGGTTGATCACAATTCTACTACCGAATATCTAAACAGCACCTAATTCGCCCTCCGGTATGGTTAAATCCAACTTTAACGCTCTAATCAACTAAGAAACCCAATTGCGTTTTCCGGTACTTCTAACTTCTGTTATTTCGGTCAGAAAAAATTCTCTATGTAAACATAGCTAGAAGCATGCTAGTGACTCTAAAATCTCTAAACGTTGGAGGTTTTTATTTGCAAAAAAAAAGTTTTGAATTTTTTTTTTTTTTTTTTTTTTTTTTTTTTTTTTTTGAAAATAAAGGATTAAAAAGACTAAAAACTCTATATGCAAATGCACCCCCAAACCTAAATCAAACATTGTCCTCAATGTGTCAACAGATAGGAAAATTTTAAACGAGTCACATACCGAGAGAACTATGCTTTATAGAGAAAAGGGAAGAGATTACCGGATGTCGGCGGAGCACGGTTAGAGCTTCATTCGTTAAGGCTAGAATCCAACATATCATATCGGATTAGCATCATATATGCGCAAGAAGACTCAACCGAATCAAGAAAGAAAAATTAAAAAGTCCTATGGGATTATATACAAAAATTCATCATACACTAACAATCTAAAGAGTTGCGGGTCAACCCAAAAGATAATGTCTGAAAACTTTAACATTCTTACAAATACAACATAAAAATGGGCTTTGGTTTATGTGGGAATTTGGTTTATTGGGCTTTGGTTTGTTTGGGATTTGGTTTTGGTTTCAATGGGATTCAGTTTGGTTTTTGTGGGCTTCTTTGGTTTATTGGGAATGCAGGTTGTGTGGGCTTCAATTTGTACATAAACAAATTTATGTGCGGCCAATGATTACTGATGAAAGGCTGGTTTGGTTTGTTGGGAATTTAGCTTGGTTATGTGCAAGCCGACTTTGTGTGCGGCCCATTAGATACAACCCACAAAAGGAAATGACACTTTATTCTAAGTGTAAACCCAAAGGTTGCTTTTTGAATTTGCTAAACCCATTTGTGAATAAGTGTATTTCAGCCCAAGAGATGTGGGCTCGATTTTGTGCGAGGCAGCCCGATGCAGGTTAGTCTAAGTGCAAATGCACAGTCCGGTTTGTATGCAAGCCCAGTTTAGATGTTGCAAGCCACGGTTATTATGTGCGGGAGCTGAACTCGGAAGAGACACAAACTCTCAAAATTGACACATCACGGCCTAAGCGACCTTCACAAAGACGAGGCCTAAGTGCGATGCGGCTTATGCCTTTGCACAATTAGACACAATTCACAAAATGTAACACTCAACTTCTAGCAAGAGGAGTGCTTGCTGTTGGAGATCTCACAGCCTTGCTTGGCAAGGTTAGTTGAGCTCAAATGCTACGGAGTTCGAGATGCAACAAACTTATTCAAATGCCACGGGGTACTTGTCATACAACTTACGAAATTGGTGCACATGTTTACAAATTTCGAGATATGGCGGTGAACAAAGCTTAGCAAGTAGCAGTTCTCGGTTCATGCACGGGATTCAAGATTGGCGGTGCCAAGGCTAGTACTCGGCACGGATTATCAATAGAACACACAAGTACGAGGCCTCGGCCAAGGCAAGCAAGATGCACAAATGCACAGAAATTTCAGGGTATATGACATCAACTACCTGAGTTGATGTCAACTAAGTCAGTTGACTTTAGCCTGGCTTTGTAGCTAAGATGGTTGTCCTAGCTGCACTCAAGCTCACAGCTTCAGGGGCTGGAGTTGGGGCACAGGGCAATGAACTTTAGCTAAGGGCTACGGCACAGTTAACACACGAGATCGGGGTTATGTGCGAGCACGGTTGGGCGAATGCAAGGTGCACGGGGCGGATGATAATGCTTACACAAGTTGCTCAATATTCATTCAGTGCTATGATATCACGGGTATGCTATTCGGATGCAAAGGCAAACAACAAAGGTAGTTGATGCTCTTGGTTTGCGGCTAGCACGGCTACCTAAGTGTAACCTCCACGGCTACGGGGGCTTGAGGTCACTACTTCACGGTGTTGATGGGTGAAAACTACTCTGCAATTTGGTAATTTGGGGTGTGGATGAGGAATGAATTTAAACCTTCAACAAATGCCTTTGCGCGGTGAGTGCTTGTAGATTCGAGAGATCAATACGTGCAAGTCCGGCCTAAACCAAGAAATGGCCGTTCCCGAGACTTGTTTCGGTCACAAAGTGAAGGAGATGGGGTTGATCTTAGGGAGGGAAGCGAAGAAGGTGTTGAGATTGTGAAGGTGTTGGCTTGCTTATGACTTGTAATGTGAAAGATGAGCAAGCTTACGGTTGATGCTAGCGGGATCAGGTGTTTGAATACGGTTTTTGTATTAACACTTGGTATAAGTCGTCTGAACTTGTGTTGTTCTCCGTTATTCCTTGTTGTTGGAAATAGGGCGGAGAACCTATTTATACAAGTCATAGAGCCTCATTCACGTTTCTCGTGGGAAGTGGAGGTAGTGGAATGATGGAGTAGTGGAGTTGTGTGTCGGTAACACACGACCAGTCTTGCCCACTTTTCTGTTCATCTCTAACCGTCCATGACTTCCTAACACGTTCTTGTGATGGCGCGTTGCCTTGCTGCACATAAAACCGCCAGGACCAATACCCCCATGTATCCCCGAGTTTGTGACATGATTGATGTACGGAATGTGGATCGTGGATCCACGAAAGATAGCATGTAATGCTGAATTGAATAAGCTGCGTTATTGAAAGTCGATACTTGTGAAGTATCGTGTGTATTTCATGCAGGTCCTGCATTGTGGTGTGGTAAGGTGATGGGTAGTGACGCCTTGCGGCCAATTGACTCTGACCGGGGTTGTATAACCAAGGTGGTGAAGTTGGACGGATGAGATGAGCCTTGAGACACTCATCTGCGGCCAGTTAATGAATATTAGGGTTTTTTGAAGAGGTGCGCAAGCATCACTCTCGGCTTTCGTCGAAACCAAGCATGGGAAGGATTTTGGAGAGGACCGACCATACATGCGTGTTGACGGCATGATGGTGTAGGTGCACAGTATTCCGTTCCCTCATGAAAGCGCGATCTGGGCCTCAATTTGACCGTCAAAGAGGAGTGGTCGAGATTGATTTTGCGATAGAAGTTTGATACCGCAAGAAACCGCGCGCCACACTCTTTTTCCGCGTTTTCCAAGACGACCTAACTTGGTCTGTCTTGGCCGGCTGGTTTGACGTGAAGATGGTAGGCTGATGTTCACGCCTATGCCTGACTATCCCATGAAAACGTGATCTAAGCCACTCAATTCGTCCATTGAAGTTGAGCGGTCGAGATCAATTTGCAATTTGGGAAGTGTAACCACGCATGTTTGGGCGGGCGTTTTGGATTAGCCGGGCATGATATGCCTTGGCCGATTACATGAGGGGTAGATGGGCCCACGGTGGTCATCTTTGGTATGACCGGACCTGCTCGATTTGATCTGTGACCCTCCATTCGTGCTAGGAGAAGATGGACGCGCGTGATGGCTTGAACCCTAATTTTGGCTTGCAAAGCCGTGCGACCATGCTCTTTCAGGCGGACGAATGTGTTGTAACCAATAATGGTTGGTTTTGACCGATTGGTCAAGTGTGTAGGCGGTCACATGGTGATTGTGTCGACATGCTCGGGCCCTTTGAGTCTACATCTACACCCTCCATCTATACTGCGAAGATGGATGGTTGAGACCGTTTTGCGGCACATGTAATATGCCGCAAACCCTAATTTAGGTTTTCCGTCCATAATGCTTGGTATGGACGGTTTCTTGGCGTTGCAAGGCCAATAGTCGACCATGCGGGGTCGGTAGTGTGTATTCCATACCTTGGGGGTGATGGAATTGATGCAGGGTCATCCAATCATGCTTGTGGAGTTGGATGGCGCGATCGAATCATATCCGGTGATATGGTCGGTCTTGGGATGCTCAATCGGGCTAGTATAACACACCGAGAGGGGCTCAATCGGGCTAGTATAACACACCGAGAGGGCTCGGGCTAGTATAACACACCGAGAATCAACACATGCGGGTATTTCGTACATGGTTTCATTATAGTGCTTGGAGGTTTGTGTTACTGCGCCAGAGTAACACTCGGTCGTCATGCCACAACGATAATGATTCATTATAGTGCTTGGAGGTTCGTGTTACTCAGTAAGAGTAACACTCGTCGTCATGCCACACCGATAATGAGTGCTGGAAATACAAAGGCTGATATGAAATTCACGGGAAGGGATTGTTGCTACATGCTCCAACACGGAGGAATTTCATGTATTCACGAGAATGGGATTGTTGCTACATGCTCCATTCTTGGTGAATTAAGTGAGGAGTATCCGTCACTTATAAACGGCTTTATCTTTTACAAGATGTCGCGCATGATTTTACGGTTTTTACAAATTTAACCTTAAACGAAAATCCACCATCAACAACGAGGTTATGCTCGGGAAAGTCTCTAGCTGGTCATGCAAAGGGACCGGGTCGATGGTTCTGACCCGGGCTCGAGTGCAGTTCAAACTTGTAGCTTCGGGGCCAGCAAGTTAACAGAGTAGAGCAATACACTTGGGTAAGATCGGGGTTTGCGGCTCAAGGTACGGGGCTTTGTAAGGCTCAAATTATCATGCTTAGCATTAGGCACAAGTTATCACGGGCATGAGCATGGATCGGTTGACGGGGTTTTACGGATGCACTAGTTCTCACGGATGAGCAATGCTTAGGATGGGTCTCAAGTGCCTAAACCCTCATTCAAATGCTACAAAATCACACACACAATAGTGATGCCGGATCCCGAGAAGCAACGAGAAAAACGGCTCTCAACACATAAACAATACCAACGGTCTCAACATGCTCGGGGTGTCAACACAATCATAGCAATTTATAGCGGTTTATATCTAGGTCTCACACAAAGCACGGGGCTGGTTAAAGAGGTTCAACGAGGTGCGGTAAGCTCGGGTTGCGGCACTAATGGCTCATGCTCAGGGTGTGCGCAGGGTATGCTCAAATTTATGCTCAAAGTTGACACAACACAAGCTCAACGAAAACACACAGTTTGCACGGGGAGTAGATGGATCTAGTTGGTAAGTTAAAGCATGCAAGGGTTAAGGCAACTATTCTATCATGCTCGGGTTGCAAACATGGTATGTTATCATAAACAGTTCAAACATTCAATGCTACACAGACTCACAAAATCTTGCTTTGGTAAGCTTACTCACGAGGTTAACCTCGATTATGTGCTTTTCCTTGCCTTCCTTGGGCTGGCTCAGTGCTCGCGGTACCTCAAGTCTGCGCTTTTCTTGTGTTTCTTGGGCTTGCTCGGCGGCTCGCAACATAGCAAGCACCATTACTCGGAGGAAAACTCGGTTCTCATATCGATGCGGGTTATAGCCAAGGGAATGAACTAAAATGCGAGAAAAGCAACTAAAATGCAACTATGAACTAAAATGCGGAAAATACGAGAAAAGCAACTATGCAATTACGAGGAAAAGCAACTATGCAATCAAGATTAACTAAAATGCACTGAAGTAGTATGTACAGGGTGAAATGAACTCAGTAACGGCAAGCAATCGATCAACAGGGCACACGCCAAGTCCCCGGCAACGGCGCCAAAAACTTGGTAGGCCTCGAAAGGTGTTTCTATTTAGCCTACATGTTATACCGCAAGTGCACGGCGTCTATCGGAGACGCGGCAAGTACGGGTCGATCCCACAAGGACTTGTGGTGCTCTAAGGTTGATCAAGGGCTATGCTAAACGAGTTTCCATGAAATGTAACACAAATTTGGTATGTTGTCGATGCGGCGAGGTTGAGTGAAGTGACTCTAAACTAAGGTATAAAACAGTGATAGTGGGTTTACCGAGTGCAATTCCACCACTAACTCCTATTGTGAGTTTAACTAAGTTAAACTTTCTTGTCCAATGACCCGATAAGGGCAGGGTGTCAATTCCACCACCTATCTAAGGTGTTTCTCCATGTAATGCTTCAAATAACAGCTAAGGTACTAACCTAGAGTACTAATTGTCTAATTAAGCACAATTAGTCAAAAGAATTAGCAATTATGATTAGAGTATGAGCTGCAGCAATCTCAAAACAGTTGTAACCTAACTACAATGGATACAAGGCATCCATTGTGAGAGAAAAGTTTTGGATACTTATAATTGAAGACATCTAATATAATTAAGCACTCAAGAACGCAGTTCAACGAGTTTAGCACAACATGAATTAGGGTTTCATTGAAACCCTAGCAAGCTAAATTAAAAATGACAAATAACAAATTAAATCTACAAGGATGCTCGGCTAATCCAGGCATAAGCAAAATCATCTTCTACCTCTCTTATTTATACATGCACCAAAATTCCAAAATATCAAACCTAATTTATTATAAAACAGAAATTAACTCAAACCCATACCACTGAATCGCCTCTCCTCTGTCAAATTGGCTCGAGAACGCCATGCATCGGTTGTTGGCTAACCCTAGCTCTAGTTTTCTCTAAGTTAGCTTCTAGGGTTGAAAGAAGCTAAGTGAGAGAAAACTAGCTCTAGAGAGGTAGAGCAGGTAGGAGGGGGTGCGGCGGTTGTGTCAGGAGATGGTGGTGGTGAGGCTCTGGCATGGCTCTGCTCAGAGCTTGGTCGGGGAAGGAAGGTGGAGGAAGCGAGCTGCGCTCTGTGAGTGTGACGGGAGAGGAAGAAAGAGAAGATGGAAATGAAATGAATTTGGTCGATTAGGGTATAGGGTGTTGGGTCGCTTCGTTGTGAGGCAGGGACAGCAAAAGTTGATGAGAAGGCCTCAGCGAGCGTAGGATGCAGCAGCTACGATCTGAACGGCTCAGGGAGTATTGGGTAGATTTGGTGTTGAGCGGAGCATCGAGAAATAGATGTGAGCGAAGGAGCAACCGTATGATGCATCTGGGCGAGATCTCAACGGCTCGGGATGAGCGGGTTCGGATCCGGGTCGTGGGTAGCTCTAGCCCATGTCTTCCTTGTTGGGTTGCAACTGATTCGCGCGCGGGCTTTGGCTATCTGCTCCATAGATGCTCGTCTCCAATTTTCTGCTCTTTCGACTCCTCAATTTCTCCGAGCTTTATTTATTACCTAAAAACACAAAATTAATTAATACAAATATTTATTCTTGAAAACAAAGAAAACACGAGAATGCAGGATAATATTTGATTTCTATGCGCAAAAGATGAGTAAAATGCCAATAAAAAGGTGTATAAATATGCACTATTTGGCACTCATCAGGTTTGGCGTGGCCAAAACTAGGGTTTTGGGCCAAAGGTTACCATGCGTTGTTTGGCGACCTTGGACGACTAGGATTTGCATCTAGGATGGAAGGGTGGCCTTTGATCGTCGCACACCTTCGTTTTGGTAGCCGCAATAGGGAAGGCAGGCATGGCATGGCGCGGCAAGGCGGTTGGAATGCCATTGGCACATGTGGCATGCCTTGGCGTAGTTTGGCGTGGCCAAAACTAGGGTTTTGGGCCAAAGGTTACCATGCGTTGTTTGGCGACCTTGGACGGCTAGGATTTGCATCTAGGATGGAAGGGTGGCTGTTGATCGTCGCACGCCTTCGTTTTGGTAGCCGCATGGGGAAGGCCGGCATGGCGGGGCCAAGAAAAAATGGCGCGAATGGCTTGGCATAGTGGGGCCAAGGGTTTGGCACGGACGGCTTGGAATGGTGGGGCCAAGGCAAGGTGCGGTTGGCTTGGCATGGTGGGGCCAAGGGTTTGGCACTGACGGCTTGGCATGGTGGGGCCAATGCAAGGTGCGGTTGGCTTGGCATGGTGGGGCCAAGGTTTTGGCACGAACGGCTTGGAATGGTGGGGCCAAGGGTTTGGCATGCCATTGGCGCATGGTGCGGCTAGCATGGTTGGGGCCAAGGAAAGGTGCGGTTGGCATGGTGGGGCCAAAGGTTTGGCATGCCATTGGCGCATGGTGCGGCTAAAATGGTTGGCATGCCTTGGCGCAGTAGACGCGGCTGATGATCGCTGTCGTATGCGTCAAAAATAATTTCACTTTCCTAAAGTATATGATAAGAAAGAGTTCGTTTCCACAGAGAGGCAATTGTAGTTATTATGTAATCAATTTCCTAAAGTAACCACTTGGTGGGAATTTTTGATTTTTATGTAAGAAATAAAAGTAAATCAAAAGCAAAGTAAATTGTAGGAAGTAATCAATAGAGAAAGATAATGGTCAAGGAATTCATCTTCAATCTTAGACATGTGCTTGCATATATGATTATAATTACAATTTAATCTCTTTTATTATCAAAATCCTAGAGAATCAAGAGAGCAAGATAATCTATTAATTTCCTAAGTTCATCAACACACACATTAGAGCTGCGTATGTGAATTCTACCTAAAAGAATAACCTAACGCCTTGCGCTAATTAAGTTCAATTCTAGGAGCATTAAGTTTCAGAAATAGGCTAATCAATGTAATTGTCATACATTGCGCATAACAATTCGGACAATGGTTAAACTCTACATATGATTACAAGAGTGTATCACTACAAACCGTAAACATATTATGCTACTTGTAGTCAGGGTTATCGCTCGATGAAAAACCCTAAAATAGTTATGGACAAGGATGCAAGTTCAATTAATTGGCCACTTAACTAACCAAACATCTTAGTCCTATCACAATACATCAATCATGTGATTATTAAAAACAATAGAGATTTAAACGATAATCAAGAGAGAAAACTAATATATAACTCAAGCACAAGTTTTAGAAATAGGACTACATCCTTAACCAATAATATAGAATTTAGCTACTCATAGCTATGGAGTTCATTACAAAAATATGAATTGAATAAAGAAGAAGATGAACAAAAGCAAACCCTAGTAGCGTAAACAAAAACGGCTCTCTCCTTCGCTTCCAAGAATAATACGTGATAAAGTTGTAGAAAAACTTCCCTTTTATAGCTCCTCTTGTTCCAAAATTAGGTCTAGTCTTCAAAGTCCAATAGATAGAAGTCCACCAAGCCCATATGTGAGAAAAACCCATGTAGAAAATATGCCCAAAAATATGTTGCTTGGAAAAGCTGGTATTATGGCGGAATTTGGCCGGAGTAGTGACCGGAAAAAGCGGCTCGGATGGCCAGGCAAAGTCCACCCGGTCCACCGGTCAATCTAGGTCAACTCGGTCGGGTCAATCTGTGTGAACTCGGTCAATGTCTAGTCCCGAGTTAAATAATAGTCGAGCCAGAGTCAAGGTGTCAAGGCGTGAATCGAGTCGACTAAATCAATGGTTAACTAGTTATGGCCTAAGCCATTTTGCAAGCCATCTTGCCAGGCCAACCCACTGTTGCACAGGCCACAACCAATAATGCGCAATTGCGGTGTTTCACTCTTCACAGCCATGCATTGTAACCTCAGTTCCACCTGCAACTTCTTCTTTAAATCATCTCACACCGATTCTATCCACCATAGCCCATTAACTCCATGGCACCAGTTCCACCACATGCATCAAAACCAGCTAGCATCATTAACACAAATCACAGTCCATGGCGGCAGCTACAACTGCAACACACACTAAACTGCATGCACCTGTAATTTTTAATACCACAGATTCAATCACCACCAATCTGTACTCACTACTCAGTCATTCCCATGCTCAATTCCATCCTCATACCATCTTAAACCATTCACAGCAAGCCTAAGCATTCCGCCACCAACAACCGCAGCACATTAGACTGCCATCGAACTCAGCTGCAATACCACTGCCATAAGCCACTTCTGCCTCACACTCTTACCCTTGTAGTCAGCTCTGCCTCTCAGTTCATCTGCATTCAATCTATGCCATATTCGATACAAGACTATGTCACTGCAATCATCACTTGCAGCTTTCAAACCACAGACCCAACACCATTTAAGCCATCTCATCTGCATCACAATCCCAGGCCAGCACTACCAGCACAGTCACCAACTCTCCTTTGCATCTCCATTCTGCACAGTTTTAGCTCCTAACATGCATCTACTCCTTTTGACTTCTTCTGAATCTCAACTGCAACAAATCCCCAGAAACATGTTCTCCAATCCTGAAGCCTGTGTACATCATCACTAGTTGTCTTCCCTCCATAGAATTCAATTCCAACAGACTTCACCAGCTCCGGTGGACGCGCACTGCAATTCCCCATTCTCTTGTTGTAGCTTTCACTGCATACTCCACCTATCAACATTACAATCATTCTGATACCACCAATTACTCATTCCTCCTTTTCCATGTTATTCTCAGTACCAAAAACATCTTCAAGAACTCAATCACAGCAGCACCTCATGTTCCCTGCACTTGTATTGTTGCCACTGTAATCCATCTCAGTAACACCACCTCAGCTCAATGCTCTTCTCATCCAACCAAGCCATTTCAGCTGCACAATCTATCATGCCATTGCAGTAGAAACTTCAACATCATCAGTGCAATTACATCTCTAATGTCTCGAATTATTTCAAGAATAACATCTTCATCTCTCACAGACCGAACCCATCATTCAACCACCTCCCTGAGTTCAATTTCTCTTCTTCCACGAACCCATCTCGCTGCCAACTCTTAATCATCCACTGAAACCCAATTCCTAAATCAAATCAAACCCATTTTTCTTTGTAATAGCTGCAACCACCACCAACACATAACCCATTATCTGCAGCTTCAAAATCTTGTTTTAACTCCATCCATTATACCCATTTTAATCTCCAATTTCGATCTCTTAGCAGTGACTATCAACAACACCAACATCTTGTCTTCTCAGCGATTGCATATCATTCCCGATCTAAGAACTTCAAACCCATCGTTCCACAGCCATCACCATGTTTGATTCAATAGCAGGTACTCGACCTCCAAAACCCTAACTTCCTTCTCAGATTCAATTGACAGGACAGAGTTTCTTCTTAATCTTCCTCTCCTCTTCAGGAATCCGTCGAAACCCCTTTAATCACATCTCAATACAAATCAGTAGAGCTCATTTCTCCTTCTTAATCTCTCAATCCCTCTGTGAATTCACCTCTTCCTTTCACTGATAAAGATTGGAGCTGCCATAGCTCAGCTCTCTGAAATTGAGATAGAAACTCGATCTAGTTTAGGGCATGTAATGACCAAAATTACTATAGGCGCCCAGAACTTTGATAAGGACCACCTAAGCAATCTTTTCAATTGTCGATTCTGCGGCCCGACAGTTCAGCTCCGATAACAAATTCCGCAACTTCGATACGCTTCAAACGCTCGCGGCTTCTTCATACGATGTCGAATGATCTCATTCTTTCGCCATTTTGCTTCGTCTCTTTTCGTTGTCTCCAAGATGATGAGAAGAGTTTCTGGATTTGAGCTAGTTCCACTTCCTTTCTGCTCCAATGACTCCATTGCACCTAATAAACTCAAAAGCAAACATAAGATACATAATTTACAAGAAAACTCGCAAAGAAAGCATAAACAATAGATAAATATCAAGGTGTTTACAACATCTATCAAATTCCCCCACACTTAGACTTTGCTAGTCCTCGAGCAAATCAAACAAATCAATTCTAAAGGATACATACAAATCCGTGTCGTCGAGGCTACGGTCACACTTAGCACGTATAACAAGCCTTTAAACCCCTAGGTGTCCCTAGTGGACGAGTTATAGTCTCGTGAGGGTTTACTAGAGATATACCCACAAAACCTATTTTTCCAACTTACTAGTTCTCCGTAATGATAACATCCAACGCGCTAAGAAGACATAGAAAATCTGCACTTTAGTCATAAGAAGTTAGACACATAAATGAACACAATCTCATCCTTAAAAGTTGAGAGAGAAATAACCATCCCTTCTCGAAAGAAATTCGGGTTCGGGGTGATCAAAAGTCTCGACTCGCCTCACAAGAAAGGGTTTTATGAAGTTGCTCTCAATAATAAATAGCTTTTTATGGGTCACACATGTGTCCAGTAGGAATGAAGAGAGAATCCTACGACACGTTGAATGGTAGGAAGGCAAAACCCTCCCGAATTGTTTTGAAAACCCACATCTTTTATAAATTTTTTTTGAAAACCCATTTTTCTGACGATCTCTAAGAAAGGAAATCAACCATTTAACGAAGGTGGGAATATGCTTACTTACCTCCTTATCCGTTCGGCGTGCAGCTAGCACCACTCTCACAGCATCCATAGAAACGTCTTCGCTCTTCAATCGGTGTCTTCATCTTCGTCTTCGGTCTTCAACTCTTGATGATAACTCTTGAACTTCGTAGAATCTTGACAATGTGATTCTTTCCTCTAATTCCTTGTTGCTTAAAACTTCATTGTAGATATCTAATCGGTTGTCACCCGGTCAAAAATAATTTCACTTTCTTGCTTCACTAAAATAAAGTAGTATGCAATAAGAAAGAGTTCGTATCCACAGAGAGGCTTATGTTGTTATGCAAATTTTCAGTTTCTTAGTAACCAAGGGGGGATGTTGATGTTTCAAAGCAATAAAAATAATTGAAAGCAAAGTAATAATAAAATTTATCAATAAGGAGAAAGTATTGGTCACGGGATAGTTTCATTCACAAACTCGAATTATCAACAATGACTAGAATTGAAATTTTAATCTCTCATTTACTAAAAGTCCTAGGATACCTTGATCGCAAGAATATCCCGCTAATTCCCTAATTTCATCACAACCTCATTAAAAGATGCATATGTGAATTCTTCCTAGAAAGCAACCTAAAGTGTAAAAGCACAATTAGATTTAACTCCCTAAAAGCAATGAGTTCTATGGAATAAGACTAATCAAGGCAACCAAAATGTGTAAAAGCACTAATTCGATTTAACCCAAGTTATGATTCATATGTGACTAGTAGGATATATCACTACAAGCACTACCCACATTTATGCTACTCAAAATCAGGGATAGACAACGTTTTCGTATTGAAAACCCTAATATAGCTCTAGATATGAAAGTAGATCGGATTGATTCGGACTCAACCAAACAAACTATCAAATCATAAACATTATAAACCATGAATCATAATCAATAAATTAACTTGAGACAAAACTAATACATTGAATCAAATCTTATTTGTGAAATCCACTTATTATCCCATAACCAATAAATAGTATTTAGTTACTCATAGTATTTTGATTCAACATAATTATTATCAAAAATAAGATGAAGAACATGTAAAATAAAATGGAAGCAAACCCTAGTAGAATCGCTCTCCTCCAAAACTTTAGTAGAAAATACGTGATAACCCAAAAGAATAGAAACTCCTTCTTCTTATAGCCTTCACACTTTCCAAAATTAGGTCTTCAAAGTCCATCACCGAAAAGTCCACCAAGCCCATGAACCATGTGTGAGAAACCCATGTGAAAATATATCCCAAAAATA
Source organism: Papaver armeniacum (assembly GCA_023531295.1). Classification (NCBI taxonomy): domain Eukaryota; kingdom Viridiplantae; phylum Streptophyta; class Magnoliopsida; order Ranunculales; family Papaveraceae; genus Papaver; species Papaver armeniacum. The sequence goes on along the minus strand of JAJJWW010003537.1, from coordinate 85,931 downwards.
TGCTCGCCGGAAAACTGGTGTTGTGGCCGGAAATCGGCCGGAAAAATCGCCGGAAATCGGTTCAGGTGACCGGCAAGGTCCGTCCGGTCACCGGTTCAGTGAGTCAAGTCGGTCGGGTCAACGGGTCAGACCGGGTCAACACCGAGTCAACGAGTCAGATGATTTGTTAGACGAGTCAGGTTGATTCAGGTTCAGACACGCGAGTTAGACAGCAGCCAGACAACCACTGAGCTGAGTGGCATTGATGCTGTGCAATCCTTGTGCTTCACCAGTCTAGGCCACGGCCAAGATGGCCCTGTGACATCTTCCATCCATGATGGCTACACTTTCATACAGATTCCTCCAACTCCATTGCACCAGAATTCTCACTACACAACTGCAACTACATCACTTCCTTAACCATGCCATCTTCCATACCAACAACAGTCCCAACTGAACAGCTCCAGAGCTCAGCATCACCTGACATCACCATTGCATTCTCTAATTCCACAAGCAAACTACCACCACCAATACCCTGCTTCCATCAGCTGCAACACATTCATACACTACATCTCAAGCAAGAAACAACAAATTCCGGTAATTCTCTCTAATCTGCGCCACTAAACTCCATCACTATCTCACCAGCAACAGTTCATTACCACCACCACAGACCACAGCACAACCCATCTGCACTGTAATTCCCGTACTTCACTAATCCAGCAAAACGCATCTCCCTTGCCTTGCCAACTGCAGCACTGCCTCATCTCCAGCTGCTTCACTCTTTTAGCTACTACATCTCTAGTTCGACTCCCCTTCGCTGTAACTAGCTCCAGCTCAACACCAGCAGCTCACAACTGCACCTGCAAGCACAGCACATCCTTGCCTTGTACACAGCCCTAAGACTCATAACTGGATCACATAACTCCTCGACCTAGCTGTGTTGGTTCTGGCCAAGGCTATTGCATATGCTTAAAGTTGTGCAAGCCACAGCCAATGATGCTCCATTGTGTCCCTTCACAGCTTCACTGCTTCCCTGTTCAGCATTTCAACATCTCCTTGAGCTTCACCTGCTACTTCATCACGGCTGCGATCAAATCCTGGCAGTAACATCCCAGCTGTTTCAGCTCCTTGACTCCATATCATCTCCACCAGTTCACCTCTGCAACCTCAGTCATTGCCACTAACACCTGAGGCATGCTGCATATCACCAGTTCCATTGCCAACACAAGACAGCAACCACCAGAACACAGCTTCACCTTGAGCTCAAATCAAGCCTGCAATCTCAACTGCACATGCTCCAAGCAACACAAATTTGCAATTCCATGAACAATTTCTCCACCTCGGTTGCAACTCTCTCCTTGTTCTTCTCCATTCCCTTACTCGGTCCACAATTTGCCACCACCAGTGTTAGCTCAAGAATGAGCTCATCTCATATATCTTGCAATCCAGGACTGCAATGTCGGCTCTTTTTGTTCTCAGATCAACAGCCCAAGCCGCAAACCAACACCACAGAGACCATGCTACCATTTCATCTCGGCTTTTCCTTCTTTACTTTGAAATACCACTTTGCCATGTACTTCACCAACTGTAGCTTACTTTTACAAATGCAACTCTACCATTTCAACTCCGAATCAATACCAATTACATCCACCAATTGCCTCAACAAAGATAATACATACAAGACCGTACCACATTCACAATCTCCTCTGATTGATGCAACATCTCGCCATTTCAATATTAGGTCACCACCAATAACTTTACCAAGCCTTCTTTTTGCTTTCAACTGCAGAACCTTAATCTAGAAAAATCAGCAACAACTTGTTATCTCAATACACATACAAGCCTATAGATTCAAGCCTTCAAACCCATGAATTCCGACATCTCAGAGAGTTCAATTTCATCACCATCACCCAGCAACAACTCCATCTTCGAACTTCCACCAGATGCAACCATTAATGGCAGCAACCCTAATTCGAGCTCTAACCCATGCTTTGATTCTCTCTTTTCACATATTGCAACCATGAATCAGCTGCAGCTAATGCCATCTTCAATTCTCCTTCTCTTCCATACACACGAGAATCAATTTCGTTCTTTATCTCAAATTCGAGAAATCCATCAAAACCCCAATCAAATACTTGTTCCGAAACCATCTGAATCTTCACAAATTCTTCCATTGAATTATCAAGAAAAAGCGACTTCTCGATCTCTCTAATCTGAATCATCTCAGTTCACAGAATTCTTTGACAATTCTGCCGCCATGGTGTTTTATTTCTTCTCTGAATTTGAGAAGTAGGTCAATGATTGAGAAGCTCTTAGATTTAGGGCCATGTAGGAACCAAAATTGCTACCAACATCCAGTTTCAGGATAAGGGTAACCCAGCTCATAATTGCCTTGTCGGTTCCATAGAACTGACAGGTTCATTCTTCGCCTCCTTGTACGACTTAGCCGCCTCCACATAAAACATGCCCGTGAATTGACCTTTTTGCCATTTTCGCTCCAAATGGACGCCTTCTTTCGCCTTCCACCAACCGCAACCGTCTCTTACTTCTCAAACTCACTTCATCTCTTCAATTTCTATTCATCACTAAAGTTGTCATGCTTTTCAGACAAAAATCGCATCACTAAAGCCGACAAACTTTTCAGATAGGGATGAAGAAATGAAAACAAATATGAGAAATAATCGCCTCCAATAACATTTGCACCTTTTACCCTGTTTCTTCTTCTTTTGCTCCGAACGACTCCAAAGTACCTAACAAACTCAAATTCACACATAAGATACATAATTTACATGAAAACTCGCAAAGAAAGCATAAATACTAGATATAAAATTAGGTGTTTATCACACCTATCAAATTCCCCCCACACTTAGACTTTGCTAGTCCTCGAGCAAATCAAACAAAACAATTCTAAAACAAATACATACAACTCCGTCTCGTCGAGGCTACGGTTACTCTAAGCATAAATAACAAGCCTTTGAACCCCTAGGTGTCCCTAGTGGACGAGTTTTAGTCTCGTGAAGGTTTACAAGAGGTCTGCCTACAAAACCTATATTTCCAACTCCGTCTATTTGTGACAAATCAATGAATGAATCCAAAATGACTACAGGAGGAGGTACCTTGCGCAAATTCAGTTCATATTCAAGTAAATAAAGCTTAAATTAGATAGTCGAACAAGCCACAATACTCGGAAACTAACAAACCACAATCACAATGAAAAGATAAAGAAGATGGATATAGATGTAGATGTTGGCGAATGTTCACAAGTGTTCGATGTTTCCCATATCATCAAGGTCACTACTAAGATGAACCTATGCAACCTATTGGATTGAGTTCTTGGTCAATTCTAGAGTTAACACACTGGCATATACAAGGGAACCAGTGGTCAACAAACTTATTTCTACATAAACTCACTGGCATATACAAGGGAACCAGGAGTGACTTTATTCACCAAATATAAAACTTTTTTTTTTTTTTTTTTTTATTTCTTTTTCACTTTTTCTTTTTCACTTTTTCTTTTTTTTTAGACGGCATGATTAGATCAAACTGGATCCAAGCACATGCTTCTTGTCAGCAAGTACGTGATAGTTGCCTTGGATCCTGCATTCCACGCTTGTTTAGGCGACGGAGACAGGGACTACGTTTCACACATACTGCTATTCCCAAGTGTCATTCTTATTCCGTTTTGGTCTAATTGGTCGGTCTTTTTTTTTTTTTTTTTTTAGCAACTCAATCACTCTAATCATCCTAGCAGCAATAACAACTCGATTTTTAGTGACCCACCAAAGCACTTAGAGAACAATAGAAAAATATGGAAAAATAAAATAGCATGTGATATGGTGATATTCCGAGATATGGTAACAACTATCATATAATTTGTGATTTCTGAGCTATGTTTCGTCCCTTTAAGTTAATTGGTTCCTCAACTCCTGCAATCAAACTGGTTCCATCCACTAATGGTGTCAGCCTAAAGGCACAAGTTTCTAGATTTCGGAGTTCAAAAAGCACAAATTTTTTCTTGTTTTTCTATTTTTCTATTTTTCTGATTTTTTTTTTTTTTTTTTTTTTTGGCATAAAACTACTAAACGCATAAAACAAACTATACAAACATATAAATGCTCCCCCACACTTAAACTTTACATTGTCCTCAATGTAAAATTGAATCATCCAAAGAAGGTTCAAGGTGGGAAATTCCGCAAATGATATGCAAAAACAAGAAAATAAAGATAAAATGCTTAAAAATAAAAAGATAAAGGTAAAGATACAAAACCGGTGGGTTGCCTCCCACTTAGCGCTTAGTTTAAAGTCGTCAGCCCGACTATCTCCTTGCTTTCTATGACTCCTCCAGAGGGAGTGCATCCACAAAATTAGCTCCTTCCACCACTTCGGAAGTGAAATTCTCATAATATGGTTTCAAACGGTGCCCGTTAACTTTAAGTTCCTTGCACGTAGCAATGCTACGAATTTCTACTTGCACCATGAGAAAACACATTAGTAACAATAAAAGGTCCGATCCATCGTGACCTTAATTTACCCTAAATAAATGCAAGCGAGTATTAAACAAAAGCACTTTCTGCCCAACACAAAATTGTTTTCTAGAAATCATAGTATCATGAAAGGCCTTCGTTTTTTCCTTATAAATGCGAGAGCTTTCAAATGCATCATTGCGAAGCTCTTCTAGCTCTTGGAGTTGCAACTTCCTTTGCTTTCCAGCCCCATCCATCTCCATGTTGCATTGTTTAATCGCCCAAAACGCCTTATGCTCAATCTCCACGGGTAAGTGACAAGGTTTACCATACACAAGCCTAAAGGGAGACATCCCAATAGGTGTCTTGTATGCGGTTCTATATGCCCACAAAGCATCATTTAGCCGCATGCTCCAATCTTTCCTTGTTGGATTCACCGTCTTCTCAAGTATGGATTTCACCTCCCGATTAGACACCTCGGCTTGTCCATTTGTTTGAGGATGATAAGGTGTTGCAACCTTGTGCGACACATTGTACTTCTTCAACAAGCTTTGTAAAAACCTGTTGTTGAAGTGAGAACCTCCATCGCTAATTATGGCTCTTGGAATTCCAAACCTTGCAAAAATATTAGTTTGCACAAAATCTGAAACAACCTTGGAATCATTAGTAGGGTTGGCCTTAGCCTCCACCCATTTAGAGACATAATCAACAGCAAGTAAGATGTAATAATTCCCATGCGAGTTGACAAAAGGACCCATAAAATCTATACCCCATACATCAAAAACTTCAATAAATTGAATAAAAGTTTGTGGCATTTGATTTCGGGCACCTAGATTGCCTGTTCTTTGGCACCTATCACAAGTTGTACAAAATGTATATGCATCCTTAAACAAGGTTGGCCAATAGAAACCGCTTTCAAGTACCTTGTAAGCGGTTCTTTTACTTCCAAAATGTCCTCCACGCAAGCATAGGAGTGACAAAATGACAAGATAAATTAAACTCGGATTCGGGAACGCACCTTCTTATTACTTGGTCGCTGCCATGTTTCCATAAGTATGGATCATCCCATATGTATCGGTTCCCTAACCTCTTAAGTTTGTCCCTCTCAGCACGAGACAAGTTCTTCGGGATTTGTTTAGTTACCAAGTAATTTACAATGTCTGCATACCATGGTTCTCCAAAGTCAATTGAGAATAGTTGCTCATCCGGGAAACTTTCACGCAATGGGATAGCTTCCTTGTCCACAGCAAGACGTCTCAAGTGATCCGCAACGGTGTTCTCAATGCCTTTCTTGTCCTTGATTTCAATATCAAACTCTTGTAGAAGTAGAATCCATCGTATGAGCCTTGGTTTCGCTTCTTTCTTCATTAGTAAGTACCTAAGAGCTGCATGGTCGGAAAAGACAACAACTTTTGTACCAATTAGATAAGAGCGAAATTTCTCCAATGCAAATACAATAGCTAAAAACTCTTTTTCAGTGGTTGTGTAGTTTTGTTGGGCTTCATTTAACGTTCTAGAAGCATAGTAAATAGCATGAGGTATCTTCCCCTCACGTTGCCCAAGCACCGCACCAACCGCGTAGTCACTAGCATCACACATTAGCTCAAACGGCTTGCTCCAATCCGGTGGTTTAATGATAGGGGCTGAAATCAAAAGTTCTTTCAAACGATTGAATGCTGCCATACACTTCTCATCGAAGTTAAAAACCACATCTTTTTGCAATAAATTGCAAAGTGGTGATGCTATCTTGGAAAAATCCTTGATAAATCTACGATAGAAACCTGCATGACCAATAAAAGAACGTATCTCCCTCACCGTAGTGGGAGGGGTTAGAGCACGAATAAGGTCTATCTTAGCTTTATCAACTTCCAAGCCCTTAGAAGATATTATATGGCCTAAAACTATGCCATGAGTTACCATGAAATGGCACTTCTCCCAATTTAGCACAAGATTTGTTTCAACACATCTTTCAAGGATTAATGACAAGTTGTTCAAACATAGGTCAAATGAATCACCAAAGACACTAAAGTCATCCATAAACACTTCAATGATGTTTTCAACATACTCGGAGAAAATACTTACCATACACCTTTGAAAGGTAGCTGGAGCATTGCACAAGCCAAAAGGCATCCTTCTATAAGCAAAAGTGCCGAAAGGACAAGTGAAAGTAGTTTTCTCTTGGTCCTCCGGTGCTATCACAATCGATTGTACCACTGAATAACCATCAAGGAAGCAATAATAAGCATGTCCAGCTAAACGTTCAAGCATTTGATCAATAAAGGGTAAAGGAAAATGATCCTTCCTAGTAGTGGCATTCAACTTTCTATAATCAATACAAACCCTCCAACCGGTTTGCACACGAGTTGGGACAAGTTCATTTTCATCATTCTCTACCACCGTTACCCCTGATTTCTTTGGTACAACTTGTCCGGGCTCACCCACTTGCTATCGGATATGGGGTAGATAACACCCACTTCCAAGAGCTTGAGTATCTCCTTTTTCACAACTTCCATCATGGGAGGGTTCAAACGACGTTGCGCGTCCCTTGTAGGCTTTGCATCGTCCTCCAAACGAATCTTATGCATACAAACGGCGGGGCTTATACCCTTGATATCGGAGATTGTCCATCCTATGGCCGTCTTGTGCTTCCTTAACACCCGTAGAAGTTTTGCTCCTGTAATTCACTAAGCTCGTTAGAAACAATCACGGGTAACTCTTCATTATCACCCAAGTATAAGTACTTTAAGTGACTTGGAAGAGGTTTCAATTCCAACTTTGGAGATTTAACAATAGAAGGTAAAAGTTGTTCATCACTGCGTGGTAAAGAAATAAAAGAGATATTGTGAGTTTCCGACATCCTTGTAGTGAGTTGAGATCACCAAGGTCTTCCTTAACTTCGTTACCACACTCCAATACCGTCATCCATGGTTGTAGTTAAAACAGTTTCCAAAGCATCATCATGATTCAATTCAAACACTTGTTGAGCCAATGTATCCAAAACATCAACGGAGAAACAAGAGTGGACATCACTAGGATATCTCATCGTCTCGAAAATGTTGAAACGTATTATTTCTCCATCGAACTCCATAGTCAACGTTCCCTTGTCCACATCAATAATGGTTTTCATAGTTTTCATGAAGGGACGCCCAAGTAGCAATGGAAGAGACGAGTCCGGTGAACCTTCATCCATCTCTAACACACAAAAGTCAGCTGGGAATACAAGTTGATTAACCTGCACAAAGAACATCCTCGACAATACCCATTGGGTAGACATTAGAACGATCGGCTAATTGCAACACAATTCCAGCCTTTTTCAAAGGACCTAGATTAAGTGAATTGTACATAGATGCGAGGCATAACATTAACGGATGTACCTAAATCCAACATTGCTTTATTAAAAGTGGTGTTACCAATTGTGACGGGAATGTCAAAGCTACCCGGGTCTTTGCATTTCAGTGGGAGTTTGTGTTGTAAGATTGCCGAAGCATTCTCCCCACACTCAACACTTCATTACCTTTGAGCCTTTGCTTATTGGTACACAAGTCCTTCAACACTTTTGCATACTTGGGAACTTGCTTGATAGCATCAAGGAGTGGTATATTCACATGAATCTTCCTAAGAACGTCTAAAATCTCCTTTTCTAGTTCCGCCTTCTTTGAACTTGCAAATCTGCGAGGAAAAGGTATAGGAGGAACATAAGTAGAAACCAGGAGTTTTAGAGTTAGGAATTGGTACCTCGGGTGTTTGGGGAATTTCATCCCTCTTTTCTTCCAAAACCGGCTCCTTTGGAGCTTCCTCTTCACCCAAATCAGCACTTCGGGTTGCACAAGTTGTGTACCACTTCTCAATGTAATTGCATTAACACCCTCTTTTGGGTTGATAGGTTGAGAAGGAAGTCTCCCACTATTTTGTGCCTTCAAATTGTTGATATCAACCTCCATGGAGCCTACTTGAGTCTGCAAATCCTTGATAGCACTCTTAGTTTCTTGTTGGGTCTCCTTGAACATGGTAGAAATACCTTGCATCATTGTATGTAACTTTGCATCGATATCGGAACCTTGAACCGATTGTTGTGGTTCTTGAAATTGTTGTTGTTGCGGTTGAAATTGTTCTTTGTTGTTGTTGGAATTGTTGTTGTTGTGGTTGAAATCCACTCGGACGATTGAAATTTGGTTGTTGGACCGCACCTTGCTTGTTGGCATAGCTGAAATTGTAGGTGTTGGAGTAGGGATCATACCTTCTTTGTTGGTTTGGAAAAACCGCACTAGCTTGCTCCATCTCTTCACCATGTGAAGGTAAAATAACTGCAGCCATCCTTTGAATCATTTGCTCCATATTGTCCATCCTTTGATCACGATGTGATGATGATGAATCACTAACTTCATGCACTTGCCTTACCATTGGTTCACCTCTTGTGTAGAATTGTTGCGAGTTTGCAGCCATGCTTTCAATCAAATCAGTAGCTTGGGCCACCGTCTTGTTCACTAGAGCACCACCACCCGCAGCGTCTAGAAGATATCTATCACTTGATTGGAGACCTTCGTAGAAGTCTTGGATTATCATAGCATCACTAACTTGATGGTGTGGACAGCTTGCCACCAATCTCTTGTACCTCTCCCAACATTCATACAATGATTCTCCAACATGTTGCTTTATTCCACAAATCTCTTTGCGAATTTGAGTGGCCTTTGACGCAGGAAAATACCTCTCTAGAAAGAGTTTCTTCAAACCGTTCCATGTAGTGACACTCCCAGGTGGCAAACAATACAACCAATCCTTAGCGCTGTCCACCATAGAAAATGGAAAAACTTTCATCATTGCACCATCGACTTCATCTCATGGAAGCATAGCCTTGACAATGGTATAGAACTCCATGAGATGCTTGTTTGGGTCCTCATTCGCCATACCATGAAACTTTGGCAACTCTCTAAGCAGCCCCGGCTTGATCTCGAAAGTTGAGTTTGTTTGGATACACCATTGGTGTGCATCAAGCCTATGAGAAGCCAAATCCTTGAGTGTACGGTTTGCATTGTCACCCATTGCTTCTTCCTCTTCAATTAGTGGTTCTCCTACGAATGGAACCTCTTCTTCCTCTTCTTGATGAAGAGCTTCTTCTTCTACTTCCAAGACTTGTTGTTCGTTGTGTCTTGCCTTGGTTGGAGTATTGTGCCTCTTCGAGTAGCTATCCCGCACCTTTGATAATTCCAATCTTTGGAAGCCGGATTAGTACACTGAAAAACAATTCTCAAAACAAGTGAGAAACAAGACAATAAACGAAAAGCAAGTATAAAAGCGAGAAATTGTAAAAAGAAACTAAAAACTTAATAACAAGCCGTATGCCTCCCCGTGGCGCGGCGCAAAATTTGATCGGTTGTCACCCGGTCAAAAATAATTTCACTTTCTTGCTTCACTAAAATAAAGTAGTATAAAATAAGAAAGAGTTCGTATCCACAGAGAGGCTTATGTTGTTATGCAAATTTTCAGTTTCTTAGTAACCAAGGGGGGATGTTGATGTTTCAAAGCAATAAAAATAATTGAAAGCAAAGTAATAAAAAATTTATCAATAAGGAGAAAGTATTGGTCACGGGATAGTTTCATTCACAAACTCGAATTATCAACAATGACTAGAATTGAAATTTTAATCTCTCATTTACTAAAAGTCCTAGGATACCTTGATCGCAAGAGTATCCCGCTAATTCCCTAATTTCATCACAACCTCATTAAAAGATGCATATGTGAATTCTTCCTAGAAAGCAACCTAAAGTGTAAAAGCACAATTAGATTTAACTCCCTAAAAGCAATGAGTTCTATGGAATAAGACTAATCAAGGCAACCAAAATGTGTAAAAGCACTAATTCGATTTAACCCAAGTTATGATTCATATGTGACTAGTAGGATATATCACTACAAGCACTACCCACATTTATGCTACTCAAAATCAAGGATAGACAACGTTTTCGTATTGAAAACCCTAATATAGCTCTAGATATGAAAGTAGATCGGATTGATTCGGACTCAACCAAACAAACTATCAAATCATAAACATTATAAATCATGAATCATAAACAATAAACTTGAGACAAAACTAATTCATTGAATCAAAACTTATTTGTGAAATCCACTTATTATCCCATAACCAATAAATAGTATTTAGTTACTCATAGTATTTTGATTCAACATAATTATTATCAAAAATAAGATGAAGAACATGTAAAATAAAATGGAAGCAAACCCTAGTAGAATCGCTCTCCTCCAAAACTTTAGTAGAAAATACGTGATAACCCAAAAGAATAGAAACTCTTTATTCTTATAGCCTTCACACTTTCCAAAATTAGGTCTTCAAAGTCCATCACCGAAAAGTCCACCAAGCCCATGAACCATGTGTGAGAAACCCATGTGAAAATATATCCCAAAAATATGCTCGCCGGAAAAACTGGTATTGTGGCTTAAATCGGCGGGAAAAATCGCTGGAAATCGGTTCGGGTGACCGGCAAGGTCCGTCCAGGTCCACGGTTCGGTGAGTCAACTCGGTCGGGTCAACGGGTCGGCCGGGTCAACACCGAGTCAACGAGTCGGATGATTTGTCGGGCGAGTCGGAGTTGATTCGAGTTCGAGACAAAGCGAGTTAGACAGCGACCCAGGACAACCACTGAGCTGAGTGGCATTGATGCTGTGCAATCCTTGTGCTTCACCAGTCTAGGCCACGGCCAAGATGGCCCTGTGACATCTTCCATCCATGATGGCTACACTTTCATACGATTCCTCCAACTCCATTGCACCAGAATTCTCACTACACAACCGCAACTACATCACTTCCTTAACCATGCCATCTTCCATACCAACAACAGTCCCAACCCGAACACGACTCCAGCTCAAAGCATCACCTGACATCACCATTGCATTCTCTAATTCCACAAGCAAACTACCACCACCAATACCCTGCTTCCATCAGCTGCAACACATTCATACACTACATCTCAAGCAAGAAACAACAAATTCCAGCCAATTCTCTCTAACTGCGCCACTAAACTCCATCACTATCTCACCAGCAACAGTTCATTACCACCACCACAGACTACAGCACAACCCATCTGCACTGTAATTCCCGTACTTCACTAATCCAGCAAAATGCATCTCCCTTGCCTTGCCAACTGCAGCACTGCCTCATCTCCAGCTGCTTCACTCTTTCAGCTACTACAGCTCTAGTTCGACTCCCCTTCGCTGTAACTAGTTCCAGCTCAACACCAGCAGCTCACAACTGCACCTGCAAGCACAACACATCCTTGCCTTGTACACAGCCCTAAGACTCATAACTGGATCACATAACTCCTCGACCTAGCTGTGTTGATTCTGGCCAAGGCCATTGCATATACTTAAAGTTGTGCAAGCCACAGCCAATGATGCGCCATTGTGTCCCTTTACAGCCTCACTGCTTCCCTGTTCAGCATTTCAGCATCTCCTTGAGCTTCACCTGCTACTTCATCACGGCTGCGATCAAATCCCTGGCAGTAACATCCCAGCTGTTTCAGCTCCTTGACTCCATATCATCTCCACCAGTTCACCTCTGCAACCTCAGTCATTGCCACTAACACCTGAGGCATGCTGCATATCACCAGTTCCATTGCCAACACAAGACATCAACCACCAGAACACAGCTTCACCTTGAGCTCAAATCAAGCCTGCAATCTCAACTGCACAGCTGCTCCAAGCAACACAGCTGCAATTCCATGAACAATTTCTCCACCTCAGTTGCAACTCTCTCCTTGTTCTTCTCCATTCCCTTACTCGGTCACAGCTGCCACCACCTGTAGTGTTAGCTCAAGAATGAGCTCATCTCATATACTGCAATCCAGACCTGCAATGTCAGCTCTTTTTTGTTCTGTATCAACAGCCCAAGCTGCAAACCAACACCACAGACCATGCTACCATTTCATCTCAGCTTCTGCTTCTTTACTTTGAAATACCACTGCCATGTACTTCACCAACTGTAGCTTACTTTTACAAATGCAACTCTACCATTTCAACCTGAATCAATACCAATTACATCCACCAGTGCCTCAACAGCATAATACATACAGCACCAGTACCCTGTTCACAATCTCCTCCTGATTGATGCAACATCTGCCATTTCAATATTAGGTCACCACCAATAACTTTACCAAGCCTTCTTTTTGCTTTCAACTGCAGAACCTTAATCTAGAAAAATCAGCAACAACTTGTTATCTCAATACACATACAAGCCTATAGATTCAAGCCTTCAAACCCATGAATTCCGACATCTCAGAGAGTTCAATTTCATCACCATCACCCAGCAACAACTCCATCTTCGAACTTCCACCAGATGCAACCATTAATGGCAGCAACCCTAATTCGAGCTCTAACCCATGTTTTGATTCTCTCTTTTCACATATTGCAACCATGAATCAGCTGCAGCTAATGCCATCTTCAATTCTCCTTCTCTTCCATACACACAGAATCAATTTCGTTCTTTATCTCAAATTCAGAAATCCATCAAAACCCCAACTGTAAATACTGTTCCAGAAACCATCTGAATCTTCACAAATTCTTCCATTGAATTATCAGCAAAGCAGCTTCTCGATCTCTCTAATCTGAATCATCTCAGTTCACAGAATTCTTTGACAATTCTGCCGCCATGGTGTTTTATTTCTTCTCTGAATTTGAGAAGTAGGTCAATGATTGAGAAGCTCTTAGATTTAGGGCCATGTAGGAACCAAAATTGCTACCAACATCCAGTTTCAGGATAAGGGTAACCCAGCTCATAATTGCCTTGTCGGTTCCATAGAACTGACAGGTTCATTCTTGCCTCCTTGTACGACTTAGCCGCCTCCACATAAAACATGCCCGTGAATTGACCTTTTTGCCATTTTCGCTCCAAATGGACGCCTTCTTTCGCCTTCCACCAACCGCAACCGTCTCTTACTTCTCAAACTCACTTCATCTCTTCAATTTCTATTCATCACTAAAGTTGTCATGCTTTTCAGACAAAAATCGCATCACTAAAGCCGACAAACTTTTCAGATAGGGATGAAGAAATGAAAACAAATATGAGAAATAATCGCCTCCAATAACATTTGCACCTTTTACCCTGTTTCTTCTTCTTTTGCTCCGAACGACTCCAAAGTACCTAACAAACTCAAATTCACACATAAGATACATAATTTACATGAAAACTCGCAAAGAAAGCATAAATACTAGATATAAAATTAGGTGTTTATCACACCTATCACTTTGCCTCAACGTAGGAAATTCATCACTGATAGGAAATTCGTCCAAGCTCGGTAGCTCGATGCAAGAGATGATTGCGGCCAGACTTGATGAGAAAGTGCATGCCACCCAGTGGATGCTCATACTTCCTATCAAGACGTTCGACTTACGCATAGGCCATTACATGCCTCATGCCGTATTTTCCTTAGGCTTATGCAAGCTCCGCTAACTTGCATATCGATGTAGTTTACTTCCGCAGCCATGCCCAATGTACCATTGGTACATGCCTAAGTCGAATGTTGATAGAAAGTATGAGCATCCACCTGGCCGGGTATGCAACTTTCCTCATCAAGTCTCGCCGCAATCATCTCTTGCGACGATATGAGGGGCCAACGTGCCGCAATCATCTCCCAAATAGATGATATGAGCGACAAAGTGCTGGACCGGCAATGCTGCAACTCATTGCGGCTGCCTACGTACCCTTCCCTACTCCAAAGGGATCAAGGAAAGACCGTAGTTCATTCACAAAGGGACCGCAACTTAAGCCAAACTCGTTTGCAAGGTTGTGGCCTAGCAAAAATGGTAATGGTCTGGTCCGTATAGGCCGTTCCGTCATAATGCACAATAATAATGCATTATCGGGTCCGCGACATGGCATAGTGATGCCTAATCATCAAATGACCTTTTCGCAAGGTTACGCGACTATAAATGATCCTTAGCCATCATTTATACTCTTAAAGAATCAATGAAGCTTACTTGGTGCATGGTCGCATATGCACCTTCAACCAACTACCCCTCCATATATATGTTAACTTGCAATTTCAACAAGTTTGGAAAGGGGACCATATTGACATGTGTGCTTCACTATTCATGTGCAATGATTGCGCGTGGTGATCTAATCCAGCCCGCATTGGCGTATTGCATAATGATTGTGCAACACTCGTTCGGCCAGCCCTCTCTGGCCTGATGCACAATGATTGTGCGATATTGGCTCTAGGCCAATAGCCTTCATAATGCGCAATGATTACGCAGCAATCTCGAGGCCACCTACCCAACTGGCCTAATGCATCATTTGATGTGAAATTTGTCCCTTAGCCAAATGCCAAACATAATACGCCATTTTGGCGCGATATTGGCCTTAAGCCAATCATCTCTTGCCAAGCAACATAAACTTTGGATGAAGCTTCATCTCGGCCATGACGCATCTTTTAGCATGCACCATGCTAAAAACACGGGGTGTTACATTATTCACCCCTTTAAAGAATTTCGTCCCCGAAATTCAAAACAAAACTATTGTGGACAAGCTCTTCTGGTCTGGATTCCACGAGCAAAAGTCCTATACCAGAGATATGAGAGAATCATATCCCAAATAGATGATATGAGCGACAAAGTCTTTGGACCGGCAATGTTGCAACTCATTGTGGTTGCCTACGTGCCCTTCCCTACTCCAAAGGGATCAAGCACGGACCGTAGTTCATCCACAAATGGACCGCAACTTAAGCCAAACTCCTTTGCAAAGGCAACTGGCCTAGCAAAAATGGTAATGGCCTGGTCCGTTATAGGTCATTCCGTCATAATGCATAATGATTATGCATTATCGAGTCCGCGACATGGCATAGTGATGCCTAATCATCAAATGCCCTTTTCGCAAGGCTACGACTATAAATGAGCCTTAGGAATCATTTATACTCTTCCGGCAACGCAATAAAGCTTACTTGGTGCATAGTCGCATATGCACCTTCAACCAACTACCCTCCATATATATGTAACTTGCAATTTCTACAACTTAGAAAAGGGGAGCAAATTGACATGCTTGCTTCACTATTCATGGTAGTTGTCATGAATTCCCCAATAACAGACAATGATTCTTGAAGTAACCCTTCTCATTGCATAATGATTGCGCAACACTTGTTCTGTCTGTCACACAATGATTGCATACAATGATTGCACACAATGATTTCGCACAATGATTGCGTACAATTATTGCGCACCACTCGCTTCTGCCGTATTGCATTATGATTGTGCAACACTGGTTTTGGCAATCGCGCAATGATTGCGCAACATTCTCTTTAGCGTATTGCACAATGATTGTGCAATTTTCTCTTAGGCAGCCCACTCTGGCCTAATGCGTCATTTGATGCGAGATTTGGCTCTTGGCCAAATGCCAAACATAATGCGCCATTTTGGCACGATATTGGCTTTAAGCCAATCTACCTCTTACCAAGCAACGAAAGCTTTGGATGAAGCTTCATATCGTGCCATGGCGTATCTTTTTAGCATGCGCCATGCTAAAAACAAGGGTGTTACAACCTCCCTTCTTTCTTCAAGGTCATCCGACTTTTTTCTAACATCAAGTCTTTGTCGATTTTTCTCCCAAGCCTCGGTTTTTGTCGTAGGAAGTATAACCTCTGTTGGGATGACTGTTTCGGCTCCGTAGGTCAACAAGAATAGAGTTTCCCCCATAGCTGACTTTCTTGTAGTTCGATAGGCCCATAGGACGTTGTGTAGCTATTCGCACCACCTCTTTTTGTATACGCCTAGCTTTTTCTTTAAGTTCATTGCTATGGTTTTGTTGGTTGCCTCCGCTTTTCCATTGCTCTTAGGGTATATTGGAGTTGACTTGTTCTTCTGAATGTTGAATGTATAAAACATATCGATGTTCTTTCATTGTAGTTGTTTGCCATTGTCTGAGACTATGGCGGATGGTATTCCGAATCTGCATATGATTTGCTCAAATAAGAATTTTAAGACATCTGTGTCTCTAATTCTTTCCAAAGGCTTTGCTTCTACCCACTTGGTGAAGTAATCTGTAGCTACGATGTTCCTTCTATTAAAGGTCCAACTATATCAACCCCCATTTGACAAACGGCCAAGGGCTGATAACTGAGTTAAGATCCGTTGCTGGTGCTTTGATTTTCTTGGAGAAGCGTTGGCATCTTTCACATCGCTTAGCCACGTTCTTTGGATCTTCGTTCATGCTTAGCCAGTAGTATCCTTACATTTTGGCTTTAACCGCCAAGGACCTTCTTCCAATATGGTTTCCGGCATCTCCGTTGTGTATATCATGGAGTATTCTCCTTCCTTTGGTTCGTGAGAGGCACCGCATTAGGGGTCCGAGAAATGACCTCCTATAGAGTATTCCTCCACGAAGGGGTCGTATATCATTGCTTTTGAATCGAGTTTAGAGCTTCTTTAACGTCGGCTGGTAATGTACCTTTGTCAAGGTACCGGTGGATTGGAATTCTCCAATCATACTCCGCTTCATTTCCGTTGCCTTCGTCTGACATGGACCGGTGTTTGTCAGACTCTTACTCTTCTTCGTCCGATTCTTTCATCTCTTCGCTTGTTTCTCCCTTGTATGCTTCTCTCATGGCCCGAGATTGGTCCTTTTATCGAAGGTTCGCATGTCCTTCTGATTTGCACGGCGGTGGTTTTTCTGTCCCTTAGCATAAAAGATATGAATGCTAAGGCATGCGCGTGTCTGTTGTCCTTTCGGCATACATGTCTGAATGATATGTTGCTGATTTTGGATGCATGTTCTTGGGCTAGCTTCAAGTACGAAGATAGCAATGGGTCCAAAGTTTGGTATTTGAGTTCGATTTGTCTAATGACTAACTGTGAGTCTGTGACGGACCGTAAAATTACGCCTGACGCGCCGCGCGCCTGGGCGCGCAGGCCATAACTCCCCCGATGCGCCATGGTGATGCTACGAGAGGAAAATGCACGTCCATTTGCCCTTGCAAGCATGCTTGTGGAACGCCTTGATAGGAAGTATGAGCATCCAAGGAATGAAATGCAACTAGCTTCATCAATTTTGGCCACAATCATCTCTTGCATCGAGCTACCGAGCCAGATGATATGAGAGGCTAGAATGCCGCAATCATCTCTCAATTAGATGATATGAGCGAAAAAGTGTTGGACCTAAGAATATGCAACTCATTGCGGCTGCCTAAAGGGATCAAGCACGAACCGTAGTTCATCCACGAAGGGAAAACAACTTAAACCAACTCGATTCCAAGGCCATTGCCTAGCAATAATGGTAATGGCATGGTCCGTATAGGCCAAGCCGTCAAAATACACAATGATTATGCATCATCGGGTCTACGACTTGGCATAGTGATGCCTAAGCATCAAATGCCCTATTTGCAAGGCTACGCAACTATAAATGAGGCTTACGCAACCAACTACCCCTCCCTATATATGTCTTAATGGAATTTCTCAAGTATGGAAAGAGAAGAAAATTGACATGCTTGCTTCATTATTCATGAGAAATGATTGCGCACAATGATTGTGTACAATGGTTGCGCGAGATCTCTCGGCGTATTGCACAATGATTGTGCAAAGACTCGTTCGCACACTCTCCGTATTGCACAATGATTGTGCAATATTCTCTAAACTAGCCGCTATGGCATGATGCACAATGATTATGTGATATTGGCTCTAGGCCAATAGCCTTTATAATGCGCAATGATTACGCTGCAAGCTCAAGGCCACCTACCCAACTGGCCTAATGCATCATTTGATGCGCGATTTGTCCCTAGGCCAAATACCAAACATAATGCGCCATTTTGGCACAATATTGACCTTAAGCCAATCTACATCTTACCAAGCAACGGAAGCTTTGGATGAAGCTTCATCTCAGGACATGACGCATCTTTTAGCATGCGCCATGCTAAAAATGCGGGTGTTATAGAGTCACTAGTCAACCGAACGCTCCGATAAGCCTATCTCACGTGCTGCGTAAACCATGTATGACCGCCTCATGTTTCGTGATGTTGTTGGTATATTGTTCGAATTCTAACTGAATGCGTAGATGATTCGGTCTCCGGTAGGGGTCGTTATTACAATCCCCATGCCTGCGCCTTCTCCATTGGAGGATCCATCTACGAATATTTCCTACCTTCGTGAATTCTGAGGTTCCAGCAGGTCCTCCGGATCTTGCTTGTCTTCCTCCATTCCTGGGATGTCGTATATTTCCGCTTCATCGCTGAGAGGTAGGTCTGCTAGAAAGTGTGCTAAATTTTTTATTTCTCAACCTTCCTTGTTTCAAAAATTATTTGGAATTGTTTGATCATGGCATTCATTTTGCCACCCTTTAAATTTTCTCCGTGTTGTCGAGAATTTGACCTATCTGAGCATTTGTGGAGACTCAGATGGTATGTACGTCAAAATATATCCTTAGTTTTTGTGTTGCCACTACTAAGGCATATATGAGCTGCTCCACCTTGGTGTAGTTACGCTCCGATGAACTGAGTGTCTTGCTGATGTAATAGATGGGTTTTCTCCTTGCCATTGGTCTCGTACCAAAACTGCGCTTACAGCGTAGCTTGTTGCTACTATGTAGAAAGTGAGTATCTCACCTGGATCCGGTTTCCATAAGATATGTACCGAGGCCATGTACTCCTTGATTTTTTGGAAAGCTTGTTCGCATTCTGTGGTCCACATGAACCTGCTTCATTTCCTTAGTGTATCAAAAAATGCTTTTCATTTGTCCTGTTAGAGCATAGCTCGGTTGAACCCACCAAGCGTTGGTATGTCAAGTTTAGTTGTCATATTTTAGTGAACCAAAACTCATTTAAAGAGTCGCTTGATTATGTACTAGAGACAACTTCGTATAGGTTAGACTAGAAAGATTAGGATTATGCGACATACAAGTATTACTCGAAGACTTGAAGAATGTGAAGATGTAACAAGCTACAACGACGATATCATCCTTCCTCTTGAGGTTAGTAATATTTTGACTTGAATGTAGTGATCTACACTACAAATGGGTTTCAGGAAACCAGTTTCTGCCGGAGAAGATAAGGGAAGAGACGAAGAGAGAGAAAAGATTTTAGATTAATTTCTGATAGGTTCTCTTACATGCCCACACACACACAATAAAAGCAAAACACTGACCCACTAGTGTACTAACACGCGTACACTAACAACAGTTAATAACACATTACATTTAACGGCTAGGACTCCTGAACTAAAGGCACCAGACGATGGGTAAAGGCAACCTATCCTACTATCAATAACAAGGCAGGGATATGACAACTACCCTCTACTCCACCAGATCCTTGTCCTCAAGGATCAGCCTTGAAATTGCTTCTTCATCAACATCTTATCTTCCCAAGTAGCTTCAGATTCTGTCATACCTTTCCAGTACACCAAAACTTGAGATACGACTGTTGATTTTTTGAATATCTCTTGTGGCTAGAACCTTCAAGTGGTTTGACTTACAATTGTCCCATTAAATCGGTTTGTGGGAGAGTAGTGTCATGCCATCACATCGGCTCCCACTTTGGGCTTGAGTTGTGAGACATGGAAGGTAGAATAAATTCTACACCCAGTGGAAGTTGAAGCTTGTAAGCCATAATACCTATTCTTGCTAGCACTTGGTAGGGGCCAAAAAAATTTGCGGCTAACTTGAGATTTCTTCTCAAATTGCATCAAGTTTGCCTATTGTTTATGGGTGAAAACTACTCTGCTGGATTTGGTAATTTGGGGTGTGTGAATGAGGAATGAATCTAAACCCCCTAAACAAATGCATCACGCGGTGAGTGCTTGTAGATTCGGAAATCAATCTGTGCAAGTCCGGCCTAAACCAAGAAATGGCCGTTCCAGGACTTGTTTAGGTCACAAAGTGAAGGAGATGGGGTTGATCTTAGGGAGGTAAGCGAAGAAGGTGTTGATATTGTGAAGGTGTTGGCTTGCTTATGACTTGTAATGCAAAGTCAACCGGCTTACATGATGCAAGCTATCGATTCCGGTGTCTTGTATCAACACTTGATTTACATTTCTTGTCCGGACTTGCTCTAGTTGGTGGAAATAGGGAGGAGAACCTATTTATACAAGTCATTGATCCTTATTCACGTCTCTTGTGGGAAGTGGAGGAAGTGGAGTGATGGAGTAGTGGAGTTGTGTGTCAGTGTTACACGATCAGTCTTGCCCACTTCTCCTGTCACCGCTAACCGTCCATAACTTCCTAACACGTTCTTGTGATGGCGCGTTGCACGCCGCACGCCGTAAACCGCCGGACCAATACCCCGTATGTATCCCCCGCCTTGTGACATGATTGATGTCCGGAATGTGTGAATCGTGGATCCACGAAAGGTAGCATGTAATCTTTGAATTGAATAATCTACGTTATTCGGGAAGTTGATACTTGTGAAGTATCATGTGTATTTTATGCAGTGTACTGCATCATGGTATGGTAAAGTGATGGGTGGCGACGCCTCACCGACGAATTAACTCCGACCGAGTTGTATAACCAAGTCTGGTGAAGTTGGACGAACGAGATGATCTTTGAGACACTCATCTGCGGCCAGTTAATGAATTAGGGTTTTTGAAGAGGTGCACAAGCATCACTCTTCAGCTTGGTCGAAACCAAGCATGGGATATAATTTTGACAAGGCCGACCGTGCATGTGCGTAGACAACATGACTGTGTGGCGCTATACCCATTACCTCACGAAAGTATGATCTTGGTCCATTCAATTCATCCGGTGAAGTTGAGTGGCCGTGATCAATTTGTGACAGAAAACCAGTGCCGCAAGAGCCGCGCGTCATGCCCACTTCGGGCGCACGTTTCAAGATGACCAATCTTGGTCGGTCTTGGCCGATTGGTCAGTGCGAAGATGGTAGGCTGGTGTTCACGCCTATACCTGAATATCCCATGAAAACGTGATCTGAGCCATCCAAATCGTCTGGCGAAGTTGAGCGGTCGAGATCAGTTTGCGGTTTGGGAGGTGCGACCACGCTAGTTTGGGCGCGCGTCTTGGAATGACCAGGCGTGATATGCCTTGGCCGATCGGGTGAGGGGATAGATGGTTCCACGGTGGTCATCTTTGGTATGACCGGGACACGCTAATCTAATCTTGGACCCTCCATTCGCATGCGGAGAAGATGGACGCTCGTGATGCTCAAAACCCTAATTTTGGGTTTCAAGGCCGTGCGTCAATGCTTCATTCGGCGTACGACCGGGATAACCAACCATGGTTGGTCCCGACCGATTGGTCGGGTATGTAAAGCGGGACCACGGTGATTGTGTTGACATGCTCCGGCCCTTTGAATCTTCATCTACACCCTCCATCTATACCTGCGAAGATGGATGGTTGAGACCATTTTGCGACACATGTAATATGCCGCAAACCCTAATTTAGGGTTTTCCGCCCATACGCTCTGGTTTTGGACATTTTGGCAAGCTAGGCCAATCTCTGGGGGGCCGACCATGCGGGTCCGCGTCGGTTCGACAGGTGGATATTCCATACACGCTTGGGGGTGATGGAATTGATGCGGGTCATCCAATCATGCTTGTGGAGTTGGATGAATGTGATCATATCCCGGACCGATACTGGTCAGTCCGGATGCTCAATCGGCTAGTATAACACACCGAGAGGGCTCAATCGGGCTAGTATAACACACCGAGAGTCGGCTGTGCGGGTATTTCGTACATGGTTTCATTATTATGCTTGGAGGTTCGTGTTGCTGCTGTAAGAGTAACACTCGATCGTCATGCCGCACCGATAATGAGTACGGAAATACAAGGCTGATTGCACATTAATTAATAATGCTAGAAATTCACAGGGGTATATGGGATTGTTGCTACATGCTCCAACCTGGATGAATTTCGTGTATTCCTGAGAATGGGATTGTTGCCACATGCTCCATTATAGGTGAATTAAGTGAGGGAGTATCCAACACTTATCGATGGCCTTATCTTTTACAAGATGTCGGTAGCATAATTTTCTGGTTTTTTACAATTTTAACCTTAAATGAAAATCTACCATCAACATTAAGTCCACTGCCTATCACATAATGGTTACACTATTGTGGGGTAGGCATGAGATGGTGACAAATTTTGTACATTGAAATGACCAAGCTAAGGTGAATGTATATTTACTGGGATAGGCCGACATCGTCAGGCGTTTCCCTGAACTGGTTGGTCTGATCGAAGTTGTGAAGGAAGTAGGACTTGATCTCGGTGAGTCGCTTTGGTTCCCCTTGTGTATATCCGAGCTTGGTCCCTTCCTTGGGTTAGGTGTACTCTCACACAGCTTTCCTCAGATGTATCTATTAAGCATCGTTGATTGTTATCCCGAATTGGTAGCCTTCATAGGTGGTAAGTAAAGACTTCTTTTCTCCTAGGATTCTTTCGACTTGCGAGATTATAAAGAATCATCTCACGTAGTCATTTATTCTATATCTCGAGTCTTGCTCCGCACTTATCGATCTCCGATTAATCGATCGATTGATTGATTGATGATTTTTTTTGTGCTCATAACCTCTTCTCCTTTGCGGTTTATCATGGAAGCGGTGGACGATCATTCTGTCGCTTCCCGTAAAGAAGCTTCAAGTTGACAAGCCCGAAACCCATGCGCATGAAGAAGTAATGGCTAAGATTGATCTTCCACTTCGTGAAGTCGGCCGTGCTATACGGGGATGTCTATCCCATTACTGCGTATTGCCAGGGGACGCATCTGTGCGCTTTCAGCTGCGATTGACATGGAGGAGCGGTGGAGGCGCGAGGAAGCGTTGCAAGTGCTTGGTAAGCGCAAGGGCGAGAGAGATATGCAAACGCGGTTGAAGAGGCGGAGAGTTGAGCCTAAACATCCTCTGAATGAAGATAAGTGTGATTACCCGATACAGGACGGCGTGATAATTCTTGACTCCGACACGGAGGAACTCGAACATCCGAAAGCAATTGGTATGACTCCTAATGTTGATGCGCTCTTTAATGCTCCCGTGATGATGTTGGGATGAAGTGTGCTGCTGCGGAGATGCCGATGCGAGAAGTTGAGGTAGATTCGAAGGAGGAGCATCAACGAGTGATGGCGCGAAGCGAACCCTGACGGTGGTGCGGGCGATGTCGATCCTCTTGACGACTAAACCTCTTTTCTTCTTTTTTCCGCTTTCCAAGTATATTCCGTACATTTGAACATCTTCCTTGTACTCAGTGGCAGCCGAGTTCAAGGTTTTCTTCCATTTGATTGTTTGAATAAAGGTTTTTTTTTTTTTTTTTTTTATAACCCTTTGTCAAGACTGCAACTGATCCTTCTCAGGCGCAAGGGTGCGCCTTTACACATAACTCTTTGTGATAAAAGAAATAATGCCATAATGAAATATCCACGGACCTGTGTTCCTGATGCAAGATCTTCCTGTCCTTGCTGGGGCAGATGGCTCATATCATTTTCCTTTTGTGCACACGTTCTGTTTCCTTCTTCTCATGAGATGTTTGCCTAAGGTTTCCTTCCTTGCTCTAATGGGTTGATTTAGGCTGACTCAAGACTTTTTGTTTTTAGGGGTAGAGAGGTTCTCAGGTGGAAATAATGCTTCAATTAAATTGAAAATTGAAAATTGAAAGTCCTAACTATGAATGCAAGTATTGCAATCATTTTCTGGGGAATTACAAGTATGACATGAAATTGTAAAAGGAAACACGCTGGAAAAAATAGCACAGCGTTTTAAAGGGTGGAGGACGCTGGAAAGTGGTAGCACAGTGATGCGTGTCGTAACCACAACAAATTAATTAATACTTTACTACCTAATTAACTAGTAATATAGGGTAGTCAAGGTCGATCCCACGAGGAGCACGAGATTCTAGTTGTAAAAGTTGTCACGAAAGGGGGGTGTAAAAAGCAAAGGAAAATAAACAAAACAATTAAAAAAGTAAAGTTGAAAGCAATAAGAGAGACAAGACCAAGGAATCCTTCTTCGTTACGTAACAATGAATCAAGTTATGTTCTATTCTACTTGTTATTAGTCACAGATTATCACCAACCGTAGGATAGCAGGTCCGCTTAGCTAGCCCCAAAATCCCTAATTTCACCGAGTAACAGTCCGCTTAGTTATCGATTCTATTCAAAAGAACCACCTTGAGGTCCGCTTACAAGATGTAATTCCCCGAGAATGCATTAAGATTTATGAATTTAGGTTTAGTACTAGTAGTTAAACTCGGTTCGCTTGGTTCACTTTCTAGCGTTGTTTCTACACACAATTGCTCCACGGAATCCCTCCGCAAGGTCTCGTGTTTGCTACTTATGTAAAGAGTCAAGAAACGATTACTTATCTCCTAACTTTCACTAGCTTTAGATCAAATTAACAAATCAATTTAGTTGGCCACCTAAACAATCTATCAATCAATCATGAATGTCTTTAAGATCACTCCTATTAGTAAAAACAATCGATAATCATGTGAAAAATCTCAAGATAGAATTGAAACAAAAACTTAAATCATATGTTTAAAAACTAGGAATTCATCCTCAATCAATAAAATTAGCTACTCATGTTAAGAGTTCACACAAAGAATAAGAAAAGAAAAGTGTTGTGTGTGTAAAGATGTGTGTGTAGAGATGTGTGTAGAAGTTGTAGAAAACTTCTCTATTTATAGGCTTCAATATTCTCCAATTCTTCCAAGGATTAGAATCCTTTTCCTTTAGCAATTCAATTTCCAAATCCAAGCTCTTCTCAACTCTTCCACCTTCTCTTTCCAAATTTGAGTCCAATTCTCCATCCAATTCCTAGCCCAAGTCTTCACACCCATTAGAGAAGTCCATAGAAAATTCTGGAATTTTTGGCTCGCCGGAAAACTGGGATTGTGGCCGGAATCCGACCGGAATTGTCGCCGGAAATCGTCTCCGGTGACTGGAAAAGTCAAACCGGTCACTGGTCAACGGGTCAAGTCGGTCGGTTCAACGCTGAGTCAACTCGGGTCAAGTCAGCGGGTTAACTCGGTCAAGTACCGAGTCAGGGTCGATCATTGGGTGGCCGGCCAAAGAGTCATCTTACTCACCGGATGGGCCGAGTGGCTAGCCGGACCATTGCACGAGCCTCATCTCGTGATGCACTATCATTGTGCTTCATCTGGGAAATTCCAGCCATGATGGCTAGAATGTTCATCTCAATATCATCTGCAAAACACTATACCCTGCAGTTCTATCACAAGCCATCAGTGCAAACATCAGTGCCCTTCTCTTGCTTCAGCTGCAACCACCACTTGCATTTACCAAAACCACCAATTCTATAGCCCTAGCAAACCAGCTAGCATCATTATTCATCCCAAGTTCCACCCCTACAATGACAAGTACCAAGAGATCAACGCAAACTTGTCATGACCAGCACCAACACCACCTGGAACATCCCTGCAATTCCATATCTATCTTTTCTGTAGCTCAGCTCCATCCTCCCGGATTCCATGGCAGACTCAAATCCCGGCTGCTCCATTGCCCTGCAATTCCAGCCATTCTGGCTCTTCCCTTCATCTCACACCCATTCTCATCTTGGTTCCATTACCACCAGCTGCTTCAAGCACCAGTTCCCTGTAATGCCATCACCACAGATTCCAGCAACACCCATCCTGCAACCTAAACTCCACCAGAACCATGGCTTCCATTCAATGCTGCTCCAGCTCCATTGTCGACTCATTAATAACTTCATCAAATCATCATCCTTTCACTCCTTCTCTGCTGCAGCACCAACATCAACCACAGTTCCACACTAGCTTGGGCCAACATCTCACCTTGCACAATTCAACTCAGACTTGCCCTGAGCTTGCAGCTAACCCATTGTTCCTCTGCCATACCACCAAGCTTAGTTACTACTTCACCTCCTCAGGCCATCACCTGTAGCATACAACCACTCCCCAACTTCATAACAAGTCTCATTCAAAGCCAACACTAACTGCCAATTCTCAGCAGCCACACAGAACCTGCAACCTGCAACAGCTCCACCAGACTCAATCAACAGAGCCACAACCATTCTAGCCCAGCAAGCCTTGCCATCTCACCCTGTGATTCATCCATTTGCAGCAACTTGCATCTCAGCTTCACCAATCAAGTTCAATCACACAACATCTTCTTTAACTTCAGGACAAGCACCAGATAAACCCATTCATTAATTGAGCTCAAATCCCCTCAATCCATCTAAACCTTCATCTGGATTTAACTGGGACAACAAACCCTAATTCTTGTTCTTGACAGAACCCACAAATTTCTCATCAATTCCTGCTAATGCATTCAAATTCAAACCCTCTCTTCAATACTGGTTTCAGACAAACATCAACCCTCAACTTTAGTTCGATTTCTTCCATCTCTGTCATCTCATACTCGAGCCTCAACTCTCATTCTCCATATCCATGTCTTGCTCATCACCAGAAGCTTCATAACCCATCTCTGATTATCTTCTCTGAGCTTCAATACCATACCCGATTAACACCAACTGACCCTAATCGATATTTCTCACATTAGCAGAGATTTCATTGTTAATCTCTCCCTCAATCACTCGGACTCAACAGCAGCCATGACTGCTCTTCTCAATTTTGTTTCAGGGAAAAGAATGATTTGAGAGATGGTTTCTCTCGATAAGTTTTAATTGCTCGGATCCGGGTCGGGTCTGGATCAGGGTGTGGTTAGGGTATGGAGCAGGGTGTTAGTAACACCCACTGCTGAATGATAAGGGGTACCCTGAATGAGAGCCCCTTAACTTAAACTGTCCTTTCTCTAGTGCTCCTCCAAAAGAATAGCCCTTAACCTTGGCTGGTCTGTGTTTAACATTCCTCAAATTGGGTTGCCCCTTAACCTCAACTGGGCTCCATATATCAATCGCCTGTAAAATGACCTTTTTGCCCTTTTTGCTCAAATTGGGTGATTTCTTCTTCTTTTCCTCCGTGTGACTCCATAGTAGCTATAAAACTCAAAACAAGCGTAAAATACATAATTTACAAGAAAAATAGCAAAGAAAGCATAAACTACTAGATAGTAAATTAGGTGTATTCTACACCTATCAAATTCCCCCACACTTAGACTTTGCTAGTCCTCGAGCAAATCAAAACTAAAAACTCACAACTTCAAAGCGTTCAAGCGTCACAAGCATCCAAAGAGTTATGAGGACATAGAATTTCTGCATGCTAGTAATAAGAAGTTAAAAATACTAAAGAACATATTCTCATTCTTAAATGTTGAGTGAGAAATAACCACACCATAATGAGAGAATGCGTGTTTGAGAAACGATCAATAAGCATTTCGCCTCGACTTCTGCCTCACTAAATATGATTTTATGATAATTGCACTCAAAAAGACAGCTTTTTTATGGTTCTCACATGTGTGCAGGTAGGAATGAAGAGAGAATTCACGCAACACGTTGAATGGTGGGAAGGATAACTTCCAAAATTTTGAAAAACCCACATCTTTTAATATCTTGAAAAACCATTTTTCGACGCGATCTCTACGAAAGGAAATCAACCATTTTTATCGAGGATGAGATTACTTACTTACCTTCACATCCGATCGCCAATTATGATAACACCACTCTCACGGCATCCAATAGAAACGTCTTCCGCTCCTTATCTTGATCTTCATGGTCTTCGTCTTCGGTTTCAACTATTGATGATAAACACTTGAATTTCATAAATCCTTAACAATTTATAACTTTTTTACCTTAAAATCCTTGTCGCTTGAAACTTCCTTATAAATTTTCCTTTCCCACGGCTCATTAACTAATAATAAGAACAAATATTTCTCTTGTTTTCTTTCTTCTTTTTTTTTTTTTTTTTTTTTTTTTTTTTTTTTTTTTTTTTTTTTTTTTTTTTTTTTTTTTTGACACAAGAGAAATTAAATACAAAAATAAATCATGGCCGTGGGAGAAGTATTTTACCACTTGATTCTTCACAACTTGTATCGTCTTGAAATCATAAACTTCAAAAATTTTCACCTTTTACTTTTCTTCGCTTTCATGAATAAGTCTTCATACTTGAATATAAAATTACCTCATTGTATTGTAAGTCCTCAACATATATGTAAAATCCGCTCTTTTGTATGTTGCTTTACTTGAATTTGAAATTTTCTCTTTTTCTTGTTCCGTTGCTTATAAACCTTAAACTTTTCCAACTTTCCTTGTAGATTTTGATGCCGCTCCTTGTTGATGATGAAAGTGTTTCTATGGATCCGTTGTTGTCGCGAGAGAGAATGGTGCTAACTGCAAATCGAACTACAAGAAGGAAGCTTTCATCTATGGACGTCACCCTCATGATTGACAAAATTAGCACTCAAGAGATCAAAGAGTAGTGCTTCTATTGGTGGGAGGTTGGGTAGCTCACCATTCTACCCTAATTTACTTACGGTGACACACTCTCAAAAGAAGCTCTTTAGTAGATGGAAGATTTCTGGTCGGTGCCTCTCATGATATGAATACGGGTAGTCTCCACTAATGATTGATCAGCAACTCTAATAACGCATTTCTCCCTGCACCAAATTCGCATCACCGGCATGATTAAATCCATTATTTAACACTCAAATAAACAAGAAATCCGAATGTAGTTCTCTAACATTTCCAAGTTCAATTATGTCGGTCAAAAACTCTATGTAAACATACCTAGAAATATGCTAGGGACTCTAAAATCTTTAAACGTTGGAATTTTTATGTAAAACTTTTTTTTTTTTTTTTTTTTTCAAATTTTTTCATTTTTTTGTAATTTTTGTTTTAAAAACATGCTTAACCACTCCCCCACACTTAAACCTTACATTGTCCTCAATGTAATTGAATCCTCCTAGTAAAGTCAAGGTGGGAAATTTTAACATGATAAGAAACAAGAAAAGAAATAACAAAAAGCAAAAAGATAAGAAATACAAAACCGATGGGTTGCCTCCCATTAAGCGCTTGTTTTAAAGTCGACTACCCGACTTAGCTCTTGCAAGATTCATTAGCCCGGATCAATCTCTTTCACAGGAAAACATGATTTCACATCACTAGGTATCGCGTTGTCTCAAAGATATTGAAGTGGATGAGTCTACCATCAAACTCCATAGTCAAGGTGCCATTTTGGACATCAATCTTTGTTCGTGGTGCTTTCAAAATGGTCTACCCAAAAGCAAAGGTGTAGACTTGGAAGAATTCTCATCATTCATGTCTAAGACATAGAAATCGGCCGGAAATACAAGCTTATTAACCTGCACCAAAACATTCTCAACAATCCCTTTCGGGTAAACATTAGATCGGTTAGCAAGTTCAAGAACTACCCCGGTCTCTTTAAGAGGACCAAGATTCAAAGAATCATAAATCGAAGACTGCATAACATTAACCGATGCTCCCAAATCTAGCAAAGCTCGAGTAAACCTTGTTTTACCAATTGTGCAAGGTATATTGAAACTACCGGGTCCTTTAATTTTGGTGGGAGTTTCTTGAGAATAAACGCCGAAGCATTCTCCCCCACACTCATGACTTCATTCCCTTTCAACCTTTTCTTCTTCATGCACATCTCCTTTAAGAACTTTGCACAACGAGGAATTTGACGAAGAGCTTCTATGAGTGGAATATTGACTTGTACTTTCTTAAAGATCTCCCAAATATCCATGTATTCCAAGTCTCTCTTGATTTAGCAAATCGGCTAGGAACGGAGGTGGAGTTGTGAAAGTAGGAACCGTCTCCTCGTGTTGATTGGTTGGAGATGTTTTCTCCTTTGGTGCGGTTTCAATTTCTCTTTCTCATCATACACCTTATCTTGGTGATTTGGTTGCTCCACTTGTGTCCCACTCCTCAAAGTAATCGCATTAACGCTCTCTTTTGGATTAACAAACGGTTGTGAAGGAAGTTTAGTGGATGATTGCGCTTTCAATAAGTTCACATCGGTCGCTAATTGCCCCACTTGAATTTGTAACTCCTTGATTGCCGAATCGGTCTTTTGTTGATTTTGTTGAAACATTGACGTAATACTTTGCATCATGACATTAAGCTTATCATCAATTGAAGATCCTTGTTCCTTTACTTGAGGTTGGAATTGTTGATAACCACCTTGTTGTTGAGGTTGGAATTGTGATTGTTGAAAACCACCTTGTTGCTCATATGGATTAGAGCCGCCGCTTGCTTATTTGCATAGCTAAAGTTAGGATGATCCTTCCACCGGGATTGTAAGTATTCGAGTATGGATCGTACCTTGGCCTTTGATTCGGATATAAAGCATTCACTTGTTCGGTCTCATTATCCGGAATAATTACCGCGGCAATCCGTTGCATCATAATCTCCATGTTACTCATCCTTTGATCAAAATGTGATGATGAATCACTAACTTCATGCACTCGCCTAACCGTTGGTTCATCCCTTGTGTAGAATTGTTGCGAGTTTGCCGCCATACTTTCAATCAATTCGGTAGCTTGGGCCACCGTCTTGTTCATTAGTGCACCACCACCCGCGGCATCAAGAAGAGACCTATCACTTGGGTGGAGAGCCTCATAGAAGTATTGGAGTATCATAACGTCACTAAATTGATGGTGTGGACAGCATGCCACCAACCTCTTGTATCGCTCCCAACATTCATACAATGATTCTCCCACTTGTTGTTTCAATCCACAAATCTCCTTGCGAATTTGAGTAGCTTTGGATGCGGAAAATATCTCTCGAGGAAAAGTTTCTTCATCCCATTCCATGTTGTGATACTTCCTAAGGCAAATAATATAACCATTCCTTAGCATTACCCGCCAAAGAAAACGGGAAAGCTTTCAACATTGCTCCATCCGCATTAGTCTCCTGGTGGAAGCATAGCCATAACTATGGCATAAAAGTCCATAAGATGTTTGTTTGGGTCCTCATTCACCATGCCATGGAACTTTGGTAACTCTCAATCAACCCCGCTTTGATCTCAAGGTTGAGTTAGTTTGGATACACCATTGTTGTGTATCAAGCTCCGTGAGAAGCTAGGTCCTTTAGTGTACGATCAGCCATTGTTTCTTCCTCTTTGTCCGAATCACTTGATGAAGAAGGAGAAAGTGGAGTGTTAATCGCTCGAATGAAATCCTTTAGTTGAGTGCCGGGATCAAGACGTATTGGACTCCGGTCTACTCCCTTTAAGCATTCACCAAAGGAATAACACCTGAAACAAGATTCTCACAAACTAAGTTAGATACGGTAAAGAATCTAACAAAGCAAAAAGAAAAATAAAAACAACTAAAAAATCGCCTCGTTGCTCCCCTGCAAGAACGCCAAAATTTGATGCGTGTCGTAACCACAACAAATTAATTAATACTTTACTACCTAATTAACTAGTAATATAGGGTAGTCAAGGTCGATCCCACGAGAGCACGAGATTCTAGTTGTAAAAGTTGTCACGAAAGGGGGTGTAAAAAGCAAAGGAAAATAAACAAAACAATTAAAAAGTAAAGTTGAAAGCAATAAGAGAGACAAGACCAAGGAATCCTTCTTCGTTACGTATGTTGAATCAAGTTATGTTCTATTCTACTTGTTATTAGTCACGTATTATCACCAACCGTAGGATAGCAGTCCGCTTAGCTAGCCCCAAAATCCCTAATTTCACCGAAAGTAACAGTCCGCTTAGTTATCGATTCTATTCAAAAGAACCACCTTGAGGTCCGCTTACAAGATGTAATTCCTGAATGCATTAAGATTTATGAATTTAGGTTTAGTACTAGTAGTTAAACTCTGGTTTAAATTCACTTTCTAGCGTTGTTTCTACACACAATTGCTCCACGGAATCCCTCCGCAAGGTCTCGTGTTTGCTACTTATGTAAAGAGTCAAGAAACGATTACTTATCTCCTAACTTTCACTAGCTTTAGATCAAATTAACAAATCAATTTAGTTGGCCACCTAAACAATCTAACAATCAATCATGAATGTCTTTAAGATCACTCCTATTAGTAAAAACAATCGATAATCATGTGAAAAATCTCAAGATAGAATTGAAACAAAAACTTAAATCATATGTTTAAAAACTAGGAATTCATCCTCAATCAATAAAATTAGCTACTCATGTTAAGAGTTCACACAAAGAATAAGAAAAGAAAAGTGTTGTGTGTGTAAAGATGTGTGTGTAGAGATGTGTGTAGAAGTTGTAGAAAACTTCTCTATTTATAGGCTTCAATATTCTCCAATTCTTCCAAGGATTAGAATCCTTTTCCTTTAGCAATTCAATTTCCAAATCCAAGCTCTTCTCAACTCTTCCACCTTCTCTTTCCAAATTTGAGTCCAATTCTCATCCAATTCCTAGCCCAAGTCTTCACACCCATTGAGAAGTCCATAGAAAATTGTCGAAATTTTGGCTCACGAAAATCTGGGATTGTGGCCGAATCCGACCGGAATTGTCGCCGAAAATCGTCTCCAGTGATCGAAAAGTCAAACCGGTCCACCGGGTCAACGGGTCAAGTCAATCCCGGTTCAACGCCGAGTCAACTCGGGTCAAGTCACGGGTTAACTCAGTCAAGTACCGAGTCGGTCGGGCCACCGGGTTGGCTACCGGCCAGGGTGAGTCATCTTACTCACGATGGGCCGAGTGGCTTGGGAACCATTGCATGTGCCTCATCTACGCGGATGCACTTATCATTGTGCTTCATCTGGGAAATTCCAGCCATGATGGCTAGAATGTTCATCTCAATATCATCTGCAAAACACTATACCCTGCAAATCTATCACAAGCCATCAGTGCAAACATCAGTGCCCTTCTCTTGCTTCAGCTGCAACCACCACTTGCATTTACCAAAACCACCAATTCTATAGCCCTAGCAAACCAGCTAGCATCATTATTCATCCCAAGTTCCACCCCTACAATGACAGTATCACAGCATCAACTGCAAACTTGTCATGACCAGCACCAACACCACCTGGAACATCCCTGCAATTCCATATCTATCTTTTTCAGTAGCTCAGCTCCATCCTCCCGGATTCCATGGCAGACTCAAATCCCAATTGCTCCATTGCCCTGCAATTCCAGCCATTCCGCTCTTCCTTCATCTCACACCCATTCTCATCTTGGTTCCATTACCACCAGCTGCTTCAAGCACCAGTTCCCTGTAATGCCATCACCACAGATTCCAGCAACACCCATCCTGCAACCTAAACTCCACCAGAACCATGGCTTCCATTCAATGCTGCTCCAGCTCCATTGTCGACTCATTAATAACTTCATCAAATCATCATCCTTTCACTCCTTCTCTGCTGCAGCACCAACATCAACCACAGTTCCACACTAGCTTGGGCCAACATCTCACCTTGCACAATTCAACTCAGACTTGCCCTGAGCTTGCAGCTAACCCATTGTTCATCTGCCATACCACCAAGCTCAGTTGCTACTTCACCTCCTCAGGCCATCACCTGTAGCATACAACCACTCCCCAGCTTCATAACAAGTCTCTTTCAAAGCCAACACTAATCACAATTCTCACACCACACGTAACCCGCAACTCCGCAACAACTCCACCGAGACTCAATCAACAGCTAACAACCATTCTAGCCCAAAATAAGCCTTGCCATCTCACCACTGTGATTCATCCATTTGGCAAAGAACTTGCATCTCAAACTTCACCAATCAAGTTCAATCACACAACATCTTCTTTAACTTCAGGACAAGCACCAGATAAACCCATTCATTAATTGAGCTCAAATCCCCTCAATCCATCTAAACCTTCATCTGGATTTAACTGGGACAACAAACCCTAATTCTTGTTCTTGACAGAACCCACAAATTTCTCATCAATTCCTGCTAATGCATTCAAATTCAAACCCTCTCTTCAATACTGGTTTCAGACAAACATCAACCCTCAACTTTAGTTCGATTTCTTCCATCTCTGTCATCTCATACTCGAGCCTCAACTCTCATTCTCCATATCCATGTCTTGCTCATCACCAGGAAGCTTCATAACCCATCTCCGATTATCTTCTCACGAGCTTCAATACCATACCCGATTAACACCAACCTAACCCTAATCGATATTTCTCACATTAGCAGAGATTTCATTGTTAATCTCTCCCTCAATCACTCGGACTTAACAGCAGCCATGACTGCTCTTCTCAATTTTGTTTCAGGGAAAAGAATGATTTGAGAGATGGTTTCTCTCGATAAGTTTTAATTGCTCGGATCCGGGTCTGGTGCTGATCGAGTGTGGTTAGGGTATGGAGCAGGGTGTTAGTAACACCCACTGCTGAATGATAAGGGGTACCCTGAATGAGAGCCCCTTAACTTAAACTGTCCTTTCTCTAGTGCTCCTCCAAAAGAATAGCCCTTAACCTTGGTCGGGTTTTGTTTAACATTCCTCAAATTGGGTTGCCCCTTAACCTCAATCAAGCTCCATATATCAATCGCCTGTAAAATGACCTTTTTGCCCTTTTTGCTCAAATTGGGTGATTTCTTCTTCTTTTCCTCCGTGTGACTCCATAGTAGCTATAAAACTCAAAACAAGCGTAAAATACATAATTTACAAGAAAAAAAGCAAAGAAAGCATAAACTAATAGATAGTAAATTAGGTGTATTCTACACCTATCACACAAACGTCTTAAGTTCGGTAGGGTTTGAGCCATTGTGAGTGAATTGTTATGCCTTCTAGTTTATCGGCGTTGATGAGCTTGCGGTAAGCCGCCTAGGATAACATCTGTGTACCAGTGCACGGTTCCTCTTCTCTTTCGGTGGGTGAGTCGGTGGAGTGATCATTTTCACCGTGCTCCCAACCTTGAATGTAGTCGTCTTCGTCACTGGTCTCCAATTCCAAATGGGTTTGGGCGTGCAGATACTTGGACCTTGGCCTTATCGTCTTTGACCAGGACAGCCTGTACGCTCTTGATAAACGTTTG
Organism: Papaver armeniacum; assembly: GCA_023531295.1. Lineage (NCBI taxonomy): Eukaryota > Viridiplantae > Streptophyta > Magnoliopsida > Ranunculales > Papaveraceae > Papaver > Papaver armeniacum. The sequence continues at coordinate 50,718 of JAJJWW010003537.1, read as the reverse complement.
AAAGGGCAGCTTCCCATTCACATCTCCTAGCCGGGTTGGTTTGTTGGTTGGAGCAGGGTCCCTAGGACTTGTCGAAATGAGGGGCGGTAGGTTGCAAAGAGAGTTGTGATGAGACTTACTTGAGATCGGAACCTTTCGATGTATCTTTGTGACAAAGGCTCTCTCCGGGAAGTCGTGTCACGTTGGCAAGTTCTTTGGTGCGGTGCAGAATAGCCATCGAGTCCAAGGCGTGTTGGAGATTCTTTCGTATCGAAACCGATAGAAGATAGCTTTCTAGTATTGCTTTGTTGTCATGCATCCAAGAGCGTCCTAGAATCATGTCGTAGTTGGGATGATCTTTGACTATGTAGAACTTTGTTTGTGTCGAGGCATCACCCAATTTGACTTCAAGATCGATATATCCATATGCATCTACGAGTTCTCCTTACGAATCTTTAACCACAGCTTGGGTGACGAGTAGCTTCCTGCTTTGAAATCTTGGCCGCTCTCAAGGTCTTGACAGTAATGATGTTAAATTCGGAAGCCGTATCAATCAACGCGCTGTCGAACTCAATGTCTCTCAAACGAGTGACAGTTAGGAGTCCCCGGTCTCCTTTGCTCACGTCCTTGAGGGAAAGACTCGGTTCTGACTATTCGGATACAAACGCCGCTGACACAACGTGGTTGAGGGATGTAAATATGTCTTGACGCTGTCCTTTGGAGAAGTACAAGATTTCACACAAGTGCTCCATCATAGATTGTACGGTCTTGCAACAATCCCCGAAATCATGCGATTCTCGATAGGGAGAGGGTCTCTACGAACACCTTCGTTTCCAAGATGGAGTTCTCCTGTCTCTATCTTTTCCCGAATATTTGTTTCAACCTCACATTACAATCTTTGGTTGGATGATGAACGAATCTGTGGTAGCAACGTGTTTGGGATCCGCCATGTCTTTCTCGATTGGAGGACGCTGATAGGAGGCGCTTGACGGCATCGTCTTGGATCCATGCTTCCAAGAGTTCTATCACTTCATTCATGGGGAAAGGAAAACTCAGATATTCGGTGTCTTGTGCGGAGCTTTGTCCGCTCCTTTCCGAGACGAAGTCTTGTGTCCAGGATGTCCGCTTGGTTTGTTGTTCCGTCACCGGAGCTTTCCTTTTTCTCCTCCGCCCACTACACTCCACGCTGAAGGACCAAAGTGTTGTATTGCTTGTTCGTGAGGTGCCTCGCTCCTCGACTTTCACGTGAATCTTCACTTCGAACAACTCGGTTCTTTCTAGCAATGTTAGTGCGATTGTTGCTGAACGTTTGGCGACTTCATGGAGTTCGAGAACGTTTGAAAGCCCGCATTCTCTAACGGAGCGCGGTATATGGGTATCATACCGTTGATGCACAACTCCACCAATTGTCGTTCGGTGACATTCGGGTCGTGACAATCCAACGCTTGGGTTCGAACCTTTGACGGTCGTTAGATCTTGTTGTTGTTCAGCTGGAGAATTCTTCCTGAGATCCGAAAAGGTGATTTGTTCGAGACACGAAGAAATACTTTCAGAAAGCACCACCATCTCGCTCCAATTGGATATCTTTTTAGGCGCGATGTTGTTGTACCGAGTGTACGCCCTCCCATAAGTGACTTCGAGAATTCTTTTAGGCGCGTAACATGATTGTATTCATGTTCCCCAAGGATTCCAAAATCGAGAGACGTGCTCACCGAGCATTACCGACTGGCCGTAGAGGAGAACTGGGAGAGGTGTAACCTCTTGGAAGAGGAATTCATTGTACATCTTGAGGGTACGGTGGGCGATGTTGGTGTACATCCGTTTTGTCCCCTTTTCTCGATTTTGGAGAAGTCGTTCTAGATCCTCCGTGTAATGAAGTTGGAAGGTGGTCCCTCTCCCTTTGGCGCTCGGGAGCAACACGAGTTTCTTCATTCATGTGGGTCCGAGTGGAAACGCCTTTCCGGGTGTATTGAATGCATGTCTTGCCGACTCCAAGGGTTGCCGTGAATCTTGCGGCAATCGTTCGGTCAAAGTCTTAAGGAAAGTGAGTACCTCTTTACGAGTTGCGGTCATATCCGTTTGAGTCTTAGCTAGAACTTCTGTTTCTCCATCATGTCTCTGAATGGTAATAGACAGTGTCCCTCCTCTTGTGCCTCCGGCTCCTCGTCTGATGAAGGAGTGAAAGTTGTTGCTGCGGTAACTACCTGGAGGTGTTACACATCAAGAGATCTGGTTTGCTTGTTTCTTTCTCTGCAGTGATGGGAGGCGTTACACCTCTTTGGAATGTCTCCTCGCTCCGCTAGCGTTGGTGATAGAAGTGACTCCACGAGATGTATTGACCACGGTAGCTCCAGATTGTACATCGACACAGGGGTGTTATCCATACTATCTCTATCGAAATTGATTGCTTGATCCGCACTGAGTTCCACCATCTTGAAATGAATTGTTGATTGAATTGGTTCTAAGATCTACCCTTTTTGAAATTGATGAAATTGAATCGGATTTCAAGAAATTGACTTTACAATAGAAAGATTAACCTCCCACCGTGGTCGCCAATTGTTTATGGGTGAAAACTACTCCTGCTTGGATTTGGTAATTTGGGGTGTGTGAATGAGGAATGAATCTAAACCCTAAAACAAATGCAAATGCCTTTGCGCGGTGAGTGCTTGTAGATTCGGAAATCAATGCAGGTAAAGTCCGGCCTAAACCAAGAAATGGTCGTTCCAGACTTGTTTTTTGTCACAAAGTGAAGGAGATGGGGTTGATCTTAGGGAGGGAAGCGAAGAAGGTGTTGAGATTGTGAAGGTGTTGGCTTGCTTATGACTTGTAATGAAAAGTAGAACAGAAACACAGGATGCAAGCTATCGGTTACGGTGTCTTGTATCAACACTTGATTTCTGTTTCTTGTCTGGACTTGCTCTTGTTGGTGGAAATAGGGAGGAGAACCTATTTATACAAGTCATTGAGCCTTATTCACGTCTTTCTCGGGAAGTGGAGGAAGTGGAGTGATGGAGTAGTGGAATTGTGTGTCAGTGTTACACGATCGGTCTTGCCCACTTCTCCCAGTCACCGCTAACTCCCATAATTCTAACACGTTCTTGTGATGGCGCGTTGCCGCCGCACGTTTGTAAACCGCCTGGACCAATACCCAAAGTATGTATCCCCCAGTTTGTGACATGATTGATGTCGGAATGTGTGAATCGTGGATCCACGAAAGGTAGCATGTAATCTTTGAATTGAATAATGCGTTATTCGGAAGTTGATACTTGTGAAATATCATGTGTATTTTATGCGAGTGCGCATCATGGTGTGGTAAAGTGATGGGTGGCGACGCCTCACCGACCAATTAACTCGACCAGGGATTGTATAACCAGAAATTTGTGAAATTGAATGACGAGATGATCTTTGAGACACTCATCTCATGACGTAGTTAATGAATTAGGTTTTTGAATAGGTGCACAAGCATCACTCTTGACTTAGTGAAACCAAGCATGGGATATAATTTTGACAAGGCGGCCAGTGCATGTGTGTAGACAACATGATGGTGTGGCGCCTATACCCATTACCTCACGAAAGTATGATCTCCGGGCCCATTCAATTCGTCCGGTGAAGTTGAGTGGTCGTGATCAATTTGTGGACAGAAACCGAAAGTCACCGCAAGAGCCATGCGCGTCATGCCCACTTCGGGGCGCACGTTCCAAGATGACCAATCTTGGTCGGTCTTGGCGATTGGTCCGATGTGAAGGTGGTAGCCTGGGTGTTCACGCTATGCCTGATATCCCATGAAAACGTGATCTGAGCCATCCAAATAAATGCAGCGGTTGGCGGTCGAGATCGGTTGCGGTTTGGGAGGTGCGACCACGCTAGTTTGGGAGCGCGTCTTGGAATGACCGGGCGTGATATGCCTTGGCCGATCGGGTGAGGATAGATGGGTCCACGGTGGCCATCTTTGGTATGACCGGACCTACTTAATCTAATCTTGGACCCTCCATTAGTACCAGAGAAGATGGACGCTCGTGATGCTCAAAACCCTAATTTTGGGTTTCAAGGCCGTGCGTCAGTGCTTCATTCGGCGTACGATTTGGGATAACCAACCATGGTTGGTCTTTGACGATTAAGTCGGTATGTAAGCGAGTCCACGGTGATTGTGTTGACATGCTCAGGGCCTTTGAATCTTCATCTACACCCTCCATCTATACTGCGAAGATGGATGGTTGAGACCATTTTGCGACACATGTAATATGCCGCAAACCCTAATTTAGGGTTTTCCGCCCATACGCTCTGGTTTTGGACGTTTTTTGGCAAGCTAGGCCAATCTGCAGGAGGCTACCATGCGGGGTCCGCGTCGGTTCGCCAGTGGATATTCCATACACGCTTGGGGTGATGGAATTGATCTCGGGTCATCCAATCATGCTTGTGGAGTTGGATGATCTGGATCATATCCAGGATCGATCGGTCAGTCAGGATGCTCAATCAGCTAGTATAACACACCGCAGGGGGCTCAATCGGGCTAGTATAACACACCGAGAGTCGACTGTCGGGTATTTCGTACATGGTTTCATTATTATGCTTGGAGTTTCGTGTTGCTCTGTAAGAGTAACACTCGGTCGTCATGCCGCACCGATAATGAGTACAGAAATACAAGGTGATTAAAACATTAATTAATAATGCTAGAAATTCACAGGGTATATGGGATTGTTGCTACATGCTCCAACTGGATGAATTTCGTGTATTCCTGAGAATGGGATTGTTGCCACATGCTCCATTCTAGGTGAATTAAGTGAGGGAGTATCAACACTTATCGATGGCCTTATCTTTTTCAAGATGTCGAGTAGCATAATTTTCTCGTTTTTTACAATTTTAACCTTAAATGAAAATCCACCATCAACACCTATAAGGTTGTAATCTCAAATACACCCAATCTCCTACGAGAAAAGGATCTCTCGACCTCTTCTTATCGATTGTTGCTTGATTCTGTGTTGGGCGAAGCTTCCCGATGCTTCTTTCAAGACACCAACCATCTCTTGTCTTTCTTGAAATAATCATCCACTGTTGCATGTATTCCTTCTTGAGAAAAGCAATTCCAAACGCTGGAGGAGCATAACCATATAATGCTTGAAATGGGGTGAGTCTTAAGCTTGTATGATATGAAGTATTAAACCACCACTCGGATAGTGGTAACCAAGAGACCCATTTGGAAGGTTTAAAGCTAGTCATGCATCCGAGATAAGACTCTAGGCAGGCATTTACTCTTTGTCATGCCCCCGATTGAGGATGGTATGCAATACTCAAATGTAAGGAGGTACCAACCTTAGCAAATAGTACCTGGCGAAATTGCTTTGATGAATACACTGCCTGTCTCTGTAAAACAATTGACTTGGGCATTCCATGTACCTTGTCGATAGTGTCTAGGAACCTTTTGCCATCAAGAAGCATGTAAGGATGGTAGAGCAATGAAATGGCTATATTTTGTAAATCTCTCAACCACAACTAGAATCACTTCTCTACCTTCGATTGGGCAACCCTGATATGAAATCCATGCTAATGTGTTCCCAAGCTTGATCAGGTATGGGTAATGGTTGGAGAAGTCCTGCTGGAAAGGTGTTGAACCCCTTGTGTTGTTGGCATATGTCACATTCTTTAACATAATTTATGACTTGGTTCTTCATTCCTACCCAATAGAAATAAAACTTTGCCTTTTTGATAGCTTGCTTGTCCTCCTAATGTCCCCAATAGTGGATGAGTGAATAGCAACAAGTATCTTTCTCCTCATATCTCCAATTACTACCCACATATATTCTATTCTTATATCTTATTATGCCTTGTTGGTAAGAGTAATGACCCATAGCTGCTCCTTCCACCAATAACTCAGGGATTAACTTTTGAGCCAAGGTATCACTAGTATAACTTTCTAAAATTTCTTGCAACCAAGCTGGTTGCATCTGACAAATAGCTTGACACATTGGGTATCTTCTGTGACTACCCTTGAAAGGGCATCAACTACCACATTATCAGTTCCTTTCTTATATTTCAATTCATAAGTATACCCCAATAATTTAGCAAGCCATTTCTGTTGGAGCATTGAATGCACTCTCTGCTCCATGAAATACCTTATACTTTGATGATCAGTATAAATTGTAAACTTATTGCCCATCAAGTTAGTTCTCTATTTATTGACTGCCATGACTACTGCCATCATTTCTTTTTCATATGTGGACATGGCCAAAAATCTTGCACCCATGCCTTTGCTGAAGAAAGCTATAGGTCTTTTTTCTTGCATTAGAACAACTCCCACTCCCAAATCACATGCATCAGTTGCCACTTCAAATGGTTTGGAAAAATCTGGAAGTATCAGCACTAGAGTTGTAGTAATAGCTTCCTTTAGTTGTTCAAAAGCTACTTGTGCTGCTGCATTCCAATGAAAATTCTTCTTCTTGAGTAAGTCTGTCAATGGCTTGCAAATAAGGCCATAGTTCTTGACAGACTTCCTGTAATATCCTGTAAGGCCTAGGAATCCTCTAAGATCCCTTAAAGTGGTAGGTACAAGCCATTTTACCATGCAGGCTATCTTCTCTGGGTCAGCTGCCACCCCATCACCAAAAATAATGTGCCCCAGATATTCAATTTGGGATTGTCCAAAGGGACACTTGCTAAGTTTAGCAAAGAGAGAATGCTCCTTGAGTATGTTGAAGGCAATAGATAAATGTTGGAGGTGAGTTTTCATGTCTGGACTGTAGATTAAGATATCATCAAAGAATACCAGAATAAACTTCCTCAAATATGGCTTGAAATATCATTCATCAAAGCTTGAAAGCTTGCTGGTGCATTGGTAAGGCCAAAAGGCATGACCAAAAACTCATAGTGCCCTTGGTGAGTTTTGAAAGCAGTCTTGTGGGTGTCTGGTGGATAGACTCTAATCTGATGGTACCATGCTCTTAAATCAATCTTGGAGAACACTTTAGACTTCTTAAGTTCATCAATAACTGGAACAGGATATCTGTCCTTGATGGTAATGTCATTTAACCTTCTATAGTCTACACAAAACCTCCATCTACCATCCTTCTTCTTAACTAAGAGTATGGGGGAGGAAAAGGACTGTGACTAGGCCTTATCACTCCAGAATCAAACATTTCTTGTACTGACTTCTCAACCACCTCTTTCTGAATGTATGGAATTCTGTAAGGTCTTTGGTTGGGAGGAGAAGTTGATGGTTGAAGTGGAATATGGTGATCATGTGCTCTAGGAGGAGGTAGGGCAGTGGGTTCTTGGAATATGCTTTTAAATGAATCAAGAAGGGGTTGAAGTATGGTTGGTATTGTAGGTGTTGAATCATTACCAGTGATGGAGAATAGTATGTCAGTGTGTAGTTTTGAAGTTGTTTGTAAAGTGGTAGTAAAAGTTCGTTCAACTCGGGCTTGTAAAGGTTTGATTTAAGAAAATACTAAAAACAAAGAAAATATATATATACAAGGTTTGTCACAATTTCGAGAGATACTTGAGACTCGGGATTCCACCATAAACTCATTCATGCGATTCATATATTTATTCCAAACAATTATAGCTCAAATAAAATATTGACTGTTTCTTTGCCAAGTAGATTTTTGAAAAGCAACGACTGTATATCTAAAGCATGGGATATCAAAAGACTTAACCTAAGTATAACCCATCAATTGAAATCACAACCATTCAATAAAAACCATAAAACAATCCATGCAAAAAGTCATGAAAGAATTAAATATAATTACCACACGCATGAAATATGGCTTCCTCCGTCATCCAGTGTTGGGCGTTTAGCTCCTCATATTATTCACGTGCTCAAAATAATTATTCATAGCTCAAATAGGTGAAAAACAATAGAAAACTAATAAAGCGGAATAGTTTTGCAACGCTATAGCGGCGTTACAAACAACTCTTACAACGGGTGGTAAATGACTACAGTAGAAAAGATGACAAGCTTATGATATATGTGATCTAATATAGTTGAACAACGATACTTCTTTTGTCTTTGTTTGAATACGATTGCCTCTGCTTTATTCTGTCCGCCCAATGTTCTTTTAGCTCGTCTTCTTCACCGGCGAGAGAAGATTCTTCGCAACTTCTTCTTTCTTCTCTGGCAACCTCCCTTAGGTCCCCAAAACTCCACCGCCTCCCTGGATCTCAAACAACTTCTTTTATATACCTGAACACCAAAATTCTCGAGAAAATATCCTTCCAAGTATGTTTTTCCTCCCACAATCCACGAGATTTATTTCTCTTTTCTTCTTTACGTGTCCCCGACTCGATCAAAACTCTTTTAAAGATAGAAAGAAATCTCCTATGACCAAATATCCTCCCCGAGTCACCACGTTCTTTCCAAAAATTCCCGAGTATTTTCTTTCCCGTTGTTCTTGAAAGCTTCCAAAATACGGAGATTTTATTTATCTTTTTTAACGTCTTTCCAACCGCACAAACCTTCCTTATTGAGTAGAGTTGAATCTAGCCGTCAATATAGTCTCCCAAACTTCACGTAATCTCCCAAAAATCCAATCCAACTCAAAACTAGAAACTTCCTCAATGCCTCATTACGTAAGGAATACATGTAAGCTTGCTTTCTTTTTTCAATAAAACCGAGTACCAAGCCCGTCTTGTCATCAGGAGCCCAAATAAAATCATTACCATGACAATCCTACGCAAAATCTCGTCCCAATTCTTCCAAAGCATCCCAAGAAAAGTTTATTCCCTACTTAGTCGAAATTGATTATCCTACCCAATTTGATGGATTCAAACGCCTATACCTGCCTCATTTAGCATAAACAAACCCAATGCACTGATTCCGGTGATTGAATCGCCTAAAAATTACCTAAAATCAAACCACTGAATTACATGCATTGAAATCTAAACTTCCCGCCAAAATCGGAAATTCAAATGGAGAAGAAGGTGCCCCTAACCAACTACCGGGTGCCTTTAACACTTGGGTGTCTGGGGTGTAAATAACAAAATGAGTGCCCTTATCCAACCGAGGATCCGAATAGTAATTTTCTCCCACGAGCACAAATACCACTTTTCGAGCAAATTTTTCTCCGCAAAAGCTTTTTCTCCAAAAACACCTACAAAAACATAAAATAATCAAATAAGTATAAAATCAAGCACTAACAATACATATAATTGAGATCAAAATAGACACATAAATGCGTCTATTAAATACCCCAAACTTATTATTTGCTGGTCCTCCGAGCAAATTAAATCTAGAAAATAAAATCTAACTCACTTTCCAGCATCGTCGGTTGCATTTAGCGTATGCAACAAGCCTTTAAACCCCTAGGTGGCCCTAGTGGCCGAGTAATAGTCTCGGGAGGGCTTACAAGAGACATACCCACAAAACCTTTACTCCAGATCCTAGCTATCTAGGCAGAACCTTGGAAGGCACTAAAGAATCTCCTTGGTTGGCATACTTATTGACTACAGGAGGAAGTACCCTGATCTGCGAAATTCCAATTGTTGTACACGAGTTTGCACTCAAAGCATACTAAAATTCATATATAAGTCACGAGCTCTACTCGAGATAGTTTGGACATCATAACCGAGTCAACCAATCACATGGATAGATTAAGAAGATGGATGTAGAGAAAAACATAGATGGTTTTGATGTTGACTAAGGTGAACGGTGTTTCCCATATCTGTCCTGCAAGGCCATCGCCAAAATGAACCTATCCTAATGGACTGATATCTTTGGTCTGGACTAATATCAACACACTGGCATATACAAGGGTACTAGTGGTGATAATCCTAACTCTAGGTCAACACAACTGCATATCAAGGGTTCCGGTGGTGGAAGCTTTATTGAATTTATTCGGTTGGTCTCATGGTCCGGTCTCAATTTTTTTTTCTTCCTTTTTTTTCAATTTTTTTTTTTTTTTGGAAAAATGGTATCTCAATCACTCTATTTCACCCTAGCAGTGGTAACAACTTGAATCGTGAGCCCCACCTAATCACTTAGAGAAACATATTTTAAAGAAAACAAAATAAAAATAGAAGTGAAAGGATTCAACGAAATATGGCAAAACTACCATGTGTTTTCTTTAATTCTAACACCCGAGCTCGTGCTTTTTATGAATAGACTCTTTAGATGTTTCCATCTAATCAGTTGGTTCCTCAACTCCTACAACCAAGATGCTTCCATCCACTTAGATTGGTTAGTGCCATCCTTAATAAGCATAAATTTCTAGGCTCACGGAATTTAACAATGCAACAAAAATGTTTCTCCCATACCCCCAAACTTAAATCTAACATTGTCCTCAATGTTCTAAAGATAAAATTAAAAGAATGAACAAGGAGAAATCATTACCCGTTTGAAATAAACGAGTTAAGAAAAGATATTACCGTGTCGCATGAATATTGGGTTACCTCCCAAGAAGTGCTAAGTTTAAAGTCTTTAGCCGACTAAGAAAGGATTAGTCACCTTATAAAATCATAAAGTAATAGCCGAAATATCTTATCCGTGGGTCATCAAACCAAATAGAGCTATCACAAATAAAAGGAATATCCAACTCAAGCAAACAAAAGCACACCCTTGTCTAGTTTCTTGTTTAAGACAACTACATCTAGTCAGTGGTTCGTTTCGAGTTCTATAATCGGGTCCAAATAAAATATTTTCATGGGTTGGATTTCCTCGTAGCTAAGATCCGATTAGTTATTAGATTAGAAAACTCAAGTAAAAACTTAGAAGCACATAATAATAACCTAAATAATCACGGATCCTTAAAGTCAATCGAGGTTTGACTCACACAATTGACCACGATGAAAGTGGTGGTCAATTTTAGGAAAATATGTCGATTCTAATCTCCTAAAGTACTTAGGTTTAGTCTCAAAACTTAATAATTGACACATCCCAAATATATCGTTCCCACAATATTGGTTGAAAAATATTTGGTGGGAAAACAAAATCAATCTTGGTATCATAGCTTTAGGTAAACCACATCAACCAGAGGATGGGTTTCTAACAAGCTGAACTTCTTCTGGACATTATTAGGTTCTCGAGAACTAGTATGAAGGCAATCTGGCACAATGGTTGAGGCACATATATCAAGTCCCAAGTGAGGGATCTCTACAAGAGCTAAAGGTAAAGCACGGGAGAATGATAATCACCCCCAAACTTAGAGTTTTGGATGTCTCTAGATAGACTATCTACAATTTCCCTAATTTAAGATCATCGGAATCCACGAAAATGGTCAATTGCTTCTTCTAAGTTATAATCGGAAGGTGCATCCTCACTCATATTTAAAAGCTCACGAGTTCATCTTCTTTATCTAAGACTAATGTTTCTAAATCGCTAGACTTGAAAACAATATTCTCGAATAAACTCGTTCCTCAAAACTATCATCGGCTTCGTAATCATAAGGAAATACTACATCGCCTAAAACGGTGGTATCTCTAGTCAAATCCTCGTCCTTTGAATAGGTGAATAATTATTAAAAAATTATTTGAATTTGAACTAGAAATATTATCATTGTAAAGCTCAATTGAGTAACAAATTAACTGATCACTATGCCTACTTATTTCAAATTCTTCATCAACACTATCCTCATCATAATCATCATTATAATAACATGAAAATGGTTGAACCTCATCTAAACAAGTAGTGTTACCAATTCTAACCTATTCGTCTTGATTATGTAAATAACTATCCTCATTTTCAAGGGTACTATTGGAAACACTATATTGGAAATTTTGAGCTTAGTTCTTTTCTTCGGGCTCTAACAACATTTTAAGTCGACTCAGTTATGATTTCCGATTTTATCTAGAAAGAAGGTTCACACATTGCATTGCTTTAAATCATAACTAAGTTGTTCATCTCACCAACTACGTGATTTTTCCCACACTACACCCCTCACTCAAATTCATAAATCAACTCATTTGAAGATGAAGAATGATATGTTTATTAATTGTTTTCTTGAAAGATTTACAAAGAAATGTAGAAGCAGAGTTAAAAGAAATTACAATCACTCTTCACTTTCTTCTCTCTCCTAATGACTTGTTTCACAATTCAAAAAGACCTCTCCCCATCCATTTAGCCCCTTTATATAGGGTAATACATAAGGAAGTGGATACCAAGCTCCCCTTTATTTTTAGAATGTCTACCAAGTGTCGCAGAATCACAAACATTCACTCGCGACACTTCTAACCTACTTCAGACGTCATGTTTTGCCTCAGTAACTTTTGATCTGAAGAGCGATCTTTAAGGAAAATGCATTGTGGTGGTAATCTTTGATCTTTGTTGATAGCGAACTGAGCGGAAGAATATCGACTTGAAAAGTACGTCTTTCTATTCTTTTGCGAGTTCAAGTTTCTTGTAGTACACTCACGAAGTGGTTCTTGCCTCATGAATTACGTGAAAATAATCAATTTCGCTACTATTCTCGCTTATTAGGAAATATGTTGTATACTTGGATTCTACAAAAGTTCTTTTAGTCCCGCTTCCTTGGATTTAGCAAAGGGACCGTTTATACGTGTACATGTTTACCTCTTTACCTACGCATTTTAATGTTAACCTAATTATAACATTTTTCTCATCTATTTATAGAGCACCCCCTGCGGGAAGAATTTTCCTTTTCCTTTTCATCTTCTTCATCGCCTAAAGAGTATTCTTCTTCTTCATCGCTTAAGTATTTGCTTATTATCTCTTACCGTCTTCTTCACTACTTTGGCTATTCTCTACCGTTGTTACTCTCATGACGTCCCGTGTTTGTTAATTTTTTGCCATGGGCTGATTTTGTTGTTGATCAAATTTGAGATTATCTTTTCTTGAATCACACTGGTATGATTAACTCTTTTTTCTGCCATTGTTGTTTAGCAAGAACCAACTGAAACTAGATTTATCGTATGAAGGACCTCTTCTTTCTTTGGGCTACTTCCATCGAAATCTACGCAACAAGAACCCCTCGCACAACCAAAGCCTACTTGGAAAAGCAAAAATCTATGGCTTGAAAAAGAAGTCCAAGTGACAAGGTATTCAAGAAACATTGTTTTTTTATCAACAATACGTTGTTGCCTTTCTTATTTAATTTGTCATTCGCGGGGATTTCTCTCCTTGCGTCTCCTGTCATAAATCTTCGCAGATAATTTGTGCCCCCTCCCCACAGTAATATCACCAACGACAATACTTCTATGTCTCAACTCCTCATAGATCAAGTTCCTTATAATCGTCCCTCTACAAACGATCTTATACCTCCTCCTCGCTATCAATGTCTGCTATTTCTCCAATCACTTCTCTCCCCAAACCCCTCTTCAAGAGGTTCCTTTTGACAAAGGACGGGCGACTAAATGTTCTTTGTTTGAGCGATTCACTAATTGAGATATATGATTTGAGTCCATTGTCAAGAAGTTCGAGTTAGAGAGATGGTTGGATGGAGCAATATAATCAGATAATCTTCATACTTATGCAGTGCAAGACTTGTTAAGTAATGATTTATCCGCCTTCTTACGCTTTGACTAAATCTGAGTTGCAAACTTTATCGAGATTTCTTCGCAAGAGAAACGTTCTTTTGTTGAATAAGGTGGGCGAACTATTCGTTATGATGCTTGTCAAAAGTTATGTTAAACATAAAAACCAACTAAATTATCGAGTGTCAAATTGAAAATCCAACTCTGCGCTCCGCGAATATTTTGTAAAGGCTTAGTTGCTTTATTGTAACCGGCCTGGGAATAATTTTATGAAATTTAATTCAACATTTACTTCTCATTCAAATTATTTGACTATCTTAATTTATGTATTTTTTCCATGAATGCTTTATTATTACTCCCAAATGTGTGATGTTGTCATCTTGTGTTGTTACAAGAATAACTATCTCCACCCTCGACTAAGATTCGCAGAAAACGGGCTTCGGGGTGCGAGCGAAGATTTGATTATATGTCTTATTGTAAGGACATTGATTGCTTCGCCAATTCCCTTAAAGCGGAAGTTCTTGTGAATAATATTTTGCCCAAGTCTCTTGGTCCTATACATGTTGATCCTCCTGAAAGTTGATGATGAGGTCCCATAATCCTCCACGATGGATAAGGAAGCCGCCGATGAAGATCCGAATAGCAAAATCGATAAAAGTCCGATGGTCGTATGAAAATATCAAGAAAATCCATCAACCGTGGATGTGAAGGGGCGATAAAGGCGTTCAACCATCCTACGGATAATGCTCTCTTTGTAATTTGTTAGAATTCTTTGTTGTTTGAGTGACTTAACTCTTTTGATTGAGTAATTTCCATATTTCTTTCTTCCTTTCTTAGTTAAGGACATGTTTGCTCATTGAATCTTTTTATTAAGTAAATCCATCCCAATCGGGGATTTGATTTTAATTCTTTCTCATTGAGTAGAGCCCATTGACCTGCCTTAGGTAAAGACCCAAAGTATTTTTGCTCTTATGACAGGGCCTAGATTTTGAACATTGCCAGTTTTCGCCGGATATTCGCCTTACCCTCGCGTTAGTACCTCTGCAAGGGATCATTGCATTGACGAGCCTAAATTCTCTTGCGACATAGCCTCATGACATTTAAGTCTGTTTTGATACTCCCCTATTCTATCATCTCCTCGGTTGCCCCTTGAAGGAGGCGAAACATCGTACAAGACTAGCTCCTCCCATCCTGGTCTAACAACAACTAAGTTGTTTTCATATCCCTTATACCTATAGGGTTTATGGTTACGAAAATAAAGTTTTCTTGGCCCACTGCACTTGCCAAGAATGGCCAGTGGTAGGTTATCCATCCCGGCACTCTGGAGTAATCTTCCCGATATAGCTTTCATGGGCCCCAAATTTTCATGACTCGGGCTTCAGAGCGATGAACCGTTGAGATACCCCCCTTTATATGACGGACAGGTCTTACATTTGCCTCTTCTGACGAACTAGGGTGTACGCCATAAAGGTTAGATCCCATTCTTTTACTCCACCATTCAATCATTCATGTTTCATTATTTACGATATGTTGTTTGCGAAGTATTCGCACGATTGCGTACCCCATATACTCTTGTACAGATTTTCGCAATTACTTCAATTGGATTATTCACTTCTTTGTTCCATCACAAATGTTTCCTTTTCCTTCGCCGATTAATCTATTTCATGGTAATGGTTTTTCAAAAGTGAAACTTCCTTGATCAATCATCCTGAGAATAATTCTTTTCCATTTGAAACTGGTAAGAACAAAACTCATGACTTATTTTCCAAGGTATACATCTTCCATCACAGGCTTCGGTGGAGGCATTTTTAATTGGTTCCCATACTACGATTTCTCTCGCCTCCCCGGTTATATTGCCTTCGTCCACCATAAGTTTCTTGCACATGATCTAGCCTCCGAATCTTATTATTGTGGGTAATTCCTTTCTTCTTCAAACTCCTCGGGTCATATGAAGTTTGTGTTACGATAAGAATTCATTTCATTCTGTATACTCTTCCTCGGATATTGTGATTGTATTTTTGACTTAAAAATTTGAATATATAACAAGTTAGTCTCTTTCTCAACTGCCCCGGGGCTCCGTCTTCTTATTGTCAATCGCTCAAGCTCTCCCGCCGATCCTTTGTTTCAAACCCGACACATCCTCAATACCCCGGAATGTGGCTTGTAAATGATTGAATGATGTGATTGTGTTCCTTAGTCTCAACCATTTTTAAGTGCTTCTCCACTGGGCTTGATGCGAAATACTTGGTAATGGCATCATGATTCTCCCATGGACCTTTGGATATGTTTGTCACATGTGCTTGTTCTTGTTTGTTAATGCAAGATTGCACTTAGGAGGTATTCCTCCCATCTCAGATGTGAAGGATTCCCAATGGCCACTTCCTCCTTCCCTTCTACTCTCAACAATTCTCATTTCAATTTAGTTCTCTTAAGATTGTTCATTTGCCTCGAACTTGTTCTCTGTCTTTTTAGCTCGCTTCTCTCCTTCGCTCATTTTGACCTTCTTAATTTTCTTCTTTCTCCTTTCCTCGCGACGTTTCTTTCTTGGATATTATATCGGTTGTTCTCTCTTCTTGGTTGTCTCTCGGCTCTCATTCTGCGCCCTCTCATATTCTTCGTTAATATTTCTATTGCGTCGATTTTTGTTCCCTTCTTCTTCCGCTGTTGTCATGGTTATTTTGTGGGATTGCTAACCATCTCTTGATTTTCCATTTCTCGCTCTTATCCTTTCTCTCTGCGCAGGCAGGCTGCGCTTTGTTCAATGTAGTGTCTCTCAATGTCATCCTCGATCTCTTGGTTTCTTCTCAATTCTTTCTTTCTCCAGTGTTATTCTCCTTCAAGAGTTTTGTTCACCTTGATTTCCCTATTCCGCTCATTTTGGAATTTTCTGTTGAGAATATAACGATCTTCTATTTCCGCTCTTCTCTCGCCATGCTCTATACTCGGATTTTGTGTTTCTTCCTCGCATTTACTGGGTAAACTCTCCTTCTTTTCTTCCTATTCGATCTTGAACTTGATCTCACGCTGTAGATCTCCTATTTTGCAACCTCATATTTTCCGTCCTCAATTCATGATTATTTGGTCTTGTCGAGTTTGCTCGTTCCTCTTGCCTCTAGCCGTCTCTCTTCGTGTATTGTTTGTCTCAATCTTTCTAATGCCGAATCTCTTCCGCTCCATTCATTCCTTGCTCTCCTTGTCCATTGTTCACAGTGCGTTCCTCTTCTCTCTCTCGTCTTGAATCGGATCTCCAAGTATGTACCACCCATAATCCTGACTTTGCCTCTGGTGATATTTCCAGGTGGTTGGTTTTGATCTTCTCCCTCGTTCTCATGACGATTCTCTGTTCGTTCCTCCTTTTCTCCATCTCGAGGGGCCGAGACAAGATCGTAGTGGTCGTCCTTCCCGCAAAACAATTTATATTTAATTTTAACCCTTCCTTAGGGTTTTATAAATAATGTCCAATGTCCAAAAAAATAAAGTCCAAAAAGTGTCCAAAAATAAAAAGAAAAATTACAAAAATACAACCCTATTTACGCTTTCTAAAAATAAAACAAAATAGCTATATACAAAATCTTATTCTTCACTCCTTTTGAATTCCTCTTTTCTTTCCCTCTTTGGAAGATGCTTTCCTTTTATAGCACTTTTTCTTTCCTTGTAGCTTCGCTCCAAATTTGAAAAAAATCGAAAAATACCAAAGGCGTAAAAGAGAACAAAAAAAAAATATAAAAAATAAAAATAGAAATAACTCTAAAACCTAAAACCTAAATACAAGTCCGCGTCGGCGGCGCCAAAAACTGGTGTAGTTTTGAAGTTGTTTGTAAAGTGGTAGTAAAAGTTCGTTCAACTCGGGCTTGTAAAGGTTTGATTTAAGAAAATACTAAAAACAAAGAAAATATATATACAAGGTTTGTCACAATTTCGAGAGATACTTTGAGACTCCTGGATTCCACCATAAACTCATTCATGCGATTCATATATTTATTCCAAACAATTATAGCTCAAATAAAATATTGACTCCGTTTCTTTGCCAAGGTAGATTTTTGAAAAGCAACGATTTGTATATCTAAAGCATGGGATATCAAAAGACTTAACCTAAGTATAACCCATCAATTGAAATCACAACCATTCAATAAAAACCATAAAACAATTAACAATCCATGCAAAAAGTCATGAAAAAATTAAATATAATTACCACACGCATGAAATATGGCTTCCTCCGTCATCCCAGTGTTGGGGTTTAGCTCTTCATATTATTCACGTGCTCAAAATAATTATTCATAGCTCAAATAGGTGAAAAACAAGAGAAAACTAATAAAGCAGACAGTTTGCAACGCTATAGCGGCGTTACAAACAGCTCTTACAATGGGTGGTGAACTGTTACAGAGAAAAGATGACAAGCTTATGATATATGTGATCTAATATTATTGAACAACGATACTTATTTTGTCTTTGTTTTGAATACGATTGCCCTCTGCACATGTTCTCGTCCGCCCAATGTTCTTCAGCTCGTCTTCTTCTTCACCAACAGAGAAGATTCTCTACAACTTCTTATTTATTCCTATGCAACCTCCCTTAGGTCCCCAAAACTCTCCACCGTCTCCCTGGATCTCAAACAACTTCTTTTATATACCCACAACACCAAAATTCTCGAGAAAATATCCTTCCAAGTATGTTTTTCTTCCCCCACAATCCACGTGATTTATTTCCTCTTCTGTTCTTCTTTACGTGTCCCTGACTCGATCAAAACTCATTTAAAGATAGAAAGAAATCTCTACGACCAAATATCCTCCCCGAGTCACCACGTTCCTTCCAAAAATGCCCGAGTATTTTCTTTCCTTGTTGTTCTTGAAAGCTTCCAAAATACAGAGATTTTATTTCTCTTTTTTGCGTCTTCCAACTGCACAAACCTTCCTTATTGAGTAGAGTTTAATCCTAGCCGTCAATACAGTCTCCCAAACTTCATGTAATCTCCCAAAATCCAATCCAACTCAAAACTCCGTATACTTCCTCAATGCCTGTTACGTGAGGAATACATGTAAGCTTGCTTTCTTTCCAATAAAACCCGAGTACCAAGCCTATCTTGTCATCGTGGTCCAAATAAAATCATTACCATGACAATCTACTCGCAAAAATCTCGTCCCAATTCTTCCAAACCATCCCGAGAAAAGTTTATTCCCATGTTTAGTCGAGAATTGATTATCCTACCCCAATTTGATGGATTCAAACGCCTATACCGCCTGCGCCATTTAGCATAAACAAACCCAATGCAACCGATTCCAAATGATTGAATCGCTTAAAAATTACCCAAAATCAAACCACGAATTAATCGTGAAATCTAAACTTCCCGCCAAAATCAGAAATTTAAAATGGAGAAGAAAGTGCCCCTTAACCAACTACAGGGTGCCTTTAACGCTTGGGTGTCCTGGGTGTAAATAACAAATGAGTGCCCCTTAGTAATTGAGGTGCCCCTTATCCAAACTAAGAGTCCGAATAGTAATTTTCTCCCACGAGTGCAAATACCAATTTTTCGAGCAAATTTTTCCCGCAAAAGCTTTTTTCTCCAAAAACACATACAAAAACATAAAATAATCAAATAAGTATAAAATCGAGCACTAACAATACATATAATTGAGATCAAAATAGACACATAAATGCGTCTATCAGTGTCCCACCAACCCATGTTTGTGTTTCTTCAAGTACTTCGACAAGACTCTCCCCGTCATAATTGAGATCTTTTGTGGACTCAACATTACCCCGTAAAATAACTTCCTTCCCATTCCTCTTAAAAGAAATAAGCATGTTTTTAAAATCAAAGTTAATCGGACCGAGTTCTCTCATCCAATCAACACCAAGTACCATATCACAGACCTCCTAAGGCTAAA
This sequence comes from Papaver armeniacum, assembly GCA_023531295.1. Lineage (NCBI taxonomy): Eukaryota > Viridiplantae > Streptophyta > Magnoliopsida > Ranunculales > Papaveraceae > Papaver > Papaver armeniacum. The sequence goes on along the minus strand of JAJJWW010003537.1, from coordinate 31,438 downwards.
ACTCTCATATCAAACTTGAAGGAGTGGCCTTGCATCTTCCATTGTAGGTCCGGACATTTAGCATTGCTTACTAATTTGTTGCCATCACCACTTTGCAACTTGGAATACACCCGTGGGTTCTATGTAGCAACCACTTTTCCTAGCTATTTCAGGATCAATGAAGTCGTGTGTGCTTCCACTATCTATCAGAATGGTGAAATTTTTTTTATTCTTAATAGTTCCCAAAAATCTTAATGGTGCTGTGGGTAACATTACCTGACAATGCATGTACTGAGATCTCTACTTCTTCCTCAGGCACCTCTTGTATAATGGGAGAGGCTGGTAGGTGATTCATCTTCGATAGCAGTTCCTTCATCCTCTCCCACAAGCATGAATAACTGTTGTTTAATGCATTTATGGCCCTTGGAGTAGACTTCATCACAATTGTAACAAAGTCCTTTCTCCCTTCTAGCTCTCATCTCGGATATGTAAGTCTCTTGATGGGTGGAAGCTTGGGACCTGGAGGGGCTGATCTTTGCCTCTTGGAGATGGGGATTGAGGTTGTGGGGTAGACATTATACTTCTGTGAGATTGTGGAATGAACAGTGGTGGTAACTTGGCAGACCTAGCCTTCTTGGTTGTACTTTCCAACAAAATTTCTTGCATTCTGGCCAAGTAAATAGCCTTGTCTAGGTGGCCGGAGAAAATATTTGAATTGCTATTCTTAGCTCATCCTTAAGCCCACTGATAAAACTAGAAGTGAAATATTTCTATCAGATGTCTATTCTTAGATAACATTAAAGCTTTCAATTCCTCAAATACTTCTTGGTATTCTAAGACTATGCCCACTTGACAAAGCTTGTTAAATTCCCCAACTATATCATCATGGTCTAACTCCTGGAATCGGAAGCATATAGCCTTTTGGAATACTTCCCAAACTAAGAATTCCTTGCCAATTTGATAATCTTGAAACCATATATCGGCCTTACCCTCTAAATACATAGCTGCTAAGTGAACTTTCCGTTCCATCCATAGGATGTAATTGAAAGTATTTGGTACACTTTCGAAGCCAAGATCTAGGATTGGTACCATCAAACTTAGGAAAATCAACCTTGAGTTTATGAGTATGGATGAAATTAGAGTTCTCACCAGGAGTTACACTTCCGGTAGGTCTGTAAACAAAACCTGGTTGAATAGGGGTTTCCAGAACTCCACCTCCATTGGATGTTGAAGCTTTAGCTCTCAATTCGTCCAAGGCTTTCTGTGCTTCTACTTTAAACAGATCCATCATAGAAGATAATAATATGGGCGAGGGTGCGTTCTGTTGAGTCTTGAGATCTTGAATTTATTTAGCCAACGTTTCGATCTACTTGGTTAAAGTTTCAAACTCTGTTCTAGTCACCATGGTGATCAAGGTCACTCAGAATCGAGTGCTCTGATACCACTTGTAGTGATCTACACTACAAATGGGTTTCAGGCAGCCGGTTTCTGCCGGAGAAGATAAGGGAAGAAGAGACGAAGATAGAGAAAAGATTTTAGATTAATTTATGATAGGTTCTCTTACAACCACACACACACAATAAAATCAAAACACCTGACCCACTAGTGTACTAACATGCGTACACTTAACATCAATTAATAACAACATTATATTTAGCGGCTAAGACTCCAGAAATAAAGGCACCAGACGATGGGTAAAGGCAACCTCTCCTACTATCAATAACAAGGCGGATATGACATTGAACAGTTTCATTCCTAACGTATCTTTCAAGTCGTGCTATATTGAAAACATAATCATGAAGTCAGTAAATGATTATACTCTAGTAGTAGGACATGATCACATGATCATAGTGTTAAGGAATAGGATACGAAGTATAACGCTTATCTTTTGAACTTCGTACAGTATATAAGACATCGACATAATCATATGAATGCTATTGTGATTATGTGTATGGGTAAAGGTGAAGATTTCATCTTAGGAATCAATGTTCACATTTGTTTAAAGGAAATACATCGTGAACTTGTTTTACGAATAGAAAGGGAAATCGCTAGGCTTATTGGTATTGTTATTCATTGCATATCTTTGGATTACCAATATGTGTGAGTTAGTAGAACCGATCATAACTTGTTATGTATCTTGGTAAAACTAGTCACGATGCGACTTATGTATTGGTATGACCTTTATTAGTGTAACCGATCCTAAGTAATCACCTAAGATGGTATAATCGATATTTGTAATTGGTGTGACCGATACTAGTAATTGGTGTGACCGATCACAAAAGCATTGTGTAATCGATCCTTATAATTGGCGTAACCAGTCCTAGTAATTGGTGTAACCGATCCTAGTGACTTGTGTAACCGATCGAAGTAATCATTGTTATAAAACGGTATGGTGTTTGTCTCCATGATGACAAAAGCTATCGACGGACGACGTTTAATATAGACCAGATCCGAAGGTCGGGAAGCTCCGGATGGAGTAGTCATTAGACGGCCGGGAAAAACTCACCTATTCGAAACTAATACCAATATATATGGAAAATTTCGGGTATTATGTAAAACCTAATTTCTCTATTTTCTCTAAGCAGATTTCTAACACACTCTTTTCGCTCTTTCTTTAATAGTTTCATTGTTATTTTCTTCATCAGTATTTCTAGGTTTTTTCTTTGTTGGAACTGATTGAGCAGTATTGGTACGTTAAATATGTAGGTGATGCAATCAAGAAAGTGCGAGTTGGGGGTTTTATGGATTTAGCAAACAACAATCCAAATGTAACTTCGAAAACAACATAAACAGGGCTCTTGATTAGGCTTCAAAGAACTATCATACTTCCATGTTTAGGTCGTATTGGAATTTATCTTTGTTTCAACCTAATGATACGATTGTTAATTGTTGTTAAACACTTATTTCACCGTTCGAAAATCCTCTTCATGTCTTAACTAGATCAGCATTATTAGTTATTTGAGTTTTTCTTTTTCTTTTTATTTTTTTCAAATCGAGTTCTTTACTTTTAGCAAATTCTTGGGTTTTAATTATTACTTCTTTTGTATTGATCGTTTTTTTCCTACACGATGTCAATAAAAAATCAAACTTATTTATTTTGTTTGATTCCGTCTTGATATATTGCCATTCATATGATCTTAGTCCCTATGTCACCATTTGGCTTCATATATGTAAATCGCTTCCCATTTCAGGGTAATAATGTCTTTAGTGCGTTGTGATTTTTTCTCCCAGTGTTGGATTTGTACTATAACACCTGTCCTGTAGAGATGTGCAAGGGTTGGTAATGTTGGTTCCAGGCAACAATGCAGATGTTCGGGAGAAACGTCATTTACTGATTCAAGTATGCCACGCTCCTTTTAGAAATATTATTTGGTTTTTCTTCCTTGCATCTAATGGCTTATGAGTTTGTTTTAATAAAACAATACAACCGTGTTTATTAGATACAATATCAAATTTAGCTCATATTTTTGTTTGGATTGTTTAATGAAAATTTCCTTTGAGAACTCATGAGATGGATGGAATGTTCTTCATTGAGACAAAAAACTGATAACTTTAAAGCTAATGCCAAGGTTACCATGCCAATGGTACAATGCAACTGAAAAATGCATCATAAAGGATCAGGAGATAAGTATACAAGCAGTGCATCAACAAATATAATGTTTTGATTAATAATAAGAATGTGTCCTATATTTAAATCCCTGTTTAACATTTTTTAAGAATATATTGAAATTGATCATGTTTGAAACTGAACAACACCCATCGTAATTAGCTCAAAGCCAATTTACCCGAGTCGAGTTTCATTCCCTCAAACCCAAAGATAATTCAACTTAAATAAAACAACAAACTTATTGTTTGTTTTCACGAAGTGATGTTGATATGTGAATTTGTTGGGTAGTTTATAAAACATTAGATATGGCCTCCAGGTGTATGTTGAGATGTACTATCTACTGGATGACCTTAATGAATTTGTTGTTGTTTCCATTGTTCTTTTAGTTTAACTATTCGAGATTCAATTATCAAGTGTAGTAATCAAAAGCCATGTAAGAAACTAGATTTCTTACCAACGAGTGAAGGTTCCATTCTTTAGTTTTATAAAGGTTAAATGTTATAAAAAAAAAACTTAATATAACAATTTACATGTGTAAACCATATTATGAAACTCATGCAGAACATATTGCGAATATTTTATTTTATTTTATTGTAGATAAGGAATTGATTGAAAATGTCTCGGATGGAGTACAAGAGATCTGAAAATCTCCATCTCTCTTTGTCTAGGACACAAAACCTCCACGAGACCACCAGCAGAATGAAAATCGGGTACGCATTTTCTTAATATCCCTTCCTTTTGTCTACACTCTTTTATTATTTACAATAACAAATCAGCACTTGATATTTTTTCATATTAGAATTGTATTTTCGGCAATCTCTCATGATATGATTATGCTATGTCGTAACTACATAATGTTATATTTGCAGGTGTATTTAGAAGGATTTTTGTTTTATATAAAATTTATAAGCTGCTCTTTGTTTGGGACTGCATTTGAGATATCTGTAGTCTGATTATGTTTCTAAATACACATTAACCATTTTATCAACTCTTAACTTTGATTTCTTGCGAATCTTATTGTCTTTATTATTTTTAAATTACTCCGTCATGGATTATTCTTTTGTTACACTTTGTTTATATGGTTAGGTTGTATCTACAATGTATTGTGGTAGTCATCATGGAAATAGATGAATCTTCCATAATTGAGATCATCAGTTGCAATATAACACTGTCTTTAATCCATATGTAGAAAGAATTGAACCTACATACAATATGTACAAATCGATGTATCTTCACTCCTTTCATTAAGGGATGTGTACAATTCATACACCTTTGGATATTTTTGCAGAAATAATTGATTGGTCCAAACTTACCATGAATTCCTGCGATATCTTTATATTCTTGCCTTTTGCGTTCGCCCATCCATTAGAGAATAGTAAGAAGAAGAATATGAAGACTCTGCATTGAAAACAGAACAAAGGTGAGACTTCTCCCCAATTTGGACTTTCATAAAACCCACATATATTCCTCTAATTTTACGCAGATTACATGATAGGGAGCATGAATTTAGGATGTCACGTCTTCTTTGTATATATCGTGCAACAAAATAATTATTGAAATCTGAACCATTCAACATGTTGGAATCTGAGTAGTTTGTGAATCGTATAACCTAAATTTGTCTCTTTAACCAATACATTAACAGGTTATTATCTGACTCCACCGCTGATTTAAGTAATCATAGACAAAGTCAGCTTGACCAATGTATAGGTGCAGAGACGGCAGGTAAAAGAGGACATAGATGACAACGAAAATATAGTACTGCTCATAGTTTGAGGCGGTGGTTTAATTCCTTCTCATCGTTAGATTTGACTAAGTTGGTGACCACGATGCTATAGGGTCAGAAAGTATCCGAACCTCGGAGAAGATTGGCTTCTAAATCTGGGAGTCGCAAAGATTACAAATTAACAAATCTCGCTCGGAGGCGAGACAAAAAATGTAGAGCTTGGGAGAAGCACCGATCGAAGCTCTTTTGTTATTTGTCCCATTAATATGCATCGTTTTTTCCAATATTGTTTTGTCGATGATCATATCTTTTCCAGGTTCTCTTGACTTCATCGGAAGCGAGTACTATCTGCTCTACCCTTTGAATTACTTGTCAAGTCCGGTTCTAAGATAAAGAACAATGAAACACCATCATGCCCACATCTTGATAGTGGGAGTACCCAAGAGAGGAAGTGGGGAGTACTTGGAAGTAAAATAAAAGTGAGCGCACTTGAGAATATGTATATTATGTTGAATATATTATTGCAGTCCTAAGGAAGTGACTGAAGAGAGCACTTAAAATTAAACCACTACCTTGCCAAGGTAAATTAGTCTTATTCCAAACTTCTTCAGTTTACTTGCTAAAATTGTACTGATTTTCAATTATAAGTTGTTGACTCAAACGCGAATTATTGTTATCTTAACAGGAGTTTAGTGAGGGCAAGCCATGTCCTTGAGTCATTTCACTGTTGAAGGCGTCGAGTTCAAGGTTGTGTGTGAGTTAGTCATTTCATTTTGTTCCTCCGAAAGCTATCTCAGGATCTGTACATGAGTTAGTACAATGCTAACAAGTTCAACTTGAAGTTATTCCAGGCATGTTTTCATCTCAGATGAATTTGATTCTTTTTCCCAAGTACCTAGAATTTTTGATGGTAACTTTGATGGTAACTAATTTGTTCCTCTATACTAATCATATAGGTTTGTTCTCATAAAGGAGATTCAGAATTGAATTGCAAACTTTGTTATATGCCTAAAAGCTGAACATCACTTTTCTTGGTATTTTTTTGCAATGTCTTGAGGTTATGGCCGTGTATGAGCTTCTTAAATTGTTTGTGTGATAAGTGAATGAGTAGTCTAACCTGGGAATTCATATATGAACTTAATGCTGTGGTGGTTATAGGTAGTAATTGTTTATAACTTCTTCATCGGTAATTTTATTTTGTATATGTTATTGTTGATGGTGGTTTTTAGCTTAGGGGTAAAATCGTAAAACCCTAGTCAGACAGTGACGTCACAGAACTTGAGTAATAATGTCCAAACCAAGCACATTTATTGAACCCTTTAATTTGTATGCAAGAAAATTACCAGGGTACCTTTTTTAATGCTAATTAGGTTTCATGGCCAAAACCCTAATTCTCACACCGCATGTGCCAATGGCAAACCATGCCAGCCACACCTACCGCGCATAGGAATGCCAACCATGCTAGCTGCACCCCTGTGCCAATGGCAAACCATGACAGCCACACCTACTGCACCCAGGCATGCCAACCATGCTAGCTGTACTCCTGTGCCAATGGCAAACCATGCCAGCCACGCCTACCACGCCAAGGCATGCCAACCATGCTAGCCGCACCCCTGTGCCAATGGCAAACCATGCCAGCCACACCTACCGCGTCATGCCAAACGCACCTTGCCATGGCCCCATGCCAACCTAGCCGCGCCACCTTGCTGGCCTTCTCTACGCGGCTACCAAAACAAAAGGCGTGCGACAATCAACGGTCGCCCTTCAATCCCATGAGCAAATCCTAGCCGTCGGAGGTTACCAAACGAACTTTGGCCCAAAGCCCTAGCTTGGTCACGAACCTAGCTTGGTCACGCCAAACCTTGGCCCCACATGCCAAGCCAAACCGCACCTAGCCAAGCTAGCCACGCCATGCGCCCACGGCAAACCCTTGGCACCACATGCCAAGCCAAACCGCACCTAGCCAAGCTAGCCTCTCCATGCGCCCATGGCAAACCCTTGGCCCCATATGCCAAGCCAAACCGCACCTAGCCAAGCTAGCCACGTCATGCGCCCATGGCAAACCCTTGGCCCCACATGCCAAGCCAAAACACGCCTTGCCATGGCCCTAGCCAAGCTAGCCACGCCATGCGCCCATGGAAAACCCTTGGCCCCACATGCCAAGCCAAACACGCCTTGCCTTGGCCCTAGCCAAGCTAGCCGCACCATGTGCCCATGGAAAACCCTTGGCCCCGCCATGCCAAGCCAAACCACACCCCTGTGCCAATGACAAACCATGCCAGCCACACCTACCGCGCCTTGCCAAACGCACCTTGCCATGGCCCCATGCCAACCTAGCCGCGCCACCTTACTGGCCTTCCCTACGCGGTTACCAAAAACGAAGGCGTGCGACAATCAATGGTCGCCCTTCAATCCCAAGAGCAAATCCTAGCCGTCCGAGGTTACCAAACGACCTTTGGCCCAAAACCCTAGCTTGGTCACGAACCAAGCCAAGCTAGCCACGCCATGCGCCCATGGCAAACCCTTGGCCCCACATGCCAACCCAAACACGCCTTGCCTTGGCCCTAGCTAAGCTAGCCACGCCATGCGCCCATGGAAAACCCATGGCTCCACAAGTCAAACCAAACCGCACCCAGCCAAGCTAGCCACGCCATGTGACCATGGCAAACCCTTGGCCCCACATGCCAAGCCAAACACGCCTTGCCTTGGCCCTAGCCAAGCTAGCCACGCCATGCGCCCATGGAAAACCCTTGGCCCCACATGCCAAGCCAAACACGCCTTGCCTTGGCCTAGCCAAAGTAGCCACGCCATGCGCCCATGGCAAACCCTTTGGCCCCGCATGCCAAACCAAACACGCCTTGCCTTGGCCGTAGCCAAGCTAGCCACGCCATGCGCCCATGGCAAGCCCTTGGCCCCACATGCCAAGACAAACACGCCTTGCCCTGGCCCTAGCCCAGCTAGCCGCACCATGTGCCCATGGCAAACCCTTGGCCCCGCCTTGCCAAGCCAAACCACACCCCTGTGCCAATGGCAAACCATGCAATCCACACCTACCACGCCTTGCCAAACACACCTTGCCATGGCCCTATGCCAACCTAGCCACGCCACCATGCGGCCTTCCCTACGCGCTACCAAAAACAAAGGCGTGCGACAATCGACGGTCCCCTTCAATCCCCGAGCAAATCCTAGCCATCCAAGGTTACCGGACAACGCATGGTAACCTTTGGCCCGAAAAAACCTAAGTTTGGCCACGCCAAACCATGCCATGCCAACGACATGCCAACCTAGCCGCGCCACCAAAGCCGGGCTTCCCTACACGGCTACCAAAACGAAAGCGTGCAACGATCAACGACTATCTTTCCTCTTGAGATGCAAAATCTCGACCGTCGAAGGTCACCAAGCTAGCAAGTCTCCCAAGTACGACTTGCCAGGAAAGAACAACATGCTACATGTTTTCCACAAAAACATTCAAGACATCAACACATATCACAAACTGGGGGATCCTCTTTGGGTATTGGTTTGGCGGTTTACAGCGTGCGGCGTACACTACGCCCGTCATAAGAAAGTGTCATAAGGGTGAGGCGTTTAGTAAATACAGGGAGTTAAAGGTGAAACGTTCATGGGACATCAATTCCATATGTTAACAATTTTATGGAACATCCATACCATGCATACGGTTACCACCTCCTCCCATTTACTTACCCATTTTTCCATTCCTTAATGAGACCAGGGTACGTTTCACTTCGACTTGTATAAATAGGTCTTACATATTTCCACAGAACAACGAGTTCATTCGGGAATATACAACACTCAGAAAATACTTGCTAGCTTACCATTTGTTAGCCTTCCCACTTTTTTGATACAAATCGTAGTAACACAACTACTCTTCCAGAATCAACTATTCTGGTCTCATCACTTTCCTTGCTTCCCTCCCCAAAAACAACCCATTCTCCTCCAATATTCTGGTTTAGGCTGGATTTGTACAGATTAATCTCTCGAATCTAAAGTACTCCCTTGCAGTACATTGTTTAGGGTTTAAACTGTTTCTCACCCGTACACCAAATTACCGAAATCAAGCAGAAACCATTTTCACCCTCAAACAATTGGCGACCACAGTGGGAGGTTGATCTTTCGGTTATAATGTCAATTTTCGACCATCGATCTCATGCTTCGACCCGTACATCAAGATGATAGAAGCGATCGACCCGTTCAGGGATCGACGACTCAGTTACTGGGACGACCCGACTATCACATGACACGGCAAGGGATGACTGGGGACTTCCTAGAGGATAGAAGCAAACGATCCGCCCGAGAATTAACGACTCGGTTATCAGGAAACTCAGTAATGACCGGGGACTTTCCACAATCACGACGGTGCCTCCCGTAAAACCTGGTCTTACACCCGGAAAGTTTCCTTTTCATCAGGAGACCTAAAAAACCAAGTAAGTCCTACCCGGACAAAATGCGTGGTTTACCTTTTCAAGTTTTCACGGGAATAAAAAAAAACACACAATAGCCATGTTCTGTTCCACCCCATGTCATCTACCAAACACACGATTCCATGGTTTTCCTGGGATGCCGACAACACTTTCAACCAAGACAACATCATTTCCAAAAAAAAAAAAAAAATTCAATCCTAATGATTCATTCCAAAAGAATAATCCAAAATCGTCAAGGTAACATTTATCTATCAACCCCTAAAAAAAAATCCAGAAAATCAAAACCATAAACCAGGCGCTTCCATTTGCCTTTCAAAAAAAAAATAAAGGAGTTCAGAAGACAAAAATGTATTCAAGGAAAGTTTTCCAACAGCGGCTTGCTCCTCTTAGCAAAGGCCTCCCTCGTGCTCTGGAGAGCGCCCTTTTCAACTTCAATTGCTGCACACCTTTTGAATTCCGCTTCCTGCTTCTTCTCTATGTCTGCGGAAGGACCTTCGACTGTTTGGGCCAACAACTTTTCAACCTCGGAGAAACCGTCGACGAACCAAGGAGCATTGAACTCGAACTTTATGCACATGTCACGGTGGAACCTCCAGCTCGATATTACGTCCTCAAAAACTCATGACCGATCCACGTTGCGCATGTCGTCAATCGAAGACAAGGCTTCCTCCACACGCTTGACCAGCGCGTATCGGCTAGTAATTTTCTTGGTCGTGGCAATATGACCGTAACTTTTCCATATCTTGGTATATAACGCCTCATGTTTAGCTGGCACACTAAATCCCCCAATCAACACGTGATCCGGATAAGGAACCGGTATGGAGGAACAAGGGTGGCACTGCGACCGCATCGATGAATCGGCGAAGGATTCCTAACAACAATTGCGCCAACATTCACGTGAGCAATCTCGGGCCTGTCCGAGTCACAACAACGCTTCCATCTTGATCGGCCTTTGTTTCAAAGCCACCAGGCTTGGCTGACACGGCTAGAGACAAAGCCGTGTCTTCACCAGTTTCCATATCAAGTTCATCTTCAGAACCGGCTTCGCTCTGTGATATCATGGCTTAGACACTCTTTTTTTTTAAAAAAAAAGGGAGAGGAAGAAGGAAGGAAGAAGAAGAGCATGGAGAAGACTCACTGATTCGCTTTCAGACCGACTAGAGGAAGATTCAGCACTGCTATCGGAAGAACTACTCTCGCCATCTCTGGACTCTGAGCTTTCATCCTTCTCGGATTCCCCTTCTCCATGGGTAGGCTCAACATCACTGCCTTCCATCTCAAGAGGTGCAGTTTTCTGAATACGTGCAAGTTTAGTGAAGGCGTTCACGCTGCTAAGACCCTAGGCAAGGCACAAGAACAAACACTCAGAAATGAGACAAAGATATACGCAATCCTACTGAATCAGGAAGAAAATTATACGCACTCGCATATTGGAAGATCTAAAAGTCGGGAGAGCCATCGGATCCGTCTGAAAACCACCATCACGGCTTTTAGATCTTCGCTCCTTCACTTGGGGACTATCTCGCATTCGGTAACGGATTTTCGCTGGATCCCTCAAAGCAATGGATGTTCCGCTAAAATCGCGGAGAAGGCTTACCGCGATGATTTTCTACCACATCATTCACGAATCCATGGATAACAAGAAACTCATCCTGCCAAAATATGTTATATTTGGAGGTTGTTGATGGATTTCGTTCCGCAAGCAGAAAAGGGAGACTTTGACCCGACGCAAGAGCACTAGCATCGAGAACAGTGGACAACGGGATTTCTGGAACAACCGGCTGACGAACGAGTGAGACCCCTTGGTCAAAACCTATATGCCGAGCCGCCCTATCAATATTATAAGAGATCGCTTTGCAAGATCCTCGAAAGAAAGACGGTACATGACCGGGCGTGCAACTTCGCATGAACACCATCTCTCCAATACTCCGATCCTCTTTATCATAAGACAAAGACATGTTCGGAATAGAAGCAAAGGTACTGATCTGAGTTATAGATGCATGCACCTGAGCCCATGGATGAAAATTAACCGTACGAGTTGTCAAGAAATCCAACCGGTTCGAGCCAATATTTGGACGCCTATTCGACCAAATGCAGTATCCCGGAGCCACCCCAAGACTTGGGAAGTACAACCAACGATTTTGGGGCGTACTTCTCGAAGTGCTCCAACCGCCACGCCAAGAAAGGCGGCATGAATGTACGAATCCACTTTCATATAGCCGTTTGAAGCACACATATCCGAGACCAAACCGATCCAAGTGTGCGTACATAGAACCAAGAAACAAACCGCCAATAGGGAAAACGACGCCTTTTGCCGGTTTTATAGCAAACTTGATAAGTTCCCGCCTTATCTCCTTCTTCCGGAGCCGTCATCAAAAATATCTCTCGGATAACCAAATATCCAAGAACGCCGCGACATGAAGTATGTTATTCTTCCGGTTCGACTCCAACTCGTCAGAAACCACCGAGACACCCACCGTCATAGAAGCACTTCGTCTCGTTTTCTTTTCGAACGAATCCATTTGACTTCGCAACCAGGGCGGCGCGCATTTCTTCTTCATCTGCAAACAACCTAACGTCGAGGTTTCCAATTACGGGAAGATTTAGCAACACAGCCACGCTCTCCAGGAGATGGTCATTTCACCCCACCTGCATACGGCCGTGTGGGTGTCCGGACACCATCTAGAAACAAAAGCAACTAGGCCTCGGAACATCTTTCCTAATGCGGAGCACCGCTAAGCCGCAACAAAGACCAACGATCCGCGCCTTGGTCAAATTGGTTTTTACATGCTCCCGGCTCATCATAAACCGCATCCATTTCTCGAAGGGACGCAAACCCGACTCACAGAGATTTTAAAGTCAATAGGAGAGGCATAATATTCTTTCCTCCGAAGGCAAAACTTATTACGCCTCCGGCCGAACCGATCGGTCCTCTCCCTTACTTTCCCGAATCGAAGAATCGACACATACTTGGGGTGATTTCTCTTAACCGTGGCCGATGTCGTGAAGAACTCATCATCTACGTTTGGCTTGGAATTGCCAACATCTTTCTAAGTACAATGCGAGAACTTTTCTCAAGTGACATCATAATGAAGACTCTCCCCCGCTACTTTCACCTTCCAAACAACTACAATGGAATAATACGAAGAGAAATTATTACGGAAAGTGCACGGAAATTATTTTCCCACCCAAGACGCAAGCGTTTGTTTCAAAGTCGTACCACCGCAACATAAAATTCTTGTCCGACCGAGGAGGTGCGCCCCACCATGGGAACCATGCACACGGCCACACCAAAACAAGGAGTAAACCCTAAAAACTAGGTTTTCGTGGGGAAGGGATGGCAATTACTATCGCGTGCTTACTTTGCACAATGAGTTTAGGCGGTCAATATTACTATGGTATTCATGCCTAAGTACTACTACAAGCTCGTGCAAAACATACCCACGGCTAGGATTCACACCAACATTTTCCACAAGGTCATGAAAAGGTACGCCTACAACTAAGGTTTACACCAACACAAAAGAAAAGAGAAAACAAGTTAAAGAAGAAGTATTGGAAGGCATACCTGGGATTTGCTTGTCCGCTTTGCTTTACTGCTACCACACGGATGGGATAAAAAATAAATAGGCGTGAAACGAAAGAGAAGCCGGCCCTCCTTTTATATATACATGGTACGTAGGAGTTTGAACAAGGAAAGGATTTCCTATTTTGAGCCAAGAAAGGAAAAGAGGAAACCGGTCCCGTAAAGACCAATTTCCACGCCCAAGATCGCTCACGCCGGGCCTTGGCCCTATACGCCAAGCCGTCCGCTATGCTTTGCCTCCCCAATCTGTGCACACCTCGCCTCACCGGACCACGCCTTGCCATGCCAAGCCGTCCCACTCCACTATCGCAGCCCTATCATGCCAGTACATCCATGCCATGGCTTGCCACGCCGACACCAACAACTCGTCGAGCTAACATTATGATGTTCCTTAACCTGACCAATATGATGAGAAGCCGATTAAGTCACGCCTCTCACCTCACCGCTTCACGGTCTACATGAATAAGATCTATGCAAGGCCGCCAAATGTGGGATCATGAACTCTTCTTGCCACAAATTGCAACCGTGTCAAGCCATCCACCATGCTTGCCTTCCTAAGACCACGCCACCTCATGGCCCCACGTGCCAAGCCATCCGCTACGCTTTTCCTTCCAAGATCAAGCTCGCTTTGCCTTCCAAGATCATGCCGCTTTGCCTCTGTGATGTACGGCCAGGACCAAGCCATCAACTTTTGTCTCACCCCTCCACAGTCTCGCATCCCTAGTACAACTTATGCAGGGCCGCCAACACGGGAAGCAAAACTCTCTTTACCTCTCAAAAAGTTTAGTCGGATTTTCCCGACCATTTTTGCAATGATTTACATCTTGATTCCGTCCTTATGTCTGTCACCATCATATGCTTACCTCGCAACAAGGCACCTGTTCAACTAAGCAGGGGACTTAATGTTGATGGTGGTTTTTAGCTTAGGGGTAAAATCGTAAAACCTTAGTCGACACGGTGACGTCCACGGAACTTGAGTAATAATGTCCAAACCAAGCACATTTATTGAACCCTTTAATTTGTCTGCAAGAAAATTACCAGGGTACCTTTTTTTTAATTCTAATTAGGGTTTCGACAGGCCAAAACCCTAATTCTCACACCGCATGTGCCGATGGCAAACCATGCCGCCCACACCTACCCCGCCCTAGGCATGCCAACCATGCTAGCCGCACCGCTGTGCCAATGGAAAACCATGACAGCCACACCTACCTCGCCCAGGCATGCCAACCATGCTAGATGAACCCCTGTGCCAATGGAAAACCATGCCAGCCACGCCTACCGCGCCAAGGCATGCCAACCATGCTAGCCGCACCCCTGTGCCAATGGCAAATCATGCCAGCCACGCCTACCGCGCCATGCCAAACGCACCCTAGGATCGAATATCGCAACATTAATATCCTTGCGAAATCCTTGAACAATACACTGCGAAGATATCGCATTAGTAATAAAAATGACGCAACGGATGACAACAACCTGAACACGAGAAAGATATGAAGACCTAGCGAGATTTAGGAGTGTTGCGAGATTTAACATTTGAATACTTGCGAGAATGTCGCAAGCCAGATCTGAAAATAAAGGACAGCTTAGCTGTCATCCACTATGTAATGTCCTATATAAAGGACCGAGTAGGCTTGAGAAAGGAGAGAGATCTTTTTGTGAGTGGAGGGAAAGTTTTGAGGAGAGAAAGTCGAGAGTGATAGTTGTATTCTTGATTTCATTTCCCCTTTGTAAAATTCTTAAACTCAATTAATAAAAAGTGTGATTGTTGATCTTAAAGATGTGTTGAATGTTATGAATTCTTGTGAGGGATGTATTGTAGGATTTCCTGCAATCACATAATGGCGCTAGAAACAGGGATTTGAAGATTAAAGATTAAAGATTGTTATTAAGATTGTTCAAATCATGAAAATGATTAAACAGATGGATAAATCAGTCAAAGTAGAGAAAATTAAAATCAAGGAATGTAATAGAAAGTTGGAGTGTAACTTGATTACAAAAACAATGATTAATGAATTCCATGAAAATATCAGAGGGAGAATACATAAACGAGATTTTGAAGGAAAGAAAATCACAATGATAGAGAAGGTATCACCCTTGAAAGATTGGGAAAAACATAAGATTACATTCACAGCAGCAGAGGTACCAAGAGAAAATTTAAACCACACATCTCCTTTGGTAATCACAGTAACCACACGGAAAGAAAAAGAGAAATCAGCAAAAACTATAGAAGAATGGGTGATAAACAGAACTCTGGTTGATACATGGAGTTCGGCCGATATAATATTTTACCATGCATACAAAGGAATGGGATACAAAGATGAAGAAATGTCTCCTTCAACCTATCATATTCATGGCTTTGGCAAATCTACTACAAAACCAAAACGAGAAATAGAGGTGCGAATTTCGCTAGGAGAGATTGAAACGCAAGTGGCACAATGCGTAGTGGATATGGAATCACCATACAACATGATGTTGGGAAGGCCATGGATACATGCAATTAAAGTCAGAAGCATCAACATTACATCGGTGCATTAAATTTCCTATGCCAAGCGGGATTGGCGAAATAAGAGGGGAGGCTGATAAAGCGAGATTATGTTATCAAATTGAAGTGAAACAGTATGAAGGGCGTGCAAAGAAGCGAAAAAATCGCAGAAAAGTGGCGAAGGAGGCAAAGAAAGAAGAAGAATTCAGAGCTTATATGATAAGAACAGAGGAAGGAAAAGGAATACCAAATGAAATTTCGGAGAAGGGAATAAGCTGCGAAGGAGATAAAAGAACCCACACCTATGGGAGAACCTAAGACCAGGATTGCAACATGCAATGAACCAACAAAGGAAGTGAATGTTGGAACCGAAGAAGAACCCAAAATACTAAAAATTGGGACTAAGATGGAGGCAGATGAAGAAGAAAGAACTATTGGTATGTTGCGAGAATTTAAAGATATTTTCGAGTGGAACATGGATGAGATGCCTGGAATAGACCCGTCTGTGGCGTGTCATAGGTTGGAGATTGACAAAAATGTGAGGCCATTCAAACAAAGGATAAGAAAAATCGCAACAACATATCATCCTCAAATAGAAGAAGAGTTGCGAGAAGATGCTTGATCTTTGGAATCATAAGACAAGCAAAATATCCAGAGTGGATAGCAAATATGGTTGTGGTACCAAAGAACAAAAAGGGAAAAGAATTTGCATAGATTTTACTGATCTAAATAAAGCCTCGTCCGAAAGACAGTTTTACGTTACAGATATTCCACAAATGGTCGAATCGGCGGGAAATGATAGAATATCTTCTCTAGACGGATATAAAGGCTACAATCAAATCCCTCTCGGCTGAAGAAGATCGGGAGCATCTTTTTTTCACTCCAAGAGGGTTATATTGTTATACAAAATGCCATTTGGTTTACAAATCTTTGGAGCAACATACCAAAGGATGGCAGAGAAGGTGTTTGTGAAATGGATACACAAAACATTAGAAGTGTACGTGGATGATATGTTAATAAAAGTAAAGAAGCAAAAGATCATGTCCAAGATCTGGGGGAAATTTTTGAACAAATGAGATATTTTAACATCAAAGTAAATCCGAAAAAGTGTATCTTTGGGGTTGCGTCGGGAAATTTTTAGGCTACATCGTATCAAAAGAAGGAATACAAGTTGATCCGGAGAAAGTGCAAGCGGTTCGTGACATGCCGACACCAATGACGGTAAAAGATGTCTGAGAAGTTAAATGGGCTCTTAGCTTCATTGGGAAGATTCATTTCGCGATCATCGAGACAAATGTAAACATTTTTTCAACATACTCAAAAAGGGGACGGTTTAGATGGACCAGAACGAATGCGAGAAAGCTTTTAAAGGAATAAAAGAACATCGGACGAATATATCTATTTCGCAAAAAGCGAGAACCGGGAGAAGAATTATTAATCTATCTTGCCACAACTTCGCATGCATTAAGTCTTTGTGTTACTACGAGTAGACGCAGGAGTTGAAAAACCAATTTATTACATTAGCAAAACCTTTAATGCCATGAGAAAAAACTATTCAAAAATTGAAAAGCTAATTTTGGCGTTAGTTTATGCAACATTTAAAATTCGCATATATTTTCGTGCACATGAAATAAAAGTACCGACAAAAATACCAATCGAGTCGGTAATGAAGAATTCAAAAGATCGGCGAGTTGAGAGATGGAATGCACAAATTGGACATTTCAAAATCAAATATGAAACATTATCTTCACCCAAATTGCAAGTTGTTGCGAGACTTCTTAGCAAATTTCCTTTAGAAGATGATGAAGTCATGGAAGAAATGATAGATGTAGAAGAAGAACATGGAAATCCGAGAGATCTATTAACGATCCAAATAGATGGGAAATATTGGTGGACGGATCATCAAACGGGGAAGGTAACGGAGTTGGAATTGTTTTAATTTCGCCAGAGGGCAACAAAATGGCTTTTTCCTTTAGATTGGAGTTTACATCCACCAATAATGAAACAAAATATGAAGTTGTGATACATGCCCTAAAGTTCGCAATAGAAATGAAATTGGAAAATGTGAGAACCACCGGTGATTCGCAGACTAGTCATTCGTCAAATAAAAGGAGAATACACTACAAATGAATCATCCATGAAGAAATACAAGAAACTTGTTGAAGAATTGTCAGTGAGAATCCCAAAAATAAAATGGAGACACATATCAAGAAAAGATAACATACTCGCAGATGATTTTGCTTTTATCTCAAGTATGATGACAGACCCAACTGTGAGATGCATAAAGATACAGACACTTTTATCACCATCAATCAATAAAGAAGAAGAAGAAGAGGTAGATGTAATGATCATAGAAGATGGAGAACAAACACCCAATATCGAAGATTGGAGAGCAGAACTTCATGCATATCTTATGAGAGGAGAAACACCAAGGAATAGGTGATGGTTTATTTTCAATGATGTTGTAGTAAAAGGGGTTGTAAGGTTGTCATTCACTCGGACTTGATGAGATTGATTTTAAGAATTAATAAAAGAAAATAAAAGAAAAATATATACAAATATTGTCACATGATGAAGAGATGTGCTTGGATTCAGGATTCGGCCAAACTCATAACAAAAGGTTCAAATATTAATTCTTTTAAAAATTATCGCTCAACAATTAAAAACATGGACTCTGATTTTTTTGCCAAGATAGATTCTCAAAATATTGGTTGTAAATCCTAAGCATGATGTATCAAAACATTTAAGCTAAGAATACCTCATCAAATTAAATGACAACCAATTAATTCAAATCATATTTCAATTAAAATTAATGCAAAAGTCTTAAAAAGAATTAAATAATTTTACCCATGTATGAATTAAGCTTCCTCCGTCGTCCCAAGAATGGGTTTTATCTCATCATGTTGGAAACACGCTCAAAATAAGATTTTATTGCTCAAAGTGTTGACAAATGATGAAAATGGGAGAAAAAAACAATAAAAGCGGGTTTGTAACAATTATTTTTGTTACAAACCGAATCTGTTATTCTGAACGATATATGGAAACCTGTCGTTGTCACTGTACCAAATACGACCATTTGCTTGTGCGTCTTATGTTCTTCAAACAAACAATGACTGCCTCTGTTAGTCTTTTTTTTGTTCTTCGTGTTCTTCAAGAAACAGCGAGAAAAACTCGTCTACGCAACTCGATTAATCCTCGCTCCGTAACGTTCTAAACTCTCCCAAACTCTCCATCCCTTTTTCGAGACTTGTACCTCCCTTTTATACAAAACATCGCAACAAAATCTCTACCATAACTCACAAAATCTCCGTAATAAATAAAATATTTTCTTACGGGAATATTTCTTTCTATTGATTCTTCACGTGTTTTACGATGTCGACACACCCCAAACATGTTTTCAACATATCAAGTATCGATTAAAACCTTCTCCTGACATACACGGATGCACAGAAATCTCGTGTAGGAGTAAAAATATCTCGGGATTTCTCGTGTTCCCTGTTTTCTTGAAGCTGTGAATCAAACCCCTTTTTTCTCGAATCCAAACGTATTACCAAGCCTGTTTACCCTTACCGAGCCCAAACCAAACCAATCCACGAAAAGTTGCATTAAAATCACGTCCAAATCCATAACATCAATACCGCAGTGAGTGTTTTTTTCCCAGCCAAATTCTCGTTTAAACGAAGAAGAAAGGGGGAGTCCCTTATCCGAACCGGGGTGCGAATAGCCTTTGGGTTGCCCCTTAGCAATTAGGTTGCCCCTTATCCAAAGTGGGAGTCCGAATATCAAATGTCCTCCGAGGGTTCTCCGAGTAGTTTTTCGAGCCGATTTTTCCAAAAATGTTGATTTCCCAAAAATACCTACAAAAACACAAAACACCAAAATTAGTACAAAATCGAGTGCCAACAATATATAGTATTGAGATCAAATTAGACACAAAAATGTGTCTATCAAATACCCCCAAACTTATTATTTGCTAGTGTTCGAGCAAATTTATTCTAGAAAATAAAATTCATTTGAACCCTAGGTGGCCCTAGTGGCGGAGTGTTGTCTCCTGAGGGTTTACCAGAGGTGTACCCACAAAACCTTTATACTCCAGACCCTAGATATTTACACGGAACCTTGGAAGGCACTAAAGAATCTCCTTGGTTGGTATACTTATTGACTATAGGAGGAAGTACCCTGATGCGAAATTCCAATTGTTGTATACGAGTTTGCACTCAAGCATACTAAAATTCATATAAAGTGACAGAGCTCTACTCAGATAGTTTCTATACATCATAAACCGGAGTCAACCAATCACATGGATAGATTAAGAAGATGGATGTAGAAAAACGTGGATGATGTTGACTAAGGTGAACCTATCCTAATGGACCGAGATACCTATCGACTAATATCAACACACTGGCATATACAAGGGAACCAATGGGTGATAATCCTAACTCTAGGTCAACACAACCGGCATATATAAGGGCTCCAGTGGTCGACTTTATTGAATTTATTTCGGTTGGTCTGATGGTCTGGTCTCAATTTTTTTTTTTTTTTTTTTTGTAGCTCAACCATTCTATTTCACCCTAGCAATGGTAAAAAGAAAAAGAAAAAGAAGTGATCAGGATTCTTTTCGATGTTTTCATCACGAGGATATGGCGAAACTACCATGTTTCTTTTCTAACACCTGAGCTCGTGCTTTTATGAATAGACTCTTCTAGATGTTTCCATCTAATCATATTGGTTCCTCAACTCCTACAACCAAGATGCTCCCATCCACTTAGATTAGTTAGTGCCAACCTTAATAAGCATAAATTTCTAGTCTCTCGGAGTTTATTTATTGCAACTAAAAGTTTCTCCCATACCCCCAAACTTAAATCTAACATTGTCTTCAATGTTCTAAATATAAAATTAAAAGTATGAACAAGGAGAAACTGTTACCACTTGAAGCAAAAGAGATAAGGAAAGATATTACCGTGTCGCATGAATATTGGGTTACCTCCCAAGAAGTGCTAAGTTTAAAGTCTTGACCAGGACATTGGAAGAGATTAGTCACCTCGCAGAATCATAAAGCGGAAATTTAATAAGCTGGGGTCATCTGGATCAAAAAGTGCTAACCACAAGAAGAGGAGACTGCAATGACCGGGGAAGATATCCAACACACCCTTATTTATTTTTAAGACAACTACATCTAGTTGTGGTTCGGGTTAGGAGCTTTATAAAAGGGTCTAGATAACAAATTTTCATGGGTTGTGTTTCCTCAAGAGTTAGATCCGAATGTTCGGGTTCTAGAGTCCTGAAAAACTCAAATAAAAACTCGAAGCACATAATAATAACCTAAATAATTGAGGATCCTCTAAGTCAATCGGTTTTGACTTACACAAATACCGACCACAATAAGATTGGTGGTCTTCCTTAAGCAAATGTGTCGACCCTAATATCCTAAAGTAATTAGGTTTAGTCTCAAAACTTAATAATTGACACATCCGAAACTTATATGTTCCCACAATTGGAAGGAAGGTTTTTGGTGGGAAAACAAAGTCGATCGTGGTATCATAGCCCAGGTTAACCACATCAACCGGAGGATGGGTTTCTAACAACTGAACTTCTTTATGGACACAACTAGGTTCGTGAAAATGTGTATGAAGATAATCTTGTAAAATGGTTGAGGCACATATGTCAAGTCCCAAGTGAGGGATCTCTGTAAGAGCTAAATGTAAGGCACAAGGAGAATGATAATCACCCCCAAACTTAGAGTTTTGGGTGTCTCTAGATAGACTAGCTACAATTTCCTAATTTCTAGATCATCGAATCCCGAAAATGGTCAATTGCTTCTTCTAGGTTATACTCGGGTGATGCATCCTCACTCATATTTAAAAGCTCTACGAGTTCAATTTCTTTTCTAAGTCTATTGTTTCTAAATCGCTAGACTCAAAATATACTCGTTCCTCTAAACCATCCTTGGCTTCGTAATCAAAAGGGAATACTACATCGTCTAAAACGGGGGTATCTCTAGTCAAATCCTTATCCTTTTGAATAGGTGAATAATTATTAAAATTATTTGGATTTGAACTAGAAATAATATTATCGTTATAAAGCTCAATTGGGGTAACAATTTCCTGATCACTATGCCTATTTATTTCAAATTCTTCATCAACACTATCATAATCATCATTATAACAACATGAAAATGGTTGAACCTCATCTACACAAGTAGTGTTACCAATTCTAACCTCGTCATCCTGATTATAAAAATTGTTCTCATTTTCACGGGTGATATTGGAAAGAATGTATTGGCAATCAAGAGTAATTCGAGCAATTCTTTCTTCCGTCTCTAACTCTAACCTACGTGTTGTCTCAGCAAACTCATGTGTTGACTCAGTTAACTTACACGTTGACTCAAGTATCCTACGTGATTCATCTAGAGAAGAGGAATTATAGGAATTTTGCTCGTATGGCCATTATTCATGTGAATAGTAATTGGGCTCACCGTGGTATGAGCCACGATCTTCAAAAGGTTGGCATTCCCAACCACTATTCATATTCTCGTCATAAAAAGAGTGATGTCCATATTGTTCGGTTGGATATTCATATTCATTGTGATGGCTATTATAATACCAAAGTTTGACATCATAACGATGAGGGAATTCTACACAAACACAAACAAGGCCGACTCGACCACAAAAAACCTACGATTTCTAGCAAACAAAAAGCATGATGGCTCCACTTAGATTGTTTCTAGACCAGCTTCTAATCCTTCGAAAGGTAATTCGTTACAATTTAAGCAAACCCCTACCGGAATCAATCCGAGTTTAAGTAAGTCAATAGAGGCGAGGGAAGTCTGCGTGGAGCTTTGATACCCAAGGCCTCACCGCATTACAAGGCGGCGCGATCACGCGTTCAACTCACGAAACCATCATGAACTTCAAGTATGCTTAAAGAGTAACCAATATTTTTCGAATGACTTTCATATTAAGCTCGTTACCCTATAGGTCTCGTTCTATTCAAAATTTTAGGCTTAGGTTCGCGTTTGGTTTCGTTTTCCTGAGGCGGGCAAGAAGAGAACGGTGATGAAATCCGAACTCTTATCTTGTATGGCCTGTCCTTGCCCTTTACTAGGAAATTAAAGCAGCCAGATTCAATTCCTCGACATATATTCACACGAAATCATCCAGTAAACCCGCTGACAGGGGATTCGCGGGTGTTTAGAATTCTTACCTCCCGTTCCAGACGGGGGATGAACCGTTGAAGTCGACTCGGGCCACCGACTCCTATGTCAGTGTACGAACCTGAGGGGCCGAGACGATATCGTAATCGTCGTCCTTCCCTGTGCAGTTTGTATTTAAATAACCCTTCTTTAGGGTCTTAAAAAAAAATAATGTCCAAAAGTCCAAAAATTAAAAAGTCCAAAAATAAAAATAAAAATTACAAAAATAATTACCTAATTACAATTTCTAAAAATAAATAAATAAAAAATTACACTATATACAAAATTTTTCTTCTTCACTCCGTTTGGATCTCTCTTTTCTTTCCTATTTTGGCTTTGCTTTTCTTTTCAGCACTTTCTCTATTTCTTTCGCTCCACTCCAAATCTGAAAGCAAACAGAAATACCAAAATGCGTAAAAAGAACAAAAATAATAATAGAAAAAAAAATTTAATAGTAAAACCTAAAAACAAATCTATACACAAGACCGCGTCGGCGGCGCCAAAAATTGATGGTTTATTTTCAATGATGTTGTAGTAAAAGGGGTTGTAAGGTTGTCGTTCACTCGGACTTGATGAGATTGATTTTAAGAATTAATAAAAGAAAATAAAAGAAAAATATATACAAATATTGTCACAGGATGAAGAGATGTGCTGGGATTCATGATTCGGCCAAACTCATAACAAAAGGTTCAAATATTAATTCTTTTAAAAATTATCGCTCAACAATTAAAAACATGGACTCTGATTTTTTTGCCAAGATAGATTCTCAAAATATTGGTTGTAAATCCTAAGCATGATGTATCAAAACATTTAAGCTAAGCATACCTCATCAAATTAAATGACAACCAATTAATTCAAATCATATTTCAATTAAAATTAATGCAAAAGTCTTAAAAAAAGAATTAAATAATTTTACCCATGTATGAATTCGGCTTCCTCCGTCGTTCCAAGTAATGGGTTTTAGCTCATCATGTTGGATACACGCTCAAAATATGATTTTATTGCTCAAAGTGTTGACAAATGATGAAAATGGGAGAAAAAACAATAAAAACGGGTTTGTAACAATTATTTTTGTTACAAACCGAATCTCATGAGAACGATATATGGAAACCGTCGTTGTCACTGTACCAAATACAACCGCTGCTTGTGCGTCTTATGTTCTTGACAAACAACGATATCTGTTAGTCTTTTTGTTCTTCGTGTTCTTCAGCAGCAGCAGAAAACTCGTCTCTGCAACTCGATTAATCCTCGCTCTGTAACGTTCTAAACTCTCCCAAACTCTCCATCCCTTTTTCTGAGACTTGTACCTCCCCTTTTATACAAAACATCGCAACAAAATCTCTGCCATAACTCACAAAATCTCCGTAATAAATAAAATATTTTCTTACGGGAATATTTCTTTCTATTGATTCTTCACGTGTTTTCTGATGTCGACACACCCCAAACATGCTTTCAACATATCAAGTATCGATTAAAACCTTCTCCAGACATACACGGATGCACAGAAATCTCGTGTAGGAGTAAAAATATCTCGGGATTTCTCGTGTTCCCTGTTTTCTTGAAGCTGTGAATCAAACCCCTTTTCTCGAATCCAAACGTATTACCAAGCCTGTTTACCCTTAACAGGCCCAAACCAAACTGAATCCACGAGAAAGTTGCATTAAAATCACGTCCAAATCCATAACATCAATACCGCAGGTGAGTGTTGTTTTCCCCGCCAAATTCTGTTTAAACGAACAAGAAAGGGGGAGTCCCCTTATCCGAACTGGGGTGCGAATAGCACTGGGTTGCTGATAAGTGCATATTT
The DNA here is from genome assembly GCA_023531295.1 of Papaver armeniacum. Taxonomy (NCBI): domain Eukaryota; kingdom Viridiplantae; phylum Streptophyta; class Magnoliopsida; order Ranunculales; family Papaveraceae; genus Papaver; species Papaver armeniacum. Next base: position 6,626 of record JAJJWW010003537.1, on the reverse strand, counting down.
CACATATATTTAGTGTCAATTCCATACTAGTATTTGTTTGTTTTCTTGCAAATTATTGTATATTACGCTTGTTTTCTCTTATTTGTGTTTTGTTAGATAAATCATCCAAAAGAAGTGAATATGCACTTAATTGTGCAAGGAAAGAAGCTAGCTATAAGTGGAGAAAGGCCAAAGACCAAATGTAACTCGTTCAAATACAAGATTTCTACTTTTCATTGTGTAGAGGACGAGAAGATAAAGACGATGGCGAAAGAACGGAGTCATTCTGAGTTCGTATGAAGAAGTTATGAGCAAAACAAGAACTTGAAGGACTAAGGGTAAAATGGTCATTTTCCAAGGGAAGCGCTATTGGTATCCCAACCGGATGATAAGGGACACCTTCCTGTTAAGGGGTAGTCAAATTCAAGGGAAGTGCTAAAGGCAGTCAGGTCTTTTACAAAGGGGGGAGCAGAAATTCAAAATATGATGAAGGCACCCGCCTTCATTACTCGGGGCACTTCGTCTTCACTGTTCTTCAACAGAACACAGAAATGGCAGATGGAACTCGATGATCATGATGATCACGAGGATGATGGATCTTGATTAATGTTATACTCGAATTTAAATACGTCACTGGGATCAGGAGAATGATATAAGGCTTGGGTAGGAGTCTGATTTCAAATCGAGGGCTCGGGTGTTCCGGGAGATGATGATGCTGATGATCATGATTCGATGATTGATAAGAGTTTGAGCCAGAACTCACGTCATTGGGTTTCTGTTGTTATTAAATGAGATGGGTCGATGTCTGATTCTCGAGTTGGCAGAGACGATGGGTGTTGTCGACGATTGTGCTGCTGATGATCGATGGAAGGCAGTGTTGGTTACTAGATAATCATGAGACGATAATGAAGCTTTGGATATCAGGGAAGGAGGAGCTCGAGTTAGCTGCTGATGCTCGACTGGATATGGCCGTGGTGAAGATATCAATGGAGAAGATGGAAAGACTGTACGTGGAGTTGATCTGTTACTTCCATGCTGGAAGTCCAAAAGTCGTACAACTCAGAAGAGGGGACAGGCAGAGTACGTGGTGGACCTGGCTGTTGTACGTATCAGAAAAGAAAAGAACACGCTTAAGGAGTGTTGACATGTAGTAATGATTGTGTGTGTTGCGGATCATTGAAGGCGGATAGGTGGACGGTGCGGATGAAGATACAAGGTTCCTCATAGGATCGAACGAATCCGAAGCGCGTGCACTCTAATAGAATATCTTTATCTGCACCCAATTATTAGTGGGATAAACTCCACCGACTTTGAATCTCTATCTTGTGCGACTTTTGTGGATCGACTAGGGTATTTGATGCCTATAAATAGCTACCTAAACCAAAAGAAAAAATATCTTCTTCTTTTATTATTCTTTTTCTCTAGCTAGAAGACAGAAACAGAGAGAAATAAAGTTTTGCTCCCTGGCTTTTCTTGTGAGTTTTTATATTTAATTCTATTTTTTATTCTTTCTCTTTTATTTATTTGTAGAATTCTTTTTAGCTATGAGTAACTAAACTTCTTTTTGATTAGGGATGATTTCAAAGTCCTGAACAATGAAGCTTTAATTTCTTAGACCAAGTTTATTTTAAGTTTTATTTATTTGTTGATTATCTTTATTATTTTTAATGTTTAAGAATATTGAGGGGTTATTTAAAGTGATCAATTAAATTAACCAATCAATAATTCTTCTACTAGTATTGGGGTTGGTGATACGTGTAATTGTCACTCAATTCTTTACACAGGTAGTAAATCGCAAGAGCTGATAGAGGGATTCTGTTAAGTAATTGTGTATAAAGATAACACTAGTAAGCAGGCCGAGCCTATGCGTCTGATGCTAGGATCAACCTGATTCACAGAGTGTAAAGCATTCGTTAATCTACACCTTGAGAGCTTATTTTTGGTGGGTTATTTGGATAGAAACTGTAGTCGAGCGCTTAAAGTATCCAAAGTGACAACGGGAATCGGGGGATAGCGAGCTTATTGCTATTCTACGGTTGGTAACAATATAAATTCAACAATAGATAAACTTGTATTCAATTAAGTTTCAGTTCAGTGTGCGAAGGATTCCCTAGTCTTCTTTCTTCTTATAATTTACAACAATTCTTTTATATTTTCTTTTGTCAATTACTTTGATTTAAAATCTAAAAACCCCCTTTTGGTTACTTTTTAAACAACTAAAAACTCCCTGCTCTTCGTGGGAACGAACTCCTTGCCATTATATTACCAGTTAATAGTGTGGAAAGAAGTAATTAATTTGTTGTGTAAACGACGCGCATCAAATTTTGGCGCCGCTGCCGGGGAGCAGTCGGTAGCTTTTAGTTGTTTTATTTTATTTTAGTATTATTATTTATTTTAGTACTTTGTTTTTAGATTTTGTTTTTATTTTTATTATTTTATATTAATTAAAAAAAAAAATTTTATTCTTAGATTTTACTCTAGATTTTTTTTTTGGTTTCAGTTATTTAATCCCTGGCACCGAAAGATTGGGATTATCTGAGGTGCGGAATTCAAACTCGCAAAGGAACGGTACTTCAAGCACGTCAGCAGTTACAACTAGAACCTTCTACAGAAGAGATGGTTAATACAGACGACGAGATAGATCCACCACCTCCACCACGACCTCCAGAGAGGAAGACGTTGAGAGATCTAACATCACCATGTTTGGAATCTCAACCAATGTGTATTACTCTAAATGACACAGTGGAACTTAAGTCAAGCCTTCTTCATTGGGTTCCAAAGTTCAAGGGATTACTGGTGAAGATCCTAATCGACACTGCAGCAGTTTCAGAATCACATTAGAAGTATGAAAAAGAGCGATGATGATGATGATACGACTTTTCTACAAGCTTTTCGTTTTCATTAACGGACCAAGCGGACTCATGGTTCTATTATCTCCTCGCTCTAAGTATTACCACATGGACCTAATGAAAAAGCTGTTTTTGGAGAAGTATTTTCCTGCATCTAAAGCTGCATCTATTCGCAAGGAGATTAGTGGCATTGTGCAAATTTCTGGAGAATCTTTGTATGACTATTGGGAGAGGTACAAGAAATTGTTGGCGAGTTGCCCGCATCATCAAATACCACCACAACTTATCATTACACACTTTTATGAGGGGTTACTACCGCATGAGAGACACTTGATTGATGCGGCTAGCAGTGGTGCACTGGCTAATAAAACTGTCGAGGAGGCTACTAGTTTGATTGAGAGCATGGCTGCAAATACGCAACAATTTTATACTAGAGATTCATCGGTAGTTAGAAGAGTTAGTGAGATGGGAGATTCTTCACACATGGAGCAACGAATGAGTAATATGGAAAAAATGGTACAACGTATAGCATCTGCAGTTGTTCCTTCATATGAAGAGGATGCCGAGGTAAATGCTATATTTCCTAATCGTGAGGCCAAGATATGATCCTTACTCTAATACTTATAATCCCAGTTGGAAAGATCACCCAAATTTCGATTATGCGAACAAGCAAGCTGCAGCTCTAATCCATATGCGAGACAAGGGGTTTTCAACAATCACAACTCCAGCCTCAAACTCAACAACAAACTCGAGTTCCCGATTTAGAGGAGATCTTTGAAGGTTATGATGCAAGAACAAAAGGGAATGTCTCAAAAACAAGATGTTATCTTGCAACAAAACCTACAATATCAACAAAAGAATGATCAAAATCGTTGAAAACTGATAATGCTATTAGGGATTTACAAACTCAGATGGGGCAAATGGCGACAGATATGAATCAAGTGAAAGCACAAGCCTCGACAAAGTTGCCATCACAACCTTTTGTGAATCCAAGAGAGCATGTCAATGCCGTAACTCTAAGAAGTGGGAGACAAACTGAAGAACCACAACAACAACAACAACAACATGTGGTTAATAACGACATTGAGAAGGAAGCAGAAGCGGAAACCGTACCAAAGGAAAAGCCAACCTCAACCGTCCAACCTAAGGACACGGTTCCCACCTTTACCACACCACCTCCTTTCCCTAGTCGTTTTTGCCAAGTCAAAGAAGCAAGCTCAAGATAAGGAGATCATGGATATTTTCAAGAAGATACAAATCAACATTCCATTTATTGAGGCCATCGAACCGTACCCAGGTATGCCAAGGTTTTGAAGGATTTATGCACAAGAAAGGATAGGTTGATTGCTAATCAAATTACTCGGGTGGGCGAAAGTGCTGACTATGTTCTTGAAGAAGATGCCTGCTAAGTGTGAAGATCCCGGGGTTTCACGGTGCCAATTACCATTGGTAACCAACGATTTGAGCGTGCTTTGCTTGATTTGGGAGCTTCCATAAGTGTTATGTCTGCCGATGTTTATGATTCTTTGAATCTTGGACCTTTAAAAGAGGCAAATATTACTATTCAATTGGCAAACAAGTCCAATATATATCCTAAGGGGAGTCGTGGAGGACGTGTTAGTTCAAGTGAATCGATTAATTTTTCCTATTGATTTCTACATTGTGGATATGGAAAATGGAGAAAATTGTTCATCTACTTCGTTACTTCTTGGGAGACCGTTTATGAAAACAGCAAAGACGAAGATTGATGTGGACAATGGTACACTCACTATGGAATTTGATAAGGAGATCATTCGCTTCAACATATTTGAGGCCATGCGTTATCCTAGTGATGTGGACTCCGCTTTCTCTATTGATGTTATTGGTTCGTTGGCACAACAAATGTTTGATTTGAGCAATGAAGACGAACTTGGAGTCGTGTTGCGAAATAGCATTGATTTGGACGTTCATGGGCAGCCGAATGTGGACGTCGAATTAGTCAAAGAGATAGTGGAGATGTGTGGTGCTTTAACAACATTACAAGAAGCTCGAACGGGTAATATCTCTTATATTTCTTTACCCAGTAACTAATGAGGTTCCTTTACCTTCTATTGTGCAAAGAGCACTAAGCTAGAATTGAAGCCTCTTCCCGATCACTTAAAGTATGCTTACTTGGGTGATAAAGAGGAGCTTCCAGTGATTATTGCAAAGAATCTCAATGCTATACAAGAAGAACGTCTACTTCGGGTTCTGAAGGAGCACAAAACGGCCATTGGTTGGACAATTGCTGACATTAAAGGCATTAGTCCATCAATGTGCATGCATAGAATCCTTATGGAAGATGATAGCAAGCCGGTACGTGATGCTCAACGTAGGCTTAACCCCCCAATGATGGAGGTCGTGAAGAAAGAGATCCTCAAATTACTAAGTGTGGGGGTGATTTACCCAATTACGACGACAAGTGGGTTGGTCGGTGCAAGTGGTGCCTAAGAAATCGGGTGTCACTGTTGTTAGAAACCAAGATGATGAACTTGTTCCTACACGAGTTCAAACTGGATGGCGAGTGTGCATAGACTACGTAGCTCAATTCGGCTACCCGCAAGAGATCACTTTCCTTTGCCTTTCATTGATCGAGATGTTAGAGAGGTCAAGTGGGACATTCTCATTATTTCTTTTTGGATGGTTATTCTGGATACAATCAAATCGTTATTGCACCGGAGGATCAAGAGAAGACTACCTTTACTTGCCCTTTCGGTACATTTGCATATAGAAGAATGCCATTTGGTCTTTGCAATGCGCCCGCCACTTTTCGTAGATGTATGGTCAAGTATATTTTTCGACTACGTGGAAAACATCATTGAGGTATTTATGGATGATTTCAGGTGTTTATGGTGATTCATTTGATATTTGTTTAAATAATCTTGAACTTTTTCTTAAAAGATGCATAGACACTAATCTTGTTTTAAACTGGGAGAAATGCCACTTTATGGTAAACCATGGTATAGTGCTTGGTCACATCGTGTCCTCTCAAGGGCTCAAGTAGACAAAGCAAAGATAGATTTGATTAGAAACTTACAATACCCCACTTCGGTGAGGGAGATTCGCTCGTTTCTTGGTCATGCAGTTTTTACGGGCGGTTTATCAAGATTTCTCCAAAATCTCAATGCCGATGTGCAAATTGTTGCAAAAGAGGTTGCCTTTAACTTCGATCGGAGTGCAAGGATGCCTTTGATAAATTGAAGGAGATGTTGACTACTGCACCAATTATTAAGTCACTGTGACTGGAGTTTGCCGTTCGAGTTAATGTGTGATGCAAGTGATTATGCGGTCAGGGCGTTGCAGGTCGAAAGTAGACAAGAGGTCGCATGTGATTTATTATGCATCAAGGACCCTTAATGAGGCTCAAATCAATTATTCAACCAATCGAGAAAGAGTTGCGGCTATAGTATTTGCACTTTAGAAAAATTTAGATCATATTTAGTGGGTACAAAAGTGATTGTATATTCGATCATGCAAGACTTCAGTACCTATTGAAAAGAAGGAGGCCAAGCCAAGACTCATAAGATGGATTCTTTTTTATTGCAAGAATTGATATTGAAATCGAGAGATAAGAAAGGTATCGAGAATCCGTTATTGCGATCATCTTAGTAGACTTGTTGTATCCGAAGAAGAACTTCCCCTTACAAGATCGTTTTCCCGACGAACAACTTTTCTCAATTGAAGAATCAACACCTTGGTATCTTGATATAGTAAACTATTTGGTTACAAGGCAAGTACCTAGTACGATGTCTAATTTTCAAAAGTTAAAGCTTAAGAAAA
>JAJJWW010003536.1:0-274009 GCA_023531295.1 Papaver armeniacum | reverse complement strand
TCCACGGTTTGCAAGTTTAGGCTACCGGCGTGTGTGTTTGGCATGTGCCAATGGCATGTGCGGAATGCCTTGGTGGTAGGTTGCACGGTTTGCAAGTTTAGGCTACCGGCGTGTGTGTTTGGCATGTGCCAATGAGATGTGCGGAATGCCTTGGTGGTAGGTTGCACGGTTTGCAAGTTTAGGCTACCGGCGTGTGTGTTTGGCATGTGCCAATGGCATGTACGGCCATGTTGACCTAGTTGCAAGTCTTGCAAGCCCTAGGGCGCTATATTTGGCGTGGGCCAAAGGCATAGCGGCTTGGAAATATGGCATGAGATACGTGTTGGCATGTGCCAATGGCACGTACGGCCATGTTGACCTAGTTGCAAGTCTTGCAAGCCCTAGGGTATATTTAGCGTGGGCAAAGGCATAAGCGGCTTGAAAATATGGCTGCGATACGTGTTGGCATGTGCCAATGGCACGTACGGCCATGTTGACCTAGTTGCAAGTCTTGCAAGCCTAGGGCGCTATATTTGGCGTGGGCCAAAGGCATAGCGGCTTGGAAATATGGCTGCGATACGTGTTGGCATGTGCCAATGGCACGTACGGCCATGTTGACCTAGTTGCAAGTCTTGCAAGCCTAGGGCGCTATATTTGGCGTGGGCCAAAGGCATAGCGGCTTGTAAATATGGCTGCGATACGTGTTGGCATGTGCGATAAGCACGTCGGCCATGTTGACCTAGTTGCAAGTCTTGCAAGCCTAGGGCGCTATATTTGGCGTGGGCCAAAGGCGTAGCGGCTTGGATATATGGCATGCGATACGTGTTGGCATGGGGCGCTATATTTGGCGTGGGCCAAAGGCATAGCGGCTTGGAAATATGGCCTGCGATACGTGTTGGCATGTGCCAATGGCACGTACGGCCATGTTGACCTAGTTGCAAGTCTTGCAAGCCTAGGGCGCTATATTTTGCGTGGGCCAAAGGCATGGCGGCTTGGAAATATGGCTGCGATACGTGTTGGCATGTGCCAATGGCACTTACGGCCATGTTGACCTAGTTGCAAGTCTTGCAAGCCTAGGACGCTATATTTGGCGTGGGCCAAAGGCATAGCGGCTTGGAAATATGGCTGCGATACGTGTTGGCATGTGCCAATGGCACGTACGGCCATTTTGACCTAGTTGCAAGTCTTGCAAGCCCTAGGCGCTATATTTGGCGTGGGACAAAGGCATAGCGGCTTGTAAATATGGCCTGCGATACGTGTTGGCATGTGCCAATGGCACGTACGGCCATGTTGACCTAGTTGCAAGTCTTGCAAGCCTAGGGCGCTATATTTGGCGTGGGCCAAAGGCATAGTGGCTTGGAAATATGGCCTTGTTGCCATGGTGCGCAGGGTGCGGCTTGGAAATATGGCCTGCGATACGTGTTGGCATGTGCCAATGGCACGTACGGCCATGTTGACCTAGTTGCAAGTCTTGCAAGCCTAGGGCGCTATATTTGGCGTGGGCCAAAGGCATAGCGGCTTGGAAATTTGGCCTGCGATACGTGTTGGCATGTGCCAATGGCACGTACGTCCATGTTGACCTAGTTGCAAGTCTTGCAAGCCTAGGGCGCTATATTTGGCGTGGGCCAAAGCCATAGCGGCTTGGAAATATGGTCTTGTTGCCATGGTATGCAGGGTGCGGCTTGGTTTGGCATTGTTGCCATGGTGCGCAGTATGCGGCTTGGTTTGGCATTGTTGCCATGGTGCGCAGGGTGCGGCTTGGTTTGGCATTGTTGCCATGGTGCGCAGGGTGCGGCTGGGTTTTGGCATTGTTGCCATGGTGCCCGAGGGTGCGGCTTGGTTTGGCATTGTTGCCATGGTGCGCGGATGCGGCTTAGTTTGGCATTGTTGCCATGGTGCGCAATATGCGGCTTGGTTTGGCATTATTGCCATGGTGCGCGATATCGCGGCTTGGTTTGGCATTGTTGCCATGGTGCGCGATATGCGGCTTTGTTTGGCATTGTTGCCATGGTCGCGTGATATGCGGCTTGGTTTAGCATTGTTGCCATGGTGCGCGAGAGTGCGGCTTGGTTTGGCATTTTTGCCATGGTCGCGCGATATCTCCTTGGTTTGGCATTGTTGCCATGGTGCGATATGCGGCTTGGTTTGGCATTGTTGCCATGGTGCTCGATATGCGGCTTGGTTTGGCATTGTTGCCATGGTGCGCAATATGCGGCTTGGTTTGGCATTGTTGCCATGGTGCGCGAGTGCGGCTTGGTTTGGCATTGTTGCCATGGTGCGCGAGATGCGGCTTGGTTTGGCATTGTTGCCATGGTGTGCGATATGCGGCTTGGTTTAGCATTGTTGCCATGGTGCGCGATATGCGGCTTGGTTTGGCATTGTTACCATGGTGCGCGGGTGCGGCTTGGTTTGGCATTGTTGCCATGGTGCGCCGCAGCTTGGTATGCGGCTTGGTTTGGCATTGTTTCCATGGTGCGCGATGATGCGGCTTGGTTTAGCATTGTTGCCATGGTGCGCGATATGCGGCTTGGTTTTGGAATTAGGGTTACGTATTTGAAAACCCTAATCCGGTATTTTGAAAAAATACCCCTATTAATTGTTTACACACGAGTTAAATGCTCTTAGTTAATGTGTTGCGGGTAACACTAGGTCATGGGGTTTACGATTTTACCCCTTGTCTAAGAACCACCATCAACACCGTACAGTGACTTCTGAAGTCGACACACATAATTTTCTTTACCGGCAACCTCAAAACCAATTTGTTTGTGACATATAAATGTCCTCCTCCGGATCCCCATGCAAGAAGGCGGTCTTGACATCTAGTGGCTCGAGCTCAAATCAAATGCGCCACAAATGCTAGAAGGATTCGGATGGAAGTGTGCTTAACAAGGAGATAAAACTTCATTGTAATCCACACCTTCCCTTTGTGCATATCCTTTAGCCACTACCTTGCCTTATATCGTACGCCACTAACGATACCCTTAGAGTTTGGAGTTCCGTCCTTTCTCAGTATAGACCCACTTGCACCGATCTTATTTCTACCCTTGGGCAACTTAACTAGTTCCCAAGTGTGATTCTTATAGGGCGCAATTGCTAGACCAACCTTCTACATAGGGCGTGAGTGCAACGGCCACACTCGAGGAGGCTTAAAGTTATGATTGGTGCAAATAGAGGCTTAAAGTTGGGATTAGTTCGTTTGGATGCACCTTATTGGTTGGTGCACAGTAATGGCCGATCTGCCATCAAAACACGTCACGGCTGGTCATTTTTATCACATATGGATTGATATTATTCTCATACCTTATTCATATTCAAGTTAGAAAACCGATCTCGTAAAACAAAGAGATTATAGTTTTGTTTACCACACAAGGTGGTCCCTTCTAATGGGATGGGCAAGCTGCAACATAGTTGTTTCACCAAACTAGTCCAGCCTGAACTTGCAATTATGCAGTTATAACAAGCTATTGAATTGGTGGACCTAGTAGACTAGCAGTCCTCTTCATTTCACCATCCATCAACCAGACCCGACTTAGAGGCGTCACTTAGGAGAAACGATGTCCGGCCGATGGTACATCTTATAGGCTAACTCATTCATCAAAGCAAGCTGTACCCTGGTTAAAACTTTTGGAATCTTATCCGTGTATTCACATCTTCATAGTGATGCACCTTGTTGATGGCACAATCCTCCATCATTTATTCATAGTGCTACGGCCGGTGATAGTAGTGGTAAACTTTAATCTAACATGGACAAAAATTCACGAGCGATAAATTGTAAATTAAATTTTATCTGTTTTATGTATGTAATTCATATTTGATCATGCGATTCGTTCTTGTATTGTCATTTTCATATTTTTTTTAGTCGATTATTGGATTTTGAATCCAGGATGCCCATTCAAATTTTTAGCGACTGAATTTAAAAGCTGTCCATAGTGGAAACCCATATCCACGAGGTCACGTATTGGACCCGGTGCCTAGTCTTCACCATCAGCTTTGAGACAAGATGGGAAAAAAATATTCTAGCCAATATATAGTACACATTGCAGGTTATAACTCATCTACGAAAGTATCCTTACCCCAGTAAAAAAGTAACCTTACCACAGTAAAAACTTTGGAACTCACTCATCTCACGCACTATTATAAGATCTTATCATTCACCGTATTATTCACATCTTCACTACTCTCTCATTCTCTGTCTAATATTTGTTTACACTTGACTATTGACTTAAAGTTTTGGGTGAACTACAAGAAGTGTAGAGGAGGAAAAGAAAAAGGTAATACCACCGTCTTTGAGCTTTGCTTTGATCTATTCTTCGATCTTTAATTTTCGTTTTGATTTTTTTCTTTGTAGTGTTGACATGGTTCTTTTTCTTAAAATTTTTGAAAGGGGCAACAAACACACAAATGGACCTTGGATTGAACATGGGTTTTTATTTGGGAACGTGGTGGTGGTGTAGATTCAAAAAATCAATCAAGATGCGGCATGATGATATTTCCTCTCAACAAATTAGTAAGATCATAACACTAATACTACTTACACAAAGCTGTTATTTCATAAAATCTAGAAAATAAAATCTTACATTTGTTTTGATGGATCTGTCAACTCTGTAGGTATGTCAAGAGACCTTTTACGTCTTAGAAGCACATATTAAATGCGAATTTGCGGTAGTTGAATTTGGAGTAGGTAGAGGATATTTGAGGCATGGGTGGCTGAGTGTTAGGGGATCGGGATAATAGTTATGATCGAAAGAGGATCTTACAAATTAGAGGTAGTCAGCTACCTATAGTCGAGAGTATTCTCCCATCTTTATTGCTCACCAAATTAAGAACGATAGGAACAATAGAATTAACCCAAGCAAACAATAGGGAATTAGTATCTTAATTAGAATCTATATCAGTCAAGTGGAGCCAAGTCAAAAACTAGTTAAGAGGGTTGGTCGGAATATAGATAGAGTAGACATTGATAAAAATCATGAGCAATCAATTGTGAATCAATCATTTATATGTGTAATTCATTTTCGAATAATTGATCAATGATACGCTAGTATTGTTCCACCTGCTCTTTAAATTTTGTATCTTGTTGCATACGAGGAAAAAATTGATGCGGGCGAATATTATATGAGATTCGAGTGGAGTTGTGTTGGAAAAGTTGAAATTTACATCCCTTGATACTACTAATCAAAGTCTAATTATTTTCTCCAAACATGTTCACTGAGTACATCATTTGTAGCTTAAAATTTTGGGTGAATTAAAGGAACCACTGATGGAGCAGTTTGAAAATTTGCACCCACATGGAATTGTGTATCAACTAGAGCATGCATTTCCAAGTTGGAATGCCTAATTATCTAGTCAATAATCGATTATAATAACCCAAAACAAGTTGGAGTCCTAGGCAATCCTAATGTTTAAGCTTATTCATTCATCAAACAGAACATTTACTTTATAAATCAACAACACAAATTAACTAATTATTATGACTTCATTCGACAATGTTCAATTATCATCATCAAAACCGCTGTATTTGGCATGGCATTCGATGTTCCCTGCCAAGAGAACGTGCAATGCGATTACAAGTAACCAGTGAATTATTGGACCAAGTACTAGTCCTCTTCACCAATAAATTTACATGTATTTTGATGGATCTGAACTGCTTAGGTGTATCATGTTGGTCGGAAGGATTAACTTTTTCACCAACAAAGAACAGCAAGGGATCAGAAATGCTGAAAGATCACCGGAACAAGAATAAGAAGAGTTGATAAAATGGGTTTTATGTTAGATCTGTATGTATATATAGTAGTTACGACGCATGATGGATTATCTCAATGTTATTATGTCTGAGTCAGAGATATTTGTTTTGAGTCGGTATCTAGTTAATTTTCAATTAATGACACAATTACCTGTGCATTTTTGGTTGTTTTATTGTATCCCTAACTCGTGAAATCTTGGTATTTTAAGCCGATCCAGTTCGGATACAACAAATAGTAGATTTAACTTTGGTCCGTTGATTTACGTGATCCATTATATCCCTTCCATCAAAGATTACAGACTTTCTCAAAACTAACATCTGCACTTAGATTTTCATGGATGCCCACTATGTCTTTGATTTTCTCAAAACATAAGTTAATGAAACCGTTCAAATTTTATAGTGATGCAGACCAACTGAATGGATGTGCTTGCACGTGGTTATGGCCCTCCATGCGTCATTCTTTCACTATGCAAAACCAAACGAGAAGAAAGAGACTTGATCAGTCTTTGGACCACCGTAACTACTCTACCATTGTTAGATGATGAAGTATATGATTTGACGCATCACCAACCACGAAGGAACTAAGCTCCATTTATGGTGAGAGCTCGGGATATGATAAAATATCATACTTTCATCATCAATGCCGCCTCAGTTACTCCCACCGGTAGTCTCCTACTATCAATTTCACACGCAGTGTAAAATAATAGGGTTTGCTTACTTTATAAAGAAAATTGTGTGATTTACTAAAATATCCTTGAACTGATCCCTATGTATGGATATTAAGCAAACCCTGTCAATTACAATTTCTGGAGCATACACTGCTACGTATGCTTTGTGAGACTGGATTATGGTGTAACCTCGATCTCATTTCTCACGACCACTAGTCCGCTTTGTCATCCACGGTTCTTTTAAGACTAAATACGCATATAACCAAAACATTCAAATTGTTGCGTTATATTCCGATCATTTGTTCTTGCTCTTCTAGTTGTTGCATTGGCAGTCGGACATTGTGCTCTAGGGGTCCTAGCCCACGGGACATATTTCATGTAAAAGAGGTGTAAGTAAAATCTTTATCTACGAGTATATAAAATGAGAGTAATCATTTTAGGGTCACGATTTTAGTTTTCATTTCACTTCTTTGAAATTTCTACTCTCCTTCCTTTGAAAACCCTAAAAAGGTATCTAAGCGCCTCTTTTCTTCTTTTTAGATCTAAACTCGAATCAAGTGGATTTGGTTTTCCTCTTTTATTTTAACACTCGATTATTCCAGATCTGCTGAAAAAGGGAGCTCAAGGTCGACAATTAATCAATCATTGGGATGGAAACAAGAAAATCCACAAATGACTTCTAATTATGGAAACAACAAAATCCACAAATGACTTCTAATTATGTATGTCAAAGTAGTAGTTTTGTATGGGAATCGGGTGGTGGTGGAAGAAGAAGAACATCTTTCAATTGAATCGATGATGCGGCATAATGATATCTCCTCTCAAGTACATGTGATTTCGGTGTAATGTCCATCTTGTCGGATCATAAAAAGGTAGCAATCAAAACTAATGCTTTGAATTTCCCTTTTTGTTGCCTTTGGATTCATATATTTTTGTTAATACACGCAACTTTGCTAACGTCTGTGGATTATTAGAAATGCATTGCTCATGCGGTGAAGAAAAGATGGAGAAACGGACACCAATGTTTTAAGTAAGAGGAGATTTAATTTTGAGTTTCGTGGGTATTCTCTGGTTATTTTCCACGGTCAAAAAGAAAGATGTTCCATCGATTAATCCAAAAACCAAAACCAAACTCTAAATTTAATTATTTCGGTTTCATTATCATACTACAAGTGTTGATTAGTTTGAATCTAACCATGCAAAGGAAAAAGGATTGGCTTCCAATCCATTGTGAGATAGATTTGAATTGCTATACAGAGTTTTGGGCTTACCATAAGCAAGTAATCTTTGTAGATTTTGAAAGTGATTCAATATATTCTAGGATTTGTTTTCTCAAATGTTATGGTAATTGGTAATCAGTGTCATAACACACACACCACTACAACAACTCCTGATACATTTGTTTAAGTTTTCATCATCTTTGGGAGTGTTGATTATTCGATATGAACTTCATTTTATTTGTTGGATTCCAAATGCTTAATGTCCGAGACTAAGGCGATTTGTCTGTTGGATTCCAAATACTATTATAGAATACGAGAAGAACAGATGGATATTATATATCTGCAATGCTTACCAAAAGAATAGGCGGTGCAGGCTAGGCTCCAAACCATTTACGAGCCAAAATGACACACTTAAAAGCGAGCAATGGATTGCAATTTTTCCTTGTTGTGTATGTGGCGGTATAATGATATCACGTTGAATTAGTATTTTTGTAAATGGCTGATGCAACTTGGGTCTCCGAATAGTTGAAAGTCATATATATATGGTATTGAAGGCGCAGACAAAATTGTATGTTTGCCAAGCCTTGGATTCCCGCAACTGTTGTTGGGTGTTGTCATTTAGAACCCGTTAAAAGGATAGTTCAAACTTGATAATTATGCACTTGATAAGTTCAAGTGGCTAGCACATATGATCCATAACTAAAGTTTACTTTGATTGCACATACTCATTAGAATGACTGAATCCACAAACTTTAGCCAGACTCATAATATTCACTATCACAAACCAATCGATGACTGAATCCACAAACTTAAAGACAGTTATGACCCATGCTTCTTCAGATGATAAGTACATCTGCAGAAGCCAAATCAGATGCTAAGCCAAATAAAGCAGACTAGATCTGCAGTAGTGGTGTGTGCCCTGGACATCTTTCACTAAATATCAATGCACATCAAATGTGGTGATACCAAAACATTAATTTGAGAAAACAAATCCTAGCATGTATTGAATCAATTCAGAGTTCAAGATCTACAAATTTAGATTCTTTGTTCAAGGTAAACTCAGAACTCAATCTCGCAGATTGAAATTGATATATATTACTATTAGATAAAGACTTGTAGTGTATTTCCGTATATATACCTCATCAAACTGCAGGTAATCGATGATCGGATTAATCAACGTAACTACTTTGACTGTAACCAGAGAACACCCTCCACTGGGAAACTCAAGCTTGATGTACCTTCCTCTTCTGTCGAAATTCAACAAATAGTTTGGTTCTTGTTTCGTTAAGGAAACTGAAAATTCTTAAGTCTTTCGAATAAATTAAGTGCACCAAGATCCTGGGATTTCAACACTTGTTTGCTTCAAAGGTTTGATGAAGTAGAATGTTCAAATCAAGCTCGATCGGTGAACTGGAGTGAGGTTTATAGAAATGATGAAAGTGGAAGTGGTGGTGATGTTGGAGGTGGCGGCGGAAGTAGGCTGGTGGAAGCGGCAATAGAAGTGACAAAAGAATGAATAGAATTGTTTTGAGAGGAGAAATTATTATGTTCAATTGAATTGAGAAAAAGATTTTCGGTGGTGTTGTTGTTCTTCCCCCACCCATTTCCCATACAAAACTACTTTTAGATCCATATGACGCCATCTTGTGCTTTTGTTGTTTCTCTGTTTAGAATCATCTTGAGCTTCTTTATCAAAAAAATGCGGAGAACTGAGAAGAACTCAATAAAAGAGGATAACTACTCTTGAAAGCATCTTAGTAGAAGTAGAAAGGAGGCGTAGAAACACCCTCCTATTAGGGTTTTCAACGAACGATAGTGAGATTTCGAAGAAGTGAAATGAGTTACACCTCTTTCATATATCTTTGTACATTAACTTTTAGTTACACCTCTTTTACATCACAACTCTATCATGCATATAAGGAGAAATGAATCCCGGTATATAACCGGGACTACATATAATGTCCCACAGGGAACGACTCGAAATGAATGGAATGTATCAGCAACAATTACTTTGCGATTATGCATTTGATGAATAAGCCTTGTGCAAAATAATTATGCAGCAAGATTGCAAAAGTAAAACCAAACACTAATTTGGACGAGTTATTGGGCTGAACAAGAAGACATGCCGGTGCTAGCTGCCCGGTGCTGTGGCGGAACCATATGAAACTTATTATTCTAAATGCAACGTAATCAATTATTAATCTAAATTCAACGTAATCAACTAATCTCCGTCACGGGAACCACCATTTTCTTTCATAAACAACAACACAAGAAAAGACACGAGAATCCAATTATCGCCAGAGGCAACAATAGTTGAATGTGGAGGTAGAAGTTGCTACAATCAAAGAGTGAAAATGGTGCCCGAGTATCCCAACATTTACACGTCTCCTTGCACATGATCCCATTAGAGAGATGGTGCCAACAGCAAGGTGCATCCCAAGTTGCACCAATCCTAAACTTTCTATGTAATAAATTGTTACATTACCAAGTCTTTAAGCCTCTATAGCTATGCTAAAAGGTACGTTTTCCATTAGTTCTTGCTATTCTTGGCTGATGCATGATCGAGAGACAGAGTATTCTCCTAAATTTCCTTCTAAGTATGTTTGGAACAAGACAATTCCTCCTAAAATTAGTTTTTGGTTTGGGCTCTTTGCTAATAGAGTTGTTCCTACTCTATCCATGTTGTCAAGAAGGGGTATGACTATTTGTGAATCTGTGTGCTTTCTGCAATAACAATGAGGAATCGGTTGAGTATTTGTTCCTTAACTGCTCTTTTATTAGCCAAATTTGGAACCATTGTTTACAAATTTGGGTTTTGGTTGGGCTCACCCAACAACAGTTATGGAATTCTTATGGAAGTGGAAATTGAAGATTTCGACCAAGCCTCTTATCTTTCTGAGATATTGTTTGTCTTTCGCGATATGGTGGGTAGTGTGGTTGGAAAGAAAGGATATTCTAATAGCAAAGAAACAAGGTCGAAAAAATTTACGCTCTCTTATTATTGATATCAAGTTGTTGTTGCTTAGTTGGTCTATTAATGTTGATTCTTTTAAGAACATCAAACTTGATGATTTCATTTTCGATTGGGTGAATTTGTTTAGGGAGTAGTTGGTGTAAACTCTCTATTCATATTTCTCCATGTTTCTTCTAAGGGTGCTATCTTGGCACTCTTTCTCTTTTATTTAATTGGTCGACCAAAGGGAGACCTTCTATAGGGTAGCTCATATGGATTTTGTCCGTCACACTTTTATGGTCCTCAAAATTGAGTTCAAAAAAAAAAAAAAATTGATTTTCCAAAATTGATCAATTCTAGATCGTTTTTCTTCAAACTTTTTGCGAAAAATGATCTTAATCATAATATATCTCATAAATCGAAATAAATATCGAAAAATATCATCCATGATCAAATAATTACTTGATTGAAACTTCATTGAAAAAAAAAAGTGTTTTTCTTAAAATTTTGATTTTTCAATTTTCATAAATAGTACGTTGTTTTTCTTCGAAAATCTACCCCAATATAGTTTATAATCACTTTATTTTATATGGGTTGAAAGGAATTTTGATAAACTTGATCAAAATCGAAAAAAAAAAATTGTTTCAAGAAAACCCCGGAAAACGGGTCGCCTTGTTGATTCGGGCGGGGAAGAAAGGCTCCATGGGTTATTTTATAACACATATAAATATAATCATTACAAATTCCGTGACCGAGACCATTACTAAGAAAGGCTGTTATTTTGTAACACATATAACTGTATGCGGATATTTTTTTGAACAATGGTCAAATAGTTTATAATTAATGTATCTCGTTGCAAATTTTTTTCTTGGCGACCCCAACTGCTGCAGTGATAATCTAGTCTTATCTTGCCTTTTTCAAAAAAAAAAGTTTCATTTGGAGCAATTAGATAAGCTAGTAGTATTTTTTTCAATCGAATCTTAGAATGCTATTAGATGGATACGGTATTAATCAAATAGAATGGTAACATCCGGGATTAAAAACCTAAAAATCAAAATCAACCAAGTACTTTTCAAGAACGGTCTGGAATCTAAAATGAATTTACATACATAAAAAGATACTAATTTGGAAGACTATAATTCACATTTGGGTGAATTATCATAAATCTTAATTTTCGGAAGGCTTGTTCCAACTATGTACCCTTTGATTGAAATTGAGTTTACTTTCCTTTGGTTTTACATCTCTAAGATTCTTCAATCCTTCTTTATGTTCCGGAAGATCAAACTTTACCTTATTATGACTAATATCTCGTATTAGAGGCTCATGGCTATGAATCAAAGCATAAAATACCAAGGATATTAATCGGGCAGGATAGTTGTCTTCTCCTGGACATGCTTCAACCCTTAGGCAAAGTAATCTGTGAATCAAGTAAAATACCAAGATGTGATGTCAAGACCACGCTTTGGCCTACCAAGTTCGATTAAGGGCAACTTTGAGTTATGGGGTCTAATAACTTTGTTTAGTTTATTTAGTACTAGTAAGGCCACATGTGCGATGCACATGCTTGAATTTGATCATTTTAATAACACCAAATTTGATAAGAATGAGAAAAAAAATTATTAAAATAAAATTTAATATTCTTGTTTGTACTCATTACATAAATAATTCAAAGAGCTTTGCAAATATACTAATTTTGCTAAAATCCGATATGTATTTTGAAAGATATCTAAGTTTTAAATTTTTTGATCTATTTTTAAAACAATGGCATTCCTGTGAATAAACAAACATTGATTCAATGTACCTTTTTAACCTTGATTACATATGTATAGTAGTGATTGATATTTAAGGTTATATTAGTAATATCAAGCTTACACCAAGCTATTTTGTCCTTTTGTGACCAACCAAAGTACCTCTTTTCTTTATATTAGTAAGATAGTTAATTAATTAATTATTATTAGTTAAATAGTTACTACTAAGTAGGATTAGTAGAGTGTGTGTGAGAGAGGCACATGTGCACACCAAACCCTCTCATTTATATTCCCTTCCTTGTTGTAGAACTCATTATGAAAATTATTCAGTAAAAATTATCTTTTCTCCCTCAAGTTCTGTTCTTCCCAATCCAATCTCTATCCTTAGAGATCCGAGTTGTTCTGTGATAATTTGTAAGGAAGGTCCTTACAATTGGTATCGAAACACTCTTTCTGAGTGACTTTGACCATGAAGAGTCGAAAGCGGAAATTGTAGAACCAACCTCTAGGTCGATTTTTGAACCTATGCTTCCCCATGCGGTAAAATATGGCACCTTCTTGTATATCCCTATGAAATGATGAATGTAGATAATCTAACTAGTAGAATACTACCGGAACCCACTTTGCTTCCCTATGCGGTTTGCATCCGAACACGTATTACTTTTTGTACTTGAACCTAGGTCCCGTGATGTCGTTTTTTATTGATACCCACGGCCTTATGTTCATCCTCAACTGCACCATAATCCAATCGATCTGGCATAACAGAAGCATAGGCTAGAGAAATCGTAAAACCTGGCCTGCACAATGAGTGGATGAGATTACTACTTTATGATCTATCCATAAAGAAGAAGTAATCGATGAAGAGAAATTATAAAATGCTTTCTTTTGGTCATGTCGGTGTTTACATGTTATCTTGAAAAGGCCATGGTAAAATTTGCTTACATACAAAAAAGAGTCAAATATTCGGTACATAAAAGAAGAAGAGGCAAATGTTAGAATTTACGGGTGATAGTGTTATTAGCAGCAAGCGGATATTTGGTAATAAATTGTGAAGAGTGAAGAGAGTTTTCGATAAGTTGTTTTGCTATCAATCAATCATCAATAAATACTACAGTAGTAATAGATTTCCGGAGTCAGATAATCAGAAAATCATAACTATATTTCTATTTGTAAAGTAATTGTATGGATACATAGGCTACTGGCATCCCACGTGGTCATACAAACATCACATGATATCCTCGTATCTCATCATCTCTGCGAAACCAACGTATTCCAACACCCGCACACCTCCTTTAAAATCTCATGTTCGTTCGACTTCCACGTTTGGTTACCATTACCCATGTTAAACTTGGTCATGCCTACCACTCTACTCCATTCCACATGCCTCTTTTATGGACATCGCAGTTCCTTTGAATTTGCTTCCATGCACCAGGCAACACTTAAACCTTCATCAATAGGACATGCTCATGTATATTTATTGCTTGCATAATCAGAGAGGTATGCACACATCATTTGCAGGAAAAATCAAAATCTTTGGAACCAAGAATATGGTTTTGTGTATTTTGATGACTATAAGATCTGATAAACATGATAGAGTCTACTAGCCGAACTAAGCGTGGTGATGTCTCAAGTGCATGTCCAAAGCACTGGTAAGGAAGGTTCGTGAAAAGTCATCTAGCAAGAAACATTTGTTAGTACTCCGAAATTTTTTGGAATGAGAACATTGATGAATGGGATCGATAAACTTGAGTTTGCTAGGTTTTGGTGCTCAAGTGAGCAAAATCTTAGTCACTACGTAAAGAACAAGCTGTAATTATCATTACTGGTAGTGTTATACCAAACTATAAGATGCTGCGTTGGTGTTTTAATTTCTTTTCCTGTTGAACGTTGAGTTCAAGAGAGTTGAGTGGTCTAACTGACTGGGAAATAATATGTAAGGACAAAAACACCACCGAAACCAGATTAGAAATCAAGCTACATATATTATATAAATCTTCATTCAGATCAGCACATTAGGATAGAAATATACTACTGATTAAAAGTGCATCATAATTAATTAGACAAAAAGAACCCTAGTAGTTAATAACACATACGCTAATTACTACTATTACATTACCATGAACTCTTAACAAGTTTACTAAACTCATTCCCATGATCTCTTAGCTAATTTTCTAAACTCATTCAAGTTGTTGTTTGAATTCTCCATAATCTTCCTCTTCTTACTACTAATTTCCCCAACCTCTAATTTATCCTCTTCTATTTGTCTTTGAATCCTTGCACACTCTGATGTTAACTCCTTAAGAGTAAGCTCCGGCTTCTCAATTTTCGCTTCCTTCTGTTTTTGTTGTTCTTCTAACTCCTCAACTGCATCTTTCAACAATTTCTCTTGCTCAACTTTCCTTTTCAGTAGGTAGAATCTTTCAGTTAGTTTGGATATATCATAACCCATTTCTTTAAAAAACTTAAACTGTTCCTCATAGATCTCTACCTCACTCACAAAATTATTAGCATCAAACTCCTGGAATTTCTTATGAAGGTTCAGAAAAGCCAAATCAGAACCCATTTTCAACCCTTCTTTGATGTCACCGGTGAACTTTGAAAGTGGGTTGTAATGGGGTGTTTGTGGTAGTGTTTTGAGCACCTGATCATGGAGAAGTTGAAGATCCGGTGAGATTGGGTATGCTAGACTAGGAAGAGTTAGAGGAAGTGGTGACGGTGATGGTGTCTTTGGAGAAGAAGAAGAAGATCCTGAAATCTTCTTGTTCGCTTTTACGTATTTGGATGCCATTGATGCTTTTTCGGAGTTCTTTTTTTCTTCTAAAGAACTTCACTACAAAAAACCTGAGTATTGGCAACCATACTAGTTTAGTTGCCTAAAATGAGATTTTAGTTGCAAAACATAAAGGCAACAAATGGTAGTTGCCGAGTTTAAGTTGCCGTATGGGTTGTTTCAAAATGTTATGGCAACTACCAAAACCAACTAGTTGCTATGCGCACTTTTGGCAACTTAAATTTTAATAGCCAAACACGTTCTTCGTTAAGTGCGACAAATTAAGCCTACTAGTTTTTGGAGTTGTTAGTTACTTGCTAAAATTTCAAACAACTACATTTTTGTAGTTGTCAGGTCGTTGTCAAATAATGTGGCAACTACACTAAAATGTTGTTGCGAATTTATTTAGCAATTAATTTGGTAGCAGCCAAATATTGTGATTCCATAATTGTTCTAGGTTAAGGCAACTATGTTGCAGTCGACAAATAGTTGTCGAATTGTTAAATGACTAGTTTGTTAGTTGCCATATAGTACCCAAATCATTCCAGAACTGTAATGGCAATTAACATTTTGCAGGGTAGCAGGTGCCAGGCACGTTTTTCCAAAGGATAACACTGTAATTAATATGGTAATAAATGTCTTCATTAATATGGTAATAAATGTCGTCATTAATATGGTAGTTAATAATATTATAATTAATCAATATTGTAATTCAATATCGTAATTAATATGGAAATTAATGTCATGATTAATAGGATTTTAATATTGTAATTAATATAGTAGTTAATGTGGCAATTAATATGGTAGTTGATTTTTGTAGTTGCCTAGCAATTGCCATGAGTTAGAGAAACCAGAGATGCCTGAATATTCCGGTTGTTTGAAAGGTTGTTTAAAGGGTTGGTTAATACAGAGAAAAAAAAACATATGAACCAAATTAAATCAGAAAATTAACTTCATAATTATTAAATTCAATTTACATAATCATCTCTGTACAAAAATTACAATCTCATTTCTCACAATATATATATATATACAATCTCTTAAAATAAATACAATCCATGAAAATCTATGGATCCAACTGCTGCAAATTAAAAATACCACTGGACAAGCCTAAAACAACTAAGATATTCATACTGCTGCGACCTAATATTATCATTCAGTCCGTATTTTAGATATGATGGAGCACTAATTCCAGATCCGGTTCCTCCCTGCGAAATTGATAATCGAAATCTAACCTTTTTAACAAAATAAAATCTTAGTCAAGCAAAAAAAAAAAAAAAAAACATATAATGCATAAAAAATAAATTATATCTAAATTTTTTGATAGTAACATTTTTTCTATCGTTTCGATTAAATTCAAATAACGTTAAAAAAAATGACAAATGAAGAAGAAGAAGTACCGTGGTGTCGACATCTCCTTAAAAGAGACTGTTAAGACCCTCATGCAAATGAAATCACCACCAACAGCTAATTAATTACGAATTACTATTGGAAGAAAAACATCATTTTTCTGTTCTCACTATTAACAATACCACCACCACTTCCTCTTATCATTAGTTCTTCTATTGTCATTTTTAGTAATGATCTTCAAAACCCAGAAAATACAAATAATGAATAAAAAATTGCAGCCTTGAAGAATACAAGTTACCTTGCTTCTCTCTCACAGGTCTAACTATAATGAGCTATCTTCACATAGAGAAGGAGAATGGATGGTAGTGATGGTGATGGTGATGATTGTTGACTGAAAGAAAGTGATCAGATGGAGAGAGAGAGAGAGAGAGACAAAAGGAGATTATCATGTTTGGGGTTTATAGCAGAGAGGGTGAGGGAGAAAGGGAGGCGAAGAAGAGAATGTGAAAAGGTTAGGGTTAAGATTTTCTTTCTCTTTTGAGCATAATATAAGAGTAAAATGAGACTCCCAATCACGAGAAAGATCGGACGTTCAAGAACGTATCAGGAACGGTTTTCCAGATGTATCTAGGGTCTGATTATTCACGCGTGCATTCATGACGTGCATATCTCTTGGTTACGACTTACGTGTTACATGGCTACACGAGTATTAACTCCAACGCTGTTATTTTTTGGTTGATCAAGATGTAGTCCATATAACATGTAAGGGGGTCCAAAAATACCCAAGGGTTCTGCTGGCTATGTAGAAAAATAGATGGTGCAATTTTGAATCTTTTTTATGACGTGGCATTATTTTGCACTATATATACAAATAGAGTGAAGAGTCAAATTCAGTAACTTATTCCGATCACTTTTTACTGTAAAAGAATTTAAATAATAAAAATAATTATATGAAAGAAAATAATTTTTGGACTTGTTGTATAGGAAAGTATTGGATTTCTTGCCTAAAAAATTATCTAATTTGGGACTTTCTTTTTTTTTTTTTTTTTTTTTGAGAGAGAGTTGAACTGTCATCATACCCAACATCACGGGATTGCTACGGCGGATTCCATTTGGTGATCAGTCGGACAAGATGGAATGTTTTTATTTTTTTTTGATGTAATGTATAATTTTTTCTTATATGAAATGGTACCCGCCCCGTTAATGTTGGTATCACCTATATGAAACATGGAAAATCTCCTTGTAGATGGTGAAATTTGGAGGACGTGTAAAACAATCAATTCATGTAAATTTTGAGACCAGGGGTATAGTGGTACTTTTTGATATCATGGGAAAAAAGGTCATTTTATAACTAGATGAAAAAGTCATTTTCATCAAGTATCGGACCAGGGGCAAACTGGTCGTTTTACTAAAGGTCGGGCAGAAAGGGCAGAAACGGTCATTCTGGAGTTTCCTCGGCTCATAAGGAGATTTCAAAGATGAAATACACCCTTGTTGCAAAAGATGGAGTTCTTCCTCGATCAGATCGCTTGTCGCCAAAAGTCAAGTTCACCCCTAACTACAACCCTCATTGCCAAAAGTTAAGTTCAGCCTTGACTACAACCCTCATCGCCAAAAGTCAAGTTCATCCCTAAATACAGCCCTCGTCGTTAAAAGTCAAGTTCATCCCTGACTACAGCCCTCGTCGCCGTAAGAAAAGTTCAACCTTGTTTGCAGCGATCATTGTTAAAAGACAAGCTTATCCCTGACTTCAGCTCTCACTACGAGAAGACCGAAGTTCAACCTTGATTTCAACCCTGATCGCTAAAAGACGAGCTCGACCCTAACCTGAGTCCTAGTTGCTAACAGATAATCTCAACCATAGCTTTAGCTATGGTTTCAGAAAGATGCAATCATGTATCAAAATCAACTCTCACGAGATTCATCCCTTTGTCTAAAAGGCACTTATATCCATGATATGTAGCATACATCCCCGCGAGACACGCTAGTCATGATGCCACGATTCCTGCACACGTCCCTGCAAAACACGTGCTGGTCGTGTAGGCTCTAAAGACTCATCAGACATCCACGACTTACTCAAACAGAGACTTAATGTCTACGGTAAGTATGACGTTCGCCCCAATATGAGATCAGAGACTGATTCCGACAACATGCCGCGAGATACAACTGGTCATGTCTACTCTAGGCCATGGCTCGTCTTACCTGGTCCTTTGAATGATTCCTAGAATATCAAGATACGTTGTCCATTATGCTCTTGGGCCTCATGACAGACTCCTAAAACATCCTTTCGAGGTACATTGATCTTATCTACCCCATGATATGGACAAACTCACGATTGACCCCTAGCATAACCATACTCGATACTATGGTCAAAGATGAGTATTTCATAGCTTTCATTAAGTACTCCATTATGACAACAAACATTATTAGCCTCGGTATTAGTCTACCAAACTAGAAGAGACTTTTTTCGGACCTCAAAAAACCCATTAGTTAACTTATGTAAATCTTTCAGCATATCAAAAAAGTTTGGACAAATTGTGGGGATGTTCATGTGAATATATTTTGGCACCATATCCATTAAGTACTCCATTTTGACAACTCTCGTAGTCTCATATCATTCTCTCCCCTTCTCTTCAATTTAGTTAAAGAAGTAATTTTGATTTCTCAATTTTATTAATCCGTGTTATCTCTTTGTTTGTCCACTACCAGGTTTCGAGCGGAGCTGAAAAGGGCTTTGATGTGAAAATAGCTATATCAATATTTGACCACATGTCCAGAGCCCGACGTTTCAGTGCTTCCTTTTAGGAGGTAAATCTTGTTAGTTGTGTAACCTAAAACTTCATATATCAAAATCCCAGTTTCAGTTTCATCTAATCCCAAAGATTAGCTTTAAAAGATAGAAGGTTAGAAACAAGAATCTTTATCCACTCATTTATCACGGATCGCATCTATTTTCTTCAGTTATCTATCTAACCTAGTGCTCGTGGGTAAAAAACGTTTTATTGGTTAAAGAGTGAAACGGTGGAGTAAGCAGATGCTAGATTAAGCAAATTCTCTAAACCCTTAAACAAATGTAATGCACGAGAATACTTTGAATTCGAAACACCAATTTGTAAGACTTCAGCCCAAACTAAGAAATAACCGTTTCAAATTTTCGTGAATTAAAAACACGAATGATTGTCTTGGAATCGAGTTCTTTAGATTTTACCCATTTGTCTACCAATTTTATATGGTTAACGTGTTTAGTATTATTTGTAATCAAATTACCCATTTGTCCACCAATTTTACTCGTAATTTTGGTCATGTTTAATCTACACAACTTCCGACACCAAAATCATGATGAAAAAGATTATAACATTTGTGTTTAACGATTATAATTCTGATTCGGAACGAATTGAGAATTATCTTTATACATTATAAAGATTAAATTTTTGAGAATGAACTATAACGAACGAGATCCAGACGTTAGAGACTGAACACCCGTTCAAAATACTGAAAATTATTTCGGTAATAATAATTAGGAGTTTGAGAGAATGAATCGGCAATGAACGTAATCTAACATTAGAAATCAAATATTTCTCTAAAAATCTATTTTTGAATTACGAGGATTGTATTAGTTTCTCCAATTTTTCCTCAAACTCGCTCAATTTCACTCGTTATCCACCAATTTCTTATTATCTATCCATACACAGTATAATTAAGATCGCAATTAGCAATATAAATTTCAGACTACACACAAGACACCACCACAAAGCTCAAAAATATATGATCCACATGATATATATCCAACCAATAGAAAATTAGGTTTTCAATCCTGCGGCTATCTACTAAAACACAAAAGCAACAAGGATTGCCACCTTATCCAACGGTGGCAAAAATATTCCACCACACCTTTGATGTGGCGGGAAAACATCTTGGGGTAATTGATTTGGCGGGAATGCTGGCGCCCTTTTTTTTTTCTGAGTGAAATCTAAAATTTCGGTGAACTTCTAGAATTCTCGTTTGGAATTCTTTTCACAGCTTATATCTCACCTCTTTCTCTTTCTTTCTCAGTCTCAATTATTCTCGTCTCTTACCTATCTCTCAGAAACTAAAACAAAAACAAAACTTGTTTCCAGAATTGAAACTCAGATCCCTAACATCTCAGTTTAAAAGAAACCCAGAAACTGACCTTTGCCAGCCAAACCAAATCCAAATCAGTTAATCATACATTTATACCAAGGGATAATTAAGGTTAAAATTAACTTTAAACCACGAGTTTATGTTGAACTTGTGTGAGAAAGGGAATGAAGTGGCTGTTAAAATTTGAGGTTTGTTGTGATTTCTCTCTGTATTTTTCGAAAAATTCGCTGTCGATGCTATATATTGATCAGATCTTCTTTTTTTTTGCTTAAATCTTTCCCTGTCAAATCCAGGGTTTTACAAATATGGGATTCGTTTGATTTTGGGGTTTCTTGAGCGGTTTCACTTAATTTGGGTTTTTTTTCGATTTTGTGCAGTTAATGTTGACACTTGATTGATTGAAAAAAAAAATCAATAAAAATTGCTAAGGAAGCAAGCTGAACTCATGAAGATTGAAAGTTGTTCTTGTTGGAATATTGCAACATTTTCTCCAACAGATCTTTCTCTTATTGGAATTAAAGGTGGGTTTGCTTCTGTTATAGAAGTTGTTTTTTTACAGTACTGTTCAGAAAGGTGGATAAAGGCTTCCCTTACTCAAAGGTAAAATTGAGTTACATCTTTGTTTTTCATGTTTCTTATGATTCACATTAGTTTCTCAGAAATCTATTCGAGTCTTGTGTTGATCTAAAGAAAAATTATTGATTTCTAATTCGGTTTTTATTTTGTTGGAATTAGGCATGGGTTTTGGTTCATTTCAAGGATTTGGATGTTTTGATATCCATTGGCTGATGAAATTAATCACCAGTTTGAGGTAATTTTCTTTGTCCTTCTTTTCCCCTTCGTTTGAGCTAATCTTAGTCATCATTTTGATATGTATTACCTGTTTGAGATATTGTCTCACTTGCAAATGTTATGGATTGCATTCTCAACATTAGTTATAGTGGTGAAGAAGAGGGTGCTCTGGTTTGAACTATGAAATCTGTGGGTAACTAGAGATTTCTGATCTACAATCTAGTTTGATATTAATATGCCTCACGCTTCCTATATCTTGGCTTTGTCTCTTTACTCATCTATGACACCCTTTTTTGATTAATCATATAACTGGAACAATAGTTTTCCTCAATTTTTGTTTGTAGTGGGTTTAAGTTTTATGATTAAGGAGTGTTTTCATTGGGTGTTTTCTTGGGTGATTTAGATTCGATCGTATAGGTTTGATAATGATCTAGTGCATCAGCAATTTGCTCTATTATAGGTTTCGCGGACACGGCAGACATATATGTAATTTTTTTGCAACTTCTTCTGATTGAATTGTATTTGAGAAAGGTTTTGATAGTTAATTGGAATGTTATTCCCTGCTACTTCTTCTCTCCCAGTAAAAAGAGTAATTAATTCTCTGATTGGTTTGAAATGTTATTTGTAATTCTATGGCTGCCACTACATGGGTTGATCAATTGATGCTGTTTATTATGGCTGTACATTTTACTGAAATCATGGGTGAACTGGTGCAGTTATAGCATCATTGTTTTGGTTATTTACAAGTCCGATAAATCATGAATTATTATTATAGGAAGAGGCTGCTGCTATTATCAAATTTCCATCCTCAAGGATGGCCACACAGTCATATTGCTTGAGTCATGAATCTTATGATAAAATTGCAAAATGGATGAGAATTCGAACACCAAGAGCCCAAGTATATATGTCTAATCATTCACCATTGTATGACTTACTGATGGCGTGGTTACTTTTACAGGTGGTACTCCTAAAAAGCTCAAGTGCGTTCAGATCACTGGAGGCTTCTTAAATGACAGCGATTTCCCTTGGTTGGTCATAAGTTCAAACAAGAATTTCCCGAGTTTAGCTTCAGAAAATACAAGGTTAAGAACGAGATTGATTGTTTTTCTCAGAATATCACCATCTCAATTACTGAATTTATAACCGAGATCTAACTGATTTGAGCCTTTTAATCGAAGGGACCTAACGCTTCAATTTGGAGTTCAGGATTCGGTAATGTTTTTCACATTAATCATGTTGTAGCTGTATACATATGATGGGGTAGTCGGTATTTTCTGTGCTATAGACAGACATTTAACTTGAAATATATTGCCTTGCTCTTAAAAACATTCTATATTTTCTTTCAGTCAGGAGTTCGTCTTGTACGTGGAATCGTCAAGGATGTTCAACCTCAAAAAATTATTCCTAACGATGGCACAGAGGTCCCATATGGTTTGTTGGTATGGTCTATAGGTGTCGGTCCTTCATCATTTGTACCAGCTACGGAATTTCCAAAATCACCAGGTGGAAGCTACATCTGATTGTATGTTTCTGTCTTTATAGTCGACAGTATGATACTCACTTGTTCACTACCTTTAGCTGGCTGCTCAAGGTTTAAAATTTTCTGTTTATGCTACAGGATAGGAGTGGATGAGTGGCTACGGGTTCCATCAGCGCAGGATGTGTACTCGATTGGTGATTGTTGTGGGTTTCTTGAAAGTACTGGTAAACCTGTACTTCCAGCTTTAGCCCAGGTTAATTGTAAATAATCTATCCATTTTCTGTTTTTCTCATTGATTAGATGCAAAATGCAATAGGTGTTCGGTGAAACCTTCCCTCCCAGCTCTAATTCTGTGACTCTGGTTATGGAAGTACTTTAGTATCTTAAAATTTACCAATTACCATTTGTAGTTTTGCAAATAGTGTTTTTTTCTTCACATGGCTGCAAGGTGGGTTGGACCCTATTGGATTGTGTTGATTTTTCACATTCCAATTTGTCAAACAAAACTGTACTAGTGTTCTGACTTATCAATTTTGGGTGATTGCAGTCAATCTATGTTTGGTTCACCTTTTTTGGATGTTCTTACAACATGTGGCAGAAAGGCAGGGAAAATTTCTATTGGTAAGAATTTTGGAGGGCGTGCAAACAGTGCTAAAGACATGGACCTCGGGGGACCATTTGTTTATAGACAATTGGGAGCATGGTCAGTATATGAGCTCTTCAAAACTAAATGAGTTATTCAGCTTGATGGTTATAATGCATGTAATTCAAATATTCTTTTTGTTTCTCTCAGGATGCAAAAGGTGTATCCATTGCAGGATTTAGTAGTTGATTCATTTGGCGGTCAACATATCTTACCGGTGTCGTAAGTTTGAGGAATATATTTTATGTGGCAGTCAATTGGGCCACAACATTTGTTTTTGGCCGTGATATAAGTCGTATCTAAATGAAATATTGGAATATAAACAGGTAACACAGAATCTCATATTTACCCGGTATTTTTTTTTTTGCTTTAAACTGTTCTCCCTGAAATTGATGTTCGGTATTGCTTTGCAGAATTCTTTGAACTGTGAGCAGAACCCCACCTTATAAGCTGCAAGAACTCGCCCCGATTATAACCGAAAGATAGATTGGGTAACGCTGGATGGAATTGCACACTTGATTAATTTTGGTAGCCACAGTTATTTTTCCTATTCTTGAAAGAATAGAAGTTTATGAACTGTCTGGAGTTTAAAGAGTTGATTCAAGTTTGTAAATGTAACAGTAACCACTTTTGAGGTCTGTTTGTCTTTTTTTTTTTTTTTCCTTTTTGAAGAAACGGGACAAAATAAACTAGAAGGAAGATTAAGATTTCTCCCAGTTCATCATAGTGTTCTTTCCTCCTTTACTGGTTCTCTACTTCTCTTAGGCTAGACCTGAGTTCATAGGATTAGGAAAAGAATGGAAACTGTGCAAAAGAATATGAAGGGGGATATTTATTTTTAATCCGACGAGAAATGGATGCAAGTTCCTTGATCTGAGATGAAAAATAACCAGATTTTCTATCGTCTTGGTGATTGGAGCAAACTTTGCTTCGAATTGAATTTTCGACAGGCCGATTCCAAAACAGTTCCAAATTGAGTTTTGGGCGTTGAAAGACCTTATTAAGTTGGTGTTATTTGGGTGCTCAAGCCTTTGGCAATTGCAGTTGCTGCCTTTAGTTTCCAGAAACTTAAGCAACTAGGCGATTGGTTAATTGTCAAACCTTAGTTGCTTTGATTTCTGAGGCTACTAATGCATTTTATGAAGTTGCCATATGGTTGTTGCTAAAATGTTTGGGAACTAATGAAAATAATAGTTGCGACTAACCTGTTCCCGATGTATATAGGAACTAGTAGTTGTGTTTTCCTAGTTCCGGAAACATCAGGCTACTAGCGTATTTAAGGTACTTGCCATATGATAGTTTCTAAAGTGTTCAAAAACTAACAAAAATAATAGTTGCGATCAACTTGTTGCCAAAGTATATAGGAACTACTAGTTGCCTTTGACTAGTTCCGAAAGCATTTGGAAACTAATTTTTTGAAGTAGTTGCGAGATTTCAGTTGCCTTTGATAGGATTTTTTGTAGTGCTTGTTAAGCTAAAACTCAAAATGAAACTCTTATGGAGAAGAAATATAGGGTTCTACATTTAAAGAACAAATGGGATTGTTCTCTTTTTATAAAGCAGTTGTAGTTGGGTGGTAATTTCATGGTTCAACCATACTGTACCTTCTATTTAATCAACAATAAATTTAACATTTACTTTTAACATTTAAACCAACTAACCTCTCATGTGATGACAATCTTGAGATCTTTTGTTTCATAAAAATGATTCTCTGTGTGAATATTGATGAGATGATACAGAGTTTAATTATTTATCACTGACAGAGTTTAATTTTGTAACTTTAGTGGACATTTATGAAGAAACAGCAGAAGCAACTTTTACCTCTACACCATTTAGGCCTTCTCCAATTCCACTTCTTATTTAGTCATCCATGAAATTCTTACTCTACCACCACAACCAGAATGGACTTTGAGAAAGAAACGGACGATGAAATGGACCCCCACCGATGAAGATTTGGCACATAGATCTGACAGTTCACATTCACAATACATGAAGCAGCATGAAATTCTTACTCTACCACCACAACCAGAATGCTCGATTGGCATCTGAAGCCTGAAAAAACAGAAACTCCCTGAATCAATAAGATGTTTATACAAAAATAAGCAAAACTCCATAACAGATACTAGTTTATAGTTGAAAATCGTGGCCCCAAGCTGCAATTGTCTTTAACTTTTTGTGTTACTAACTCCTATTATGTTAAAATGGCTTCGATCATTCAGGCTTAGAAAAGATGAAAAAAGAATTACTAAGAGCATTTTTTTTATATATGTGAACTCACATGATGTATTAAATTTTCCTAATAATATTTCAGCTAATAAAATTGTGACAATATGGTTGTAAGAAAAAGATAATATGAATAGAATTTTTTTATTGCTTCATATCAAATTAATATCAGGGCAAACAATGCAACAAGTTTAGCCTAAATGCTAGGATAGCAACAATTTTGGGTCAAAATGATTGTAATTTGCGAGTCAGTCTATCGGATATATCAGGTAACCGCCACTTTCTTGGTTTGCTAACCAGTTGTATTAATAAATTCTTGGTTCTTACAAAATGCAAAGGAATAGGGGATCATTTGAAGTGATCAATTTGCTTTTCTAGGTCAGATGTTTCTAAGGTTAGTCAAACCTCAGTCCAGAGCATCGTTTTAAGGGTCACACTAGTCATTCAACAGCCATCTGTTTCATTGATTTCAGCAACCTAAATGAAGCTTGTCCCAAGGAAAGTTTTCCTCTTCCATATATACCTCAAATGGTGGAGTCCGCTTCAGGGTACGGAACACTCTCACTGATGGATGGATTCTCGGGTTACAACTAGATACATCTCGCCGAAGAAGATCAAGAAAATACAGCGTTTTTCACACCATGAGGATTATATTGCTATACAAGAATGCCTTTCGGACTGAAAAATACAGGGGCAACCCATCAACGGATTGTACAAAAAATATTTGCCAAGTGGGTGCACACCACTTTAGAGGTGTACTTGGATGACATGCTGGTAAAAAGCAAAAAGTCAGAAGATCGTGCCAAAGATTTGAAGGAAATATTTAAACAAATGAGAAAATTCAATATGAAAATAAACCCATCCAAAGGTATATTTGGGGTGTCATCAGGAAATTTTTTGGGATACATCATCTCGGAGAAGGGAATCGAAGTGGATCCTATCAAGGTGCAGGCGGTGCGAGATATGCCATCTCCAGCGACAATCAAAGATGTGAAGAAGTTAAATGGTCAACTCGCAACATTAGGGAGATTCATCGCAAGATCATCGGATAGGTGCAAACATTTTTTCGATGTACTAAAAAAGAAGAGCAAATTCGAGTGGAATGAAGAACGTGAGGCATTGCAAAGTGTAAAAGATCATCTCGCTAATCTGTCCATCCTTCAAAAATCGGAGCTAGGAGAGGAGCTTCTAATCTACCTAGCGGCAACCTCAAATGCCCTGAGAGCGGTTCTACTACGATCTGATAAGGGAATCAAAAAGCGGATTTATTACATCAGTAAAACATTTAACTCAGCCGAAAGAAACTATACAAAAATAGAGCAATTGATTCTCGCAATGGGATGGGATACGCGACACAAAAGATGCGAACTTATTTTCAAGCACACAAAATCAAAGTACTAACGAGAACCCCAATTGAATCAGTTATGAAACATTCTCAAAGGAGTACGAAGGATCGCAAAATGGAAGCACAGATAGAACAAATCGGAGTAAAATACGAAATCTTATCCTCACCCAAAATCCCAAGTCATCACAGACTACTTGGCTGAGTTCCCACTGGAAGAAGAAGAAGGACACGAGGAAGAAATGATCGAAATCGACGATGAGCAATCGGATCCACTGGACCTACTAAAAGAAACTAACGCAACAAGATATTCGTTGATGGATCCGCGAATAGTCTAGGCAGAGGCATTTGAACTTAAGTCCGTAAAGTCTGTATTTATACCCACGACCTTATATTCATCATTATGTGCACCATATTCCAGTCTCCCCTAACAGCAGAAGCGTCAAAAAGTAATAACGGGACCTACAAATTTGTCGCAATATTGGGATTACTTCAGGGTTATTTTGGTAAATCACATAAATTATCATAGAACTAAACCCTAGAATACGTTTTCCCCGTAGAGTGAAAAGTGAGGCGCTGGTGACAGAAAAACCAGTCACCGGAGTACTCTACTGATTAGAGTTTGCCGTTTCCAAGATCAATGTGAGATTATGATAAGAATTTCAGTATCATGTGGCAACATTTACACGTACCCTGGAGATCAAAGAGAAACACAGACGTTTGAAAATTGTCATAATGACTTCTCCTTCCAAATCTAATTTTTTTTGTTCAACCTGATCTTGATACTTTTAATAGCAGCTCGTCTCATGCTAAACCCAGAATATTGGTACTCTTTTGTGGGAAGACATTCTACCTCCAAAGGTAGATCTGCAGAAAGTTCAATATGCTTTTTTTGGAATTTAAAAGTTAAGATCTTATGTATTGGTAATGAATTGAGTTAGAGGTCTGGTCAATCGAAATTTGGGTAAAGTATGTAATTGTTTTAGTCGGAGAAATTTCAGGGTGTATTCTGTGTTGTACTTATTAACTTTCTCTTATTTGAACATTGAAAGAACATTTCGGAGCTTACGCTTCAACTGTTAATTTTTGTTGTTGTTTAGATCATCTGTAAATGTTGATAATAGTTAAAACTAATAAATGTTGATAATAAATAAAACTAAATAAATTGATAGAAACTCGGATCAAAACTAAATAAGCCAAATGATAAATGAATAAAGGGAGCGAAAGATGACTATATATACAAAATAATCCAAGATTCCTTTCCGGTACCTGAAGCATGTTTTTAGCAGCCAGAACCATGAGCTCCGACAATATCCTATCGGGATCTCAAGACACCCAGTATATATACTATTAATTTGCATTAACAGATCAGATGAAAGAAGATAGAAGTATATATGGTGATGGAACAGGTGCATTTCGCACTACTGTTCTTCCTCCATTTGTAAGCCTATTTTACAAATCCAAACCTTTTCAGTTATACTTTCAATTGTCTTATGAGATCTAAGGATTGCATCTCTTATTTCCTTTTATTTACAGGTATCAACAGTCATAGTGACTTCTCCTCTAAGACAGACTTTTTTCTGTAAGGACATTGGCTTCATTGCAACTTCCCAGGAACTGAATTGATGCTTCATTCAGTTTTTTAGATCTTCTATTGATGGAAATACAGATCATTCATTCCAAGAAGATGAAGAAGGATTTATTAATTGTTGTGTTTATTGATTTTATGTGAATAACCATGGTGTATTAAATCCTTTTAGTAATTATTC
Organism: Papaver armeniacum; assembly: GCA_023531295.1. NCBI lineage: Eukaryota > Viridiplantae > Streptophyta > Magnoliopsida > Ranunculales > Papaveraceae > Papaver > Papaver armeniacum. The sequence continues at coordinate 245,207 of JAJJWW010003536.1, read as the reverse complement.
AGCTAATAAACCCCGTTAATATATAGTTGTAAAAGACATTAAATATGAGTACAAATTCTACAAGAATGGCATAGATCTCAAAGCCACATTTGCAAGGGTAAATAGCAAAATACATTTATCATGTTCGCTTATATGTTAAATTTTTGGTCACAATTAGCCAAGATTAGCAAGAACTTAGTTGTGTAATTAATATGGATTGTATTGTGTCTAAATGTCGAATTAACTAGACCAGGTGGGAAAAGGATTTAGTTTTTGCAGTACATTTCTACATCTTAAAATGGGACTTAAAACTCCAATTTAGTCTGCAATTGCAGACTATTATACATAATGAAGGGTCCTGATTTAAGCAGAAACCGAAAGGAACCTTAAACTAGCGTACTTTTTGACGCGGTTTTGGACTAAACCGTTTTTTCCTGGTTACAAAACCCTAGAAAACCGGGCCTGCTTACCGGGCTGCTATCAAAAATAACTTTCTTGTACTATAAATTTAGGCAGCTCTTAATTTTTATAATATGACTTAACCACCAGATATTTTGTAACATGATTCAGCTGGCCACTTTGATGATTTGCTCGACACTGGAAGCAAGCGTGAGCATATGTAGCTAAACATAATATGGTTGTCATATGAAACAGTAAAGTCAAAGTTTGACGGACATATCTTTCTTGACTGAATTTGGTCTTATTCTAATGAACGGTCTCAATTTAAGCAGAAACAGAGTGGGACATAGGGAACCCTAAATCCAATGTAAAACCCCATTGCTATTGCTAAATATATAGATGGGATTTTTTATAAAGTGCCCATGTGGGGAAATGCATTTAAGAAAATGGCCACATTTTTTTCATAATTAATTTAATGCCCATGCCGGTACCAATTCCGTCTGGTCCCACCAATTTGGTAAAATCTCGTGGACTTTGTCAATTTCTCATCTGATGAGATGAGATTTATTAGGTGCAGTTACTAAAATGCCCATTACATTAAAATATCAAAGAATCATTTTTGGCCGTCCGTTTGATTAATCTACGGCTCCAAGTATAAAGAGTTTCACATACAAAATGAAACGGAAGTGTTAAAGGTGATACAAACAGGTGAAGGGGTTAACGATGAGTGGAGGTCGAGTTTTCTCTGCTTCGTCCGCCTCCTTCCTTCTATTTTATCTTCTATTTATTACGGGATTCACTTCAATGTTTATGTGAACAGATCAATTAATTGATTAATTTTATGAAGAACCCATATGAATTCATTTCATTGTGGTGATGATTTGGTCGTGAAATCAGTAGCAAGGAAAAAGGGGTTGCGAATGATGATTTAATGGATGAATGACTTGGATGTTGAAGTCTTTAAAGTCCCAGATTAATTAGGGTTGATGGGTTGTCATCAGTAAACTCATCATTTCGTTATCCGTATTATGCTCCCAAGCTGTTCGAGAAAAGTCCACAAACAGCAGCTAGACTCCTCAATCACAACCACGCCACGCCAAGACTTTGAACAGTCTCTGAGTTATATTTGTGCATTCGGTTTGTGATTCTCAATTTCAGATGTGATTTTTTTTTTAATTATTTTTCAAATATGAATTTCATATATGAGATTCAGAAATTAATCAATTCTTTTCCTTGACAGATGGTAATGAATTTAATTGTCGATTAAAAGATGAACTTTGTGGCTTCGTGAACATGTACAAATCTACATATGTAATTTTTACTCTTCGGTTTCATGAATTGAGCAGAAATGTAAGGCTTAATTTGTTTAGAAATAGGTTTAAACGATCTGAGTCAAGTAGGTCTGAGCCAGACGAGTTTGAGGGCTTAAATGTCTTTGTAAAAGCTGATTTAATGGCACGTGCACACTAACGGCTGTTAGCCGTTTTTTCAATAAAACGGGATGGAAAAGGTCAATTGATGGGCATTAAATTAATTATGAAAAACGTGGGCATTTTCTTAAATGCATTTTCCCACATGGGCACTTTATAAAAAATCCCTATATAGATCCACCGCCGCCCTTGTCCTCCAAATTTCATTTCGCAAACTCTCTTCAATCCTCTTGGCTGCTGCCTGCTTTACTTTCTTGTGCTTGTTGTTGCGAAAGGGTTTTAACTGATTAACATATGAAGGAAGATGGAATGCATGGTGTAGTTTGCATTCATCCACAAGGTTTCTTAAAACAGGTTCATTTCATTCTAATTTTGTCACCTCTTTATTTCAAGTTGTTCTCTTCCATTTTTCAAATGTAAACCCTTTCAATTGGATTTTTTCTTTTTTATGTGTACAATTATACTTTAATGGTTTTATGAGTTCTTAAAACAAACTAAAACTTGACTGCACCTCTTCTTTCCAATTTCTTTTTGCAGGTATGTATCAACTGTCATAATGACTTATCCTCTCAAACAAAGACATTTAAAATGTTCTGCTTCCGGATCTTGTTGAAGGTGCTTTGGGTTTTAGTTTTTTTTTTCACGGGGGTTTCTATTGATATTATCTTCGGTTTTGGGGGAGTGTGTTGTTCATTACCAGTACTGGAAAAATAGCGATCTTTTAAGGAAGATGAACAACGCATTGCTGCTTACAATGAATACAATAATGAATCTTAATCCGTGTTAATTGATTTTTTTTTATTTTTTATTTTATGGTTGTAAATGTGAATACAAATTCTACTATGGCTTAGATCTCAAAGCCACAATTGTAACAGTCTAAATGTTGAATTAGCGGGGATGGGATTGAGTTTTTGCAGTACATTTTACAGTCATAAAAACTGTAGTTGGGAATAGGATTGCGTTTTAATTAGTTATTCCCAAAAATGTTGTAAATTACCAAAAATGTTTGAATGTGTACCCATTGCTTGACATTGTGTACCCAATATGATGAATCCACACCTATAATGTGTGCACATTATACCTTTTTTGGAATTTTTAAAAAACTAGACATTTTTAGTAAATAGCTTTGTGCAGGGTACACTTTTGGGCATTGACCCTTTTTTAACAGTGATATTATAGCAAGAGTTACCATTCCCTTTTAATCTCACCACATCCAACATCTAAAATGCCCTTTCAACTCAACGGTTTTGCATCAAGGATTCAGAAGGAAAATTGCTGAAGGTTACACGACTTTTTCTTTTGTGATTGTGGTATAGACAGACATGATAAAATTATAATAAAAAACATAAGACAGTCTTTGCATTTCTGTTGTGAATTGTTACAACTTTCCACCTCACAAAATGTATTTGATGAATATTCTTTTTATCATATCCTTTATCACCTATGTTCTTTGGTGGCAAGTGACAGCATATGTAGCTAATCATCAAACACGTTTAACATGTGGAACGGTAGAAATAGACGTAGATAAATAAATGGGAGTGAAAGCTTGATTGAAAACACATAATTAACCAAATCAAGCTCTATTTTACTAGTTGATTTTGATTCATTGGATATTCCTAATCATCATATCGGGTAGAAACGGTAAAACAAAGGTACATTATTTATATCTCAATGTGTGAAAAGAGCGGCAGCTGCTGGTATCTGGTAAATGAAATTTAGTTTATAATTAGATGTGATTCTGTCGAGTGAGCTTACCTTCGAGTCTGTAGGACACCTGAATTCAGACACCCAGACAAGTATTAAAGTTTAGGTTGGCCAACAAAGGAATTGCAACTGTTGCCATTTGAGTACTGATCATGTCAATACTGCTTCAGTGCTTCTATTGCTTTCTCCTTCTCATCTTGATCCAAAATTTAGTGAAACTAGAGCAAAAATGGCACTTTCTCGCATATAATGTTTTGTGCTCTTTTGCATGTATTTTTGGTCTCCGAGGAAAGTCAAATAGTCTATTTTGAATTTCCAAACATCTTCTTGTTTTTTTTTTTATAAAAATCTAATTAAACCCTAAAAATCTAGTAGAAGTATCACAGACACTGAGACATAGTGAGAGTGAGGAGGCGGCGTTGAAAGGAAAAACCCAGTAACCGTAGTTCTGCAAATTCTATAATGGGGAAAAATACATGATAGAGAACCAGATCAGCTGGAGCATGGTTAACTGGAATTACACCAACTTAATTGGTACATCTGCAGAAAGTTTAAGATCTTACATATTTGTAGTAATCATTGAATTAGAGATGCTTTAAGTAAGCAAATAAAAATTTGGTCAAAGGATACGATTGATTTTAGTTGGAGAAACTTCAGGGTCTGAACTAGTGTTATACTTGCAACTTAATCTTCTTATCTGAATACTGAAGGGTCATCTCGGAGCTTGCTTAAATTGTTGAATAGTTTAGTATAGATTTACTTCATCAGTAAATGTTTGCTCAAAATGAAATAAATAAGCCAAATGGAATGATGATAATTAAGCAAATCAAGCTTTATTCTACTCGTTGGTTTTGATTCATCCGACTCCTAATCATCATATCCGGTAGAAATAGTAGAAAAGTACATTATTTTCTATCTCAATGTGTGAAAAGAGCAGCAGCTGCTGCTAGCTGGTAATTAAATGTAGTTTAGATATGGAGCCGCCAATTCCTCATTGTCGGAAAGATGAACATGCTTATTACATATTCAATTAGATGTGATTCTGTGGAGTAACCTTACCTCGGAGTCCTTGGTACTCACTAAATTCAAACAACTCGGACAAGGAATTACACTTCGGTTGCTCTAAATCTTTCACACTAGGCCAACGAAGGAATTGCAATTCCTGCAATTTGAGCACTGATCATTTCAACACTGCTTCAGTGCATCTACTGCTTTCTCCTTCTCTTGATCCAAAATTTACTTAAACTTGAGCAAAAATGTCACTTTCTTGCATATCCGATTTTTTGTTCGGATGCCGGTATTTGTGGCCTCAAGACGAAAGTAAAATAACATACAAGTGCTATGTCACAAAATATGGTTATACCCACGATAAGTCTGTCTCATAACAACAGACAACACAGTATAGGCTATAGAATGAAACTGTGATAACCGGGCATGCACATAGTGACATAGGCTACAACATTAGGACGGGGTTATTTCAAGGGCATTGTGGTAAATCAAATAAATGAATTTTCTTATATAAATCTAACGGAACCCTAAAAGTTCGGTCCAAGTTTCACACACATAGTACGAGAGTGAGGAGGCGGCGGCGTTGAAAGGAAAAAGCCAGTACTTCAAGAATTTCAGTAGGAGTTTTACAGTGTTAGAGTGAAAGTAGTAACCAATAATCGGAGAGTTTGCTGATTAGGGTTTGCGAAATCAGATGGGGGATTGTGATCTGAGTTTTGGTATCATGTTGGAATATCTATGCTAACCTTGGAGATCAAAGAGAGAAACACGGATCTATGAATTTGTCACTCATAATGACTTCTCCTCTCAAATTTGTGTTGTTTTGTGTCAAAATTTCCTTGGTTCCATACTTGCAAAGTCTAGAGCTAAAAGCCAGGGTCACAAATAGCCGCCGAACTGCAATCAAGAATCTATTCAACACAGCTGCCTCGTTGAAGAGTTGGTGCTTACGCCTGAAGAGTTCAGCACTCGACCAGACCATTTGTAAAAATGCAGTTTGTTTGAGATCAAATAGAGCAACACAGATGTATGAAATTGTCTTTGATTATTTCTCCTCTCAAATCTAAGTTATTTTAGCCAACTAAATACTGATATGTCTAATAGTAGCTCCTCTCACATTTCATCACTCTTGCACAGCTTCTATAACAAAGAAATGCTGAAAGTTCCCCCCAAATTTTTGGCGTCACTTTAAAGGGTAGATCTGCTCAAATTCAGATGTTATTTATTGGTAATTATTGAAATGTAGATGTTTTAAGTTGTTTGTTTGTTCAGTGTTAATTCTGTCTGATTAAGCAATAGAATTTGGGGGAAAGTATGCAACTTGGTTTAGTTATTTTCCGTTTCTCTCATCTGAACACTCTAAAGTGATATGTATTTGGTTCAGCTTTACTTCACGTGTGGTAATTGTTGGTATCGTTTTTGATAGTCAACAATAGATACATATTGTTTCGTGCTTGATAGAACCACTTTCCTTTGACATAACACGCCATTAGAAACTTCATGCTCACATTATAATCAATGGATTCCAACAACAAGAAATTTACATCCGAAAACTCATTACGTTCTTTTGCAATTTTATAACCCGTCCACTCTTGGTTAACTTTCGATGGAATTCAAAACAAATCAACTTTCATTTACAACAACTATGATACGAGTTTATTCTTCAAGTTGTAATCCACAAAATTCAGTTGTCGAATCAATGATGTATGTGAAGCTTGCTCCGCACATCCAACATTTTGGACGCCCTTTCATTTTGCATTCCAGATAGAGAACAAAGTATTCGATACAATTGAATCGTTAAAGAACAGTTTTGCATCAAAGTTTCAAAAGGAGATTTTACTAATATCATTTTCTTCATGATTCATTTCAGATCTCGTCATCCAACAAACAACTAACCAATCCTGTTATGTCAAGCATAAATCCGTCTTGGACTTCTCGGTTGTCTCCATTTGTAATCCATTTCCTTTTTTTCCGACATAAGCTAAGATAGAAATGTATCTACTTGAATATTCCATGGAAGCCTCAACATTAGTTCTTTTGCTGCTCATTAATCAAATCCCTCTGAGACGTAGGAGAAAATCATGACTTGCATCTGTTCACGGAGCTTAATTTGCAAGCCACATGACTTTCTTCTGTTCACGGATGACCACCAAATAAGACGATATCAGATTAATATCAGTCCTAAGGTAGTAAGCGGATGACCACCAAATAAGACGAGATCAGCTCTAAGGTAGTTGACTTTACGATGGAAAAAATAAAGCCCGCAAATATCAAGTAGTGACTTCTCTAATCTGGAAAATCATCCTATAGTTTCTGTTGTGAATCCACGGAGTTGGCCAGTGTCTCCTTTTATGTTTTCTAGTATTTATTATCACTTCGATCTTCTTGGCCAGAATGCTCACTACCCAGTTGACTTCTCTTAAGGTTCCTATTATTGATTTTGAGTTTTATTTTTCAAATATAGGACTATAGGAGGAATTTGAAATGACTAGACTCTCAACCTGACAGGTTGACAGCACCGTATTTTATGTTTTTTTATATTTATGTTGGATGGGACACTAAAATGCTAGGTATCCCAAACCAAGGCAGTAGTTCGTGAATGTCCATCCGGAACCCACAGCAAGCCTTTAAGGATCCACCATTCCCAGGTGAATTGGTTTAGATGAGAGCTATGTCACGGGAAATATTTGGGGAGAACACAGCATGGAAGTTGGAATCATGTTCAACAGCCGCCCGCTAAATAGTTTAGGCATTGTCAAAAGTTGATAATCCCTTGACTCCTAAGATTGTGCACATGTCCAAGAGTGCCAGATACATACAGGTATAAGGGAAACTGCCAGATTCTAAACCCAGAAATACTTTATAGGTAGGATACAGTCTTGTATGTCTAGTGTTCAAAGTCGTATCAAGTAAATAAAAAACAAATAGAAAAGAGATATCAAATTTAAGAAGTCACAGCAGTTCAACCAAATTAACAACCCATATTGACAAATGTCATGAATGATGCTGTGCAAATTCATAGACAACCAAAAGCGTAACCATGATGACATAATCGAGACTACATGAGCCAGCGCAATAGAATCAACGCCACCCAAAGATATCTAAAGGTGATTACTTGATTCTGCTACTAGCAGCTTTTGCAAATGGTACTCAGCATCATTTTATGGGGCTGCTCCACCGTAGTCATTTGATAGCCAACCGATCCCATAGCGTGATCTACAGCGGTTGCATAAGATGCACAAGTCACTGCATGAGCACCGTATTGAGAATTTGGGCTGCAGGAAAAGGGGAAAGAAGTCCAAAAAAGAGAGATTTAGCAGCAGAAATAGAAACATAAAGTGAATGCCGGACGGAGGGTACGTATATCTTAACCCACGTGAATGTAAACTACGTTACTTCTCAGTTCTAACTTTAGTGAATGTAAACTATGTATATCTTATCTCATGGCATTTGAAACTCAAAACTGAACCTATTTGAATTCCTAAAATTTTGCTTCCCTTTCGCTAGATGGCAACAAATTTGGAAGGAAACGGACGGAATGATCTTCCGTAACAAAGAAGAATCAGTGGAGCGGGTTATCCTTCAAGTGATAGCTTTACAAGTTTGCATATTTCATCCATGATGACATAATTGAATCTTTTCCAAAAAAAAAAAAAACTTTAGTGGATCAATTCCTTATCACTGCACATTTACCATATTTTGTAGACATGGAAGCTTTATATGGAATGAAGGAAGCATCTACAATTGGTGGATCCCACATGGAGAGAACATTTATTCAACAAACTAAACAAAAATGGACACAGGAATTAAGCTAGATTAAATGAACATTCAGATGAAGAATTGTTGGTTACACATATGACAATCATTATAATTCCACAAGCTAAACCATCCTTATTACAGATAATATAGTTCCATTCCATTGTTTCCTACAACCAATCTTAAAATGCTCTACAAATTTCTCTACATAATATCTCTACAGCCACCAATCATTCAACAGTCCAGCAGAAATACTACTCTGTCTGGAAGTCTTAGACTCACATAACCCTAAAATAGGCAATCAATCTCAACTGAAAGATCAACTTGAAGGATCTAGAAGAAGGAGACCACCTAAACCTTTGGCTTATAGTGAAATTGATGGAATTAGTCTTTGAGAGGATAAGTCATTATGACAAAAATATGTGGATTCTCATAATAAACCAATAAATATCTCATTCATAAACCGTAATATCTCTATAATCATTTTGCAGAGGCGATTACAGAGGATGAAGCAGATCTACACGAAGAGAGAGGCGGAGAGGACGGCGAGGTGATTGTTTGATGAGAATGAGAAGGGATAAGAGACGTTCGCAAGTTTTATATAGGGGTGGTCATCTTGCGATGATGTCCCTGCTAAACCCTAAGAAGCGTAACCTGATTAAGCCCATGATGCTCAAGCCCAGTATTATCTGGTACCATAAGTTGACAAATACACCGAAGTTTGTTGATTTTGTTGGAATTCAAGATTAAACCCAACCTGCAAAGATAACCAAGACTTAACTTAGTCATAAGTAATTAGTTTAAGAACTAGTGAATCATTAATCTGTTAGTGAGACTATGGAATATGTCAATAAATGTTAGTATTATTATCCTAGTAATTAGGTGTGGATACAAACGCATCCCATGTGGAACAATCTAAGAGCACCTAATAACTCTCAGAAGAATTTGCAATAAACACGATGATACAACCCTAATTGGTCACTATTGAGGTAGGCGATGATGTCATTAAGACGATGAAAACGACATACCTTACGCGATGGAAGTAGAAAGCGAAAATAAGACATGTAATTAATACCCGGTGTTTTTATTTGTCTTTTCAGGTCGGGTTTTACACGAATTAGCTAACCTTATTGTTTTCCTTAGTCTAAGTGGGTTGTTTGGACTAGAAACACTACAAGTTATGGTGAAAATAACATGATTAATAATACTCTCTCCGTTCCATTTTAGATGATGTTCTTGGAGTTTTCACGCGGATTAAGAAATAGAGAGATATGAAATTTTTTCATTTATACCCTTGAGAAAAGACTTCAAACATTAAATGCTATTAGTGCATTTAAAAGTAAACTTATAGTTCCAACACAAAATATAAGGGTGTTATTAGTAGTTTTGTGTAAAAATATGAAAACTTTCAAGTATTATGGAACAAAAAATTAACCCTAGGAGGAAAATGAAAAATGAAAAGATAAATACAAGAATTAAGTTTAATGATATGTTAAATATAAATAGGGAGAAAAGTATTAGAGAAGTTAGAAAACCAAAAGCTATGGAGAGGAAAAAGATGGGTTGGAGCTAGGGTTCTTGAAGGAAATTTTAATTAACAAAATTAGTGGAGGATCAACGGAATTGAGGTAGAACGTGAAATCCTTTCTCTTTTGGTGTTTTCTTTGGGTGTTTATTTTGTATGATTTTGTATTGTTGGGTTTTAGTAATTTAATCACACAAATTCATATCTCCTAATGATGATCAGGCTTTTTAAATTGTTAAATAACTGATTAGGAACCTATGGTTAAATTTTGAGAATAATACACTACAAATTCACCATTGGACGTTCGTTTAGATTTAGCTGATTTTTCTGAAATTCTGGACAGTTTCCTTTTGTTGTGGTTTTGATGTTCTTAGGTATTCTTAATGATGTTAGAATGATTTGATGTTCTTCGGATCAAATGACTAACAATGAAATAGAAAAGAGATCAAATTTAAGAAGTCACAACAGCAGTTCAACCAAACTTAGAACCCTATACTGGCAAATGATATCAAATATAATGCCGACCGCGAAAATTCATAAACAACCAAAATCAATTATGGTTGTAGTTTTGTTAATTCTTCATTTATAATTGATTATATTTAAGCTATTCTGCTTTTTTTTTTGGTGGGATTGCGTTTCAAGTGCATTTTTCTATTATCTCGGGAATCCATGAAGCAAAAATGGTACTTGGACTCCAATTTGTACTACATACTAGGCACTCCATGGTTTTAGACCTTTAAGTGTTTGGAAGACAATTGCTTCAGTTAGCAACATATTCAGAATTTGTTTTGCCGACAGTTTTCATGAAGACAAACATTGGTGTTCATTTTCTGGTCACACGACATCTTAAGATTCTTAACCTTATGTTCGCAGTTGATAAGGCAACAAATTCAGTAGTCAAATTAATACTGTAGTTGCTCCCCAAGTAAATGTTTACGAGTTACTAGCGCTCTTCATCACAGCTCATCCCACCTTTCAGATAACCTATAATCTACTTTCACCTTTCCAATTGTTTACGAGACTTTCACCTTTAATCTATTGCAAAAAAACAGACAGATTAGCTGCCCACATGATGTTGAATCTACTTGTTAGAACAAAAGCCATTGCTTTAAAATTTTCATCAAAGTGAGAATTGTTTGTAAAATCCGAGCTTTGTTTGAATCTTTTTTTCTCTAGCTTTAGCATACATTCCTATTAGCAGCTTGAGAGTGGGTTGTGAGTCACTTTTGAAAATGATATGATACCCACTCATTTCAACCGCCCATTGAAAAGACGTCTCAGCTCCTACTACTTCTAGTTGTTCTCTGGTAGTACAGTTTTTCCAGCTACCCCTAGCTTCAATGGTTCTTCCTGCAAAATGAACCATAATCAGTCCAACCCCCGAGCTAGTAAGAGGTTTGTGCATTGATAAAGCTACATTTATCGTTATTGCCATGAATGTCGAACTATCCTGTGGTTGGCAGCAAGTAATAATCAAGGAGCCATCACTTAGTGGATTGTAATATAAAGTTTGCATAATATTGTAGTCTTTTCAGTTCACCCACATAAAACCATTTATGAATTTTACTATCTTCCTTGCTGACAATTGATGCAGATAACATTGTTTTGATAAAATGCATAGCTTTGAATAAGAATAACATCTTCTTTAACATCTTTAGATAATTTAGATAAGGTGCATATATATGAAATTGACTTATTATAACTTTAAAAGGCGAACTAAATTGAAGAAATATGGTCCGATGTACGTGCCAATTGGAGCATGTCTATTAATAACAAAGGTTATGAATTCCATATGCACATTAACCATTTTTTTTTGGGTTGCTACAAGGTTTTCAAATATTTGAGCACCTTGCTGGGAATTTGTTGTGTAGTGATGGCATAACAATGTAATGCAGATATGGCACTGAGAGGAACCCTGAACCAGGAAAACATGTTTGGCTTGTCAATGTTGTTGTAAAAAATACCACCCTCCTCTAACCCATCACTACCTCTTCCTCCAGTTTCGGCTACTTCATCCCAGTCGTTTTATCCGTAATGGATACAATGTTGATGTGATATGAACTTATTTAGAGACTCAAAATAGCACTTTCGGATCTCTACGTGCGGACAAATATTAGGGAAAAGTCCGCTTAAGTGCAGAAATTCAGTAGTCAATTGCGAAGCTTGCTTGATCCAAGGAGATTCATCACGAGTTACCAACCCTCTTTCATTTCTGCACATCGAACCAACATACTCCAGTCTCAAATAACAACAGTATAGATAACCTGGCCTGCGGGCTTCAACATTGGATGGTATTACTTCAAGGGTATTGTAGTAAATCACATTATTTCTTTGTATATATCTAACCTAAACCTAGAATCTCAGTATAATTTTTACAGAGAGAGTGAGGCGTTGTTGGAAAGTAGAAACCAGTAACTGGAAATCAGATGGTGGATTATAATCTGAGTTTCGGTATCATGTGGAATTTTTACACATACCTTGGAGATCAGTCTTTAGAGGAGAGAAATTGTAGATGTTTGAAATTGTCAGTCATAATGACTTCTCCTCTCAGATCTATGTTTTTTAATCAAATCAAATCCTGATATGAGAAGTATCATATTCTCTTTGCTCCAACACTTCTATGGAACATTATACACAATAGATAAATAGATCAGACGGAGAATTGAGAACTGACAAAGAATTTTGGTTTCATTTGTTGAAAGACAGATCTGCAGCAGAAAATATAAAGATCTCAAGTTGTTTGTTTTTATAAGTGTTTGTAATTAAACAGTATATTTTTTTTAGTTGGAGAAATTTCGGAGTGAACGTATTTATTTATATCTGATTCAGTTGGTGTTATATTTGTAACTTTCTCACTATCTATACCTCTAATCTTCTCTTACCTGAACATTCAAAGATCATTTTGGAGTTTTCGATTGTTGAATATATGTAAGTTTAGTTATGCTTAGTATGTTGTAATCCATGTGGGATTGTTTCTTTCTAGATCCACGATTTTTTGATCATATGGTTGTCTTGTCTGCTATAGCATTCATCTTAATCTTCATTGTAATTCCGTCTTTTCTTTATTTTACTACTCATAATTTCAAACCTTATACTATCTGATAAGGATTATGGAAAGAATAAAGAGGCTCAGCGGCCAAAGAAAACGTAAGAACGGGAGGAGGATGAGTTGGTGGTAGTGGAAGAAAATCATGAGCTTCGTAGTCGATGCTTCTGTATTTGGACAAGAATTTCTATCCCCACAATCCCCGACGGCACCCCCACAACCAACAGATTAGGAGTTACCATCCCTCTTCATCTCACCACATCCAACATTCCGGGACGCCCTTTGAACTTGCGGTCCAGACAAAGAACAAGATACTTGATAAACTGGAATGATGATTTGAGAACAATTTTGCATCAAAAATTCAGAAGGGCGATATGGAGTTCCTAATTTGGTAATGAGATTCAGCTGATAACACTTTGATTCCTCCTATCAGATGTAGCTAAACATCAAACACGGTTCACATAGAAAGTCAAAATCTGACTGATAAATGCTATTGCTGACTGAATTTGGTTTTAATCTGTAACTACAAAAAACGTTAATTAGAGTGGGATCCTGGGAACCCAATCTTCCCAAACTCTCTTAACTATCTTTGCCTGTTGGTTCTTCTTGTTGTGGAAGAAGGTTTTTGCATTGATGAAAGGAGACGGAATATATGGTGATGGACCCGTACTTTGCATTCCACGTATTCATTTCATTCTAGTTTTGTTCTACTTTTTTTTTCTATAAATCTAAACCTTTAAATTTATACTTTTAATTTTGGTGTGAATTCTTAATTAGAATTATTAAATGCCATGTACTCCGATGAAACCAACAATGGGTATAAAAACCAACCAAGAGTAGTAGATGATTGTGATATAGCTCAAATCTTTGTAGAGAAGCTGCCAGAAATTTTGGAAGATGACCCTGAAGTAGATCTATGGAAAAGGATTCAATGATCTATGGGAGGCAGGTAAAAACTTTCCAAGGAGTCAAGTTTAAAACATATTTTAGGTGACGTCTTTTTACAGGGAATAATTAGTAGACCTCTTCCGCCCAAAATGGGAATGGGCTGGGTTATGAACTTATAATATGATGATGGAGTTGATTCCATGATTATAAGTTCATTCCATACCGGACAAGACCGGAATAGGGTTATGTACATTCTCATTATGAGAAGGGGGCATTCGAGCGTATGTAAATAGATACTATGTTTACATATGGATCCCTGCGTCGTTACATTCCATTTAGTATTAGGAATCGGCATAATCGGACCTGCTTTTTACATATTTCTCGTTATTTGGGTACCATATTCACTTCTTTGGGCTTCTATTGAATCGAGAAGTAGGTTTGATTGTACATCTTTTTGATATATCTAAGGTATCCTCCGGATAATTCAAATCGAAGCAATTGGATGTCCGGCTCGGGCCTATATGACATGACCGATCGATAGAAATACTCCAACACTCCACCCTTTACAGGGAAAAATACACCGTAAGAAAAATGGGCATTGACAACGGATAAATGATAACGTTTTGCAAAATGTTGCCTAGAAAGAGCATAAGAAGACATTTTAGTTTTAAAAAAAGTCTTTTTTTTTTTTTTTTTTTTTTTTTTTTTTAATGCAAAAGAACTACTTCATTATATGATAATATTACATAACTTCTTGCTAACCTTACTTTCACCCCTAACAAGATTTTCAAAGTTTTTAGGGATGTTACAACCAAAATCAAAGGAAGTTTTCTTAGCACTAGCTTCTTTAGCTATTTCATGAGCTAAATTGTTAGCTGACCGTTTAACATGACTAACTTCAGAGTACATAAAGTTCTTAAGAAGTTGCCTTATTTCACCTACATGGCCTTGGTTCATCCAGTGAACTGTCGGTTTGGCACATTGGATAGACATAATTACATTTTTACAATCAGATTCAAAGATAACATTGCTGAGCTTGAGATCGTTGGCCCAAAGAACTGCCCGTTTCATTGCCCAACATTCCGCCTGTTCTGGATCAAATCCTCCATCGAAGTATCTGCCCCTAATGGCTCTTGGTGTTCCTGCATGATCTCTAAGAATTAGACCAATTCCAATTTCTTGAGTGTTATAATCAAAAGAAGCATCCATATTTATTTTCAGATTGTTTAAGGTTGGTGGGCTCCATTCTAGTAGAGAACCTTCAGACTGTATGTTACCCTGTTTTGATATCTCTAGCATGCATTGGTTTACCATTTGAGTGATATGAAGACTTACTAATCGACAGTTCATGACCTTAGTATGGAAAACCTTTGATCTCTGTTTTTCCAGATTGCCAAGCTGTGCACATTAAGGTTGAAATCCATAAATGATTATCTTGAACTTGATTGAGCTGTGGTAAACCAACTGGATATCCAAGATATCACATCAGTGTGGTGCAGCTGAACCCCCGATATATTAATATTCATTGCCAACCAAATTCTTTTAGCATGATCACAATCAACCAGTAAGTGTTGCAGAGATTCTGCATGTGACTTACAGAAAGGACAGCTGGTTTCTATATCCGATTTGTAGTAGCTGATTTTCAATCTAGTAGGAACTATATTTTTTAAACATTTCCATTTTAAAAATCGTTGTTGAATACTATTTGTTGTCATTTAATCTATAAGAGGTCAATGCAAACAATCCATACACGTGACAAACACACATATATTTAAAATCACAAGCGTTAGATTTGGTTGATTTTTTTAAGAGATTCTAACTCACACAAACTTATCTATACTTGGCAAAGAGAGAAACCAGTTTCCATTGTTCTCTCCGTCTCTCGCTCTCTTCTCTGTCTTCACCCATTTGATCTTCTACTCTATTGGGACCCTAGTCCACATTGGTTGGATGGGCTTTAGTTGGGTAGTTTATAAGTCTGAGTTACCTCAACTTGTAGACCGGTTATGACGAGTTAGGGTTGGTACCCTAACATTTGATATCAGAGTCGACCACCACGGTAAGAGTTGATGTTTCAAAACTCAAATTTTGTTTGTTCCTTTGTAGGATGCTTGCATTGAGGGAGCTGAGACTTCCTCCGCTGCAATAGAATGGGCAGTATCAAATCCCTTTACAATAAAGTCTCTACAAGACATAGAATAGATATATGGTGCGAGCGTCAGAAGAAGAAAAAAATTCTAATTCGAAAGTTAACTGAAGTCGTGATATTAGTACTTAAATTTCGAACTTAGGTTGTAGTTGTATCGGCATACTTGTAGAGTTCTAGTTCTTTTGGAGCGTCAGATTAAAGAAGAAACAATAACTGAAACTCACGGGTCAAAAAAGGCGCTCAAGCTTAGAACAGAGATATAAGCATCAATATAATGTTTGTTAACTACTAGGCATTGAATTTTTAGTTTCTTTTTTTTTTTTTTTTTTTTTTTTTTTTTTTTTTGACTTAAAAGGTTAAAATTTTATTGAAAAAGAAAGAGAAAATGGGTCATTTGTCCAAAAAAAATTAAAACACGGTTCAAATGGACGAGTAAAAAAAAGTACGGGTGAAATAGCAAAAAAAAAATAGCAAGGATGAAACTGGATTCATCCTGGCTTATACTTAAAAAATAGCAAGGATGAAATCGATGTATCCCGTGTAAAATAAAAATAATAAAAAAAATATTTGAAAATGGACCAGATGAAACCGGTTACATCCTGCCTATTTTTAAATTTTTGTCCATTTAAACAGTATCTTTTTAATTTTTGGCTATTTAAACAGTATCAAAACCTAAGTGTCTTTTTCACCCTGGAATTGTTGATTTTGGTCTTTTTGACCAATTTTGTGAAAAAGAAAGAGAGAAAAACAAGATGAGAGGCGCCTAAGCGCAACAAGAGAAGGCAAAAGCGGACCCAAACAAGCTGCAATGAAAACAGATACAAAGACAACTGCTCAACAGCACAATGACAAGCCTAAACACACACCAATTCCTGTAACTTCTTTTTAGGTATAGGGTTTCTTTTCCCTCTGCCCAAATCCTCGGTGCTAGGACCCAAATCCTTGATTTGTTTTGAGGAATGGAAATAATCTACAATCCCTCCGAGGAGTTTCTTAACCTCGGTTTCTTTACCTCCACTAGGAAGACAAATCAATGAACTAAACTTCATAAGTTTGTCCATATTTTGTTCTTTAGACATTGGTTTCCACCGACTGACCTCTTCAACTGACTTTACCTTTGCGACATCCAAGACGTCATTGTCTGTCTCATATTCAGATCCAAGACGGCTCCATAGATCATTGGGATTCTCGGACGGCTCCAATTCATATTAGATTTCAAAGACGCATTTGGATCGACTCCGCTGCACTGGGCTGCGTTCCATGGCCGGTCAGTTAGGCTCTTAACTTATCTTCTTTCTTTTACTAGTTTCACAGTTTTAAACCTTACTCATGTATATATGTTCTTACAAGTTGGCTGGTACTAATACAAATTTCTCCATCTCAGGAGAGGAGTGGTTACAGCACTTTTGGTTGGTGGTGCAGACCCTGCTTTATGTACTGAACAGGACACCAAATGCTTCCCTAGTGGATGCACCGCAGCTGACATCGCTGCCAGGAGTGGCCATGACCTTCTTGCTGCTTATTTGCAAGAGGTAAGTTAGAACCGTCGAATATTCTGAGGTTACCTCCTCCCCTGTCCGGAAAAGAAGAACCAAGGTATTTGTACACATACAGAAGATATCTTAGTACAAATCGTCAAGGGTTGTTGAAAGCTGAGGGTACTCATCATCCAGTAGAATTTGAGAAAGGTACGAATACTAATTCATATATGTTTCTTCGCTTGTACATAGTTTGGCGATTGAATTTTGAAGAGCATGTTTTAAGTGTGCTGTGTGCTTGGTCAGTGTTAATTTTGGGTGCTGGCTGTTTTGGTTAATGGGTTTTGGGGTGTAATTACGGAATGTATATTCTTTCTTTTTCATTGAAAGCATGATCAGGACCTGATTCTTATAAGAATTTGTATATGCTGCTAGTACAATGTATCTTGTCTCATCGAGATGTTGGATTAAGTACAATTTTATTAAAGTTCTGGCGTAGCCTGGCATATATGAGTCTTTTCCCTTCATTTCTATTGTGTGAATATACTATTTAGAAGTTTAAATATTCTGTTTGGTTTTGTCGGGTGTTTCGAAGGGATTTTCTTTCCTTGTTCTGTCCCTAACTAGAACTACTGTATAAACAGTTCCTCTTTATTATATTACTCTCAATGCTGACTTTGTGCTTCAAAGTATTATATACCAGAATAAGCTTACAATTGTTAAGATAGTATGCTGATATCAATCGAGTATCAAACCCTCTGAAGTTAGTTATGTTAGATCTATGGAATGAGGTAGTCTCTTTTATTGAGTATTATATCATTCCTTAACTTGAGAAATATACAAATAGTAATTTATGCCTGTCTGCATTTTCCAAAATATGTATTCTACAATTTTTAAGTTTGAGTTATGTTTCATGAATTATGCAGGTTTGAAGTATGATGTAACCGTGTATGAATCTGATAATCATCATCAACAGAACTGTCCGTTTCACATAGCGCAGTTGTATATTGATAATGATCAGTATACTCAAGAACCAATTGTTAAGGTATTTGGGGAATTTCTGAAGGATAATTTACCCCCTAATGAAGCAAATCCTCTTTTTGTATTTGGAGATTTAGTGGTTTCTGTAGAACGTGTGTCTGAAGGACTATATAAGTCTATTTTCCTTCCTAATCTACCTGGTGGGTACGATTTTTATGTGAGTCTTGATGGTATTACTCCAATTAGCCAAATTCTGAGTATTGAGTGCCCATCTAGAACTAAGAAAATGTCGGATATCGAGGCATGCCTTTTTAAAAGGTTAGCTAAATTGCTGGTGGCGAACGATGATAACCTTAAATGTTTGAGCGCTAAGTTTGGAGAACGTAATATGAAGAAGTTACCTAACGAAGTTGTTATGAGGGAACTTGTTAAGCAATGGATATTTGAAGGTTGCAAAATAGGCATGGCTCTTGATGAGCTAGGTCAGGAGTTCTACATCTTGTTGCTAGTTTGGGATTCGATTGGGCTATCGCACTATGTGCACGCAACGGATTCCCTGTAGATTCTGAAGATGCCTTTGGCTGGACAGCATTGCACTGGGCAGCGTATTACGGGAGGTAACTGTTATTGCCTTTACTGTTTTATTCTTAAATGGCATCCCTTTGTCCTCTGTATTCGGCTATTTTTCAACTGATTCCTGAATGTTTGAGATGTCAGTTGAGTTTTGTTTTAAGTGTACTGTGTTGTATGTGCTGTTTACTTAGACGGTGTTGATTTTCGGGTGCAGTTTGTTTTGGTTATTGGGTTTTGGGATGGAGTTAAGGAATAAATGTTCTTTCTTTTACAATTGGAAGCATGATTAGACTTGATTCTTGTTATAATTTCGGTATGCTGCTAGTAAAGTTCTCGTCTTATCTAGATGTTGGTTTAAAATATTTCACTTGACCTCTTTAAAATATCTGCCATAGCCTAGTGTATTTGAGTCCTTTTTCATTTATATTGTGTTTGTGTGATGAGTAGCATTGTTTAGAAGTTGTAACAATTCTCTTTGGCTTTCTCGGTGTTGCGACACGAGATTTTTTTAACTTGTTCCGGCCTTTAATAGAACTGTATTAGCAGTTCCGCCTTAATATATTACTCTCTATTCAGACTTCCATCATTACGTCAATTGATGTCCTCTAAGTGTTCTATGGACTTGGTTTTGTTTCAGTGGACCGCGTACTTAAAAGGTATTGTGTACCAGACTAAGTTAGGACTGTTAGGATAGTATGCTGATATCAAATGAGTGTTTGTTATTATTTTTTTTTTTTGAAGCATTGTGTTTGTTATTATCTGAATTATTAACGCTCTCAAAATTAGCTCTTGGATCTATGGATTGAAGTAATCTGATGTATGAGCATAACCTGCTTCTTTATCATGCCTTTCAATCTATTTGGTTCTTGAACAGTTAGATGTACTCCATTAATCCTTAAGGTAAAGCTTTACTTACCTACGTAGACGTGCTGGTGATGCCTTGTCTTTCGGCTAGTACTTTAAATTCATTCATTTAACTTGCAATCTAGCTGGTGAGGTTGATGTAGCTCCTGTTGGCAAAATTTTATTCTATTTTTTTTATGTAACTAGAATTTTTCCCGCTTTTATTATATATAAATTAGCTTCTTGTATTATATGCATGGCTTTAAATTCATACATATAGTTGAAATTCAGCCCTGTTAGAAGGGGAATTTTCAGGGGGGGTCACAATGCTAGTTATTTAAATTTTCTCTTTTGACTAAATTCTTACATATTGTTTAAACTTACAAATACAAAATATGTCTTGCAGGAAAGAGGCAGCTATGGCACTGTCGATATCAGGGGCTGATCCATCTGTACTTACTAAGCCAACTACTGAGTACCCCAATGCAAGCAAGGCTGCTGATATCGCACGTAGCTGTGGCCATGATGATGTTGCTGTTTATCTTGAAAAGGGATCAAAAGTTCAACGAAAGCGTTTGCACCCACTTGCAAAAAGAGGTACATATTATGTATATATATACAGTATACAGATATAGATATAGATATATATAGATGTAGAAAATACATGTATGTTAGCTGGGAACTAAGACAATTTATACTTGTTGTTTGTGCAGGCAAGAGTTTCTTGAAATGAAGTTAGCCAGTATGTCAGCGAATCCAGAATTTGAGTATATTATACGTGCAACAACTGAATTATGAGAACTTACTCATCTCTGGAGAGCAATGGTAGACATCAATTACTGCAGTTATTGTTCGTAGTTGTAATTTATGGTTGTCTTTATGTGTGTTAATCAATTACTGCCTCGTCGACCAATTTAATGAGATGCTACCTTAGACTTGGATACATCGGCCAACTGATAAATATCATCTCTAATTTACGACTGTTACCATCTGGTGTCAAAAGTTAGCAAGTCGCATACATTTAACTTAGCACCGTAAGTTGTTAATTATAACTAGTGCATCTCCCTACTACATGGAATGAGATGCTACCAGCGGCGGAGCTATGTGCAAGTTTTGGGTGGCCATGGCCACCCCAAGATTAAGGCGATTAAGTAGGGATATATGCAGATTTCTTCCAAGATATCCAAGTTAAGTACAACGTGGCCCCTCCAACAAAAGTGAGAAACACATTTCTTCTATGAATAACTCTCACGTTTTTAATGTTTTCCTTAAATTGGTTCTAACTTCCCTTAAATCTAGCTCTTAATATTTTTGAATTTCCTTTTCTACTTATTCTTAAAAGATTTATTAACTTTGATTGGATGCTTTCTTAGAAAAAGAGTTTAGGTCGGTCTTATATCTTAGTTAAGCCCTAAACAACTAAACAAGATCCTAATTCGTAAACAGATTATAGATTGGAGAAGTCTCCCCAATCTCCCGGAAACGCTCAATCACTAGAACAGGCATACAAGGTATGTACAAACATTTGTATTGGCTGCGAGATTGTAAACTTTTTTCTCCCAGAATACTAATTAGTTATATTATTGTTTAATCTTAAGAGTCATTGAGTCAAAACTATATATTGGATTTCAGTGGATCAAATCCTAAGGAACAAACAGAGAGTTGCACCAACATTAATTCACATGGAAGACAACACCAGAAGCCCTACCGCACCACCAACAGCAACTACAAGTTCTCCTCCATCACCACCACCGCCACCAAGCGCCGCACCTAAGGTATATATTTTCCACCATAATTTTTGTACTGTAATTTAACCAGAAAATATAATATGTCCACATAACTAATATCATTTCCAATTTGAATTCAATTTTTTTTTAAGATGAAAAATCAATCTAAAATATATGGGTATTTTAAAAGGCAAAATAGAAGTAACTCAGACAATGATTCGCCGGCTGTCAATGTTAACGTCCCTGCTTCTAGGCCATTAAAGTCTCCAAGAGTTCAAATCAGTGAATTTGATAGTTCCAAGTTAGAACGTGATCCAGGACTACGCCCACAAATTTGGGATTATCATGTTGATTTGCACGATGTAATTCGAAGAGCATATATTACAGCTGGTCCGTACCAACCTAAAAGATCAGAATACCCAAAGTCTGGAGAAGAAGTTCATCAACGTGGTTTTTGTTATTCGTGGTTCGAATCATTTCCTAGTTGGTTAGAATATTCCCCAGCAAAAGATGTAGCTTATTGTCTCCCATGTTTTCTATTTCACAAGCCATCTAATTGTTTTGGGCAGAATGCTTTCACAATAAATGGGTTTCGAAACTGGAAGAAAGTCAAAGTTGGAAGTGAATGTTCTTTTCCGAAGCATATTGGGACAGGTCCTAACTCATCCCATCGAATCGCTGAGAATTCATGTGCTACCTTAATGAAGCAGCCACACCATATACAACATGTGCTAAGTAAGTATACTTCTCAAAAAGTTTTAGACAATCGTCTGCTAATTAAAACTTCAATTCAATCAGTTCGTTGGCTTGCTATGCAAGGTTGCACATTAAGAGGCCATGATGAAGGGAAAAGTTCAATTAATCATGGAAATTTTCTTGAAATGGTAGAATTGCTAGGAAATAATAATGAAAAAATTGCAGAAGTGCTAGCTAATGCTAAAAAAAAATGCTACTTACATGTCGCCGCAAATTCAAAAAGAAATTTTGCATGTATTATCTACTAAAGTAAAAAAGGCTATTCGTGAAGAAATCGGAGATGCAAAATTTTGTGTTATTGTTGATGAATCTCGTGATGAGTCAAAAAGGGAGCAAATGTCTATTGTTTTAAGATTCGTAGATAAAAATGGGCAAGTGCAAGAACGATTTTTCGGTTTGGTTCATGTAACTGACACTGCAGCATTGACATTAAAGAACGCGATATATTCAGTATTGTCTCATCACAATCTGGATGTTCAAAATATTCGTGGTCAAGGCTATGATGGTGCCAGTAATATGCGGGGTGAATGGAACGGATTACAACCTTTGATTTCAAAAGATTTCCCATATGCTTACTATGTTCATTGTTTAGCACATCGATTGCAGTTGGCCTTAGTAGCAGCATCAAGGGAGGTAATTCCAATTCATAATTTTTTTAATAAGCTAGTTTCGGTTGTTAATATTGTTGGAGCATCTTGCAAGCGTAATGATGAGCTTAGGAAAGCAAAAGCCGCTGAAATTGAACATTTGATTTCTATTGATGAGTTGGATACTGGAAAAGGACTTAATCAAATTGGCACATTAAAACACGGCAGTTTCTATTGATGAGTTTGATGAGTTGAACATTTGATTTCTATTTATAATCCGCTTACTTATAGACTACTCGTGCTCGTGCTTACACTTCCAGTTTCTACGGCAACAACAGAAAGATCATTTTATGCTATGCGTATTGTCAAAACACGGTTTCGCAACAAAATGGAGGACGAGTTTCTAAATGACTCTTTACTTGTGTACATTGAAAAAGAAATCGTTGAAACATTTAGCTTGGATTCGATTATGGACGATTTTCGAGATCTAAAAGAGCGACGAATTTTATTCTGATATTATTAGAGTTTGGATGCGCAAATTTATCTATTTAATTTTGACATTTCGACAATAGTATTTTTTTCTATTAAGTTGATCAAATAATCTCATTTCACTTTATTACTTAAATTTTTTTTATATTTGGTTCTCTGTTTAATTTTTTTTTTTTACACATCTCTATACGGCCCCTCCAACATTTAAGATAGCATCATGCTATCTTAGTCTTGGATACTCCAATGGTATTGTTATGAGATAATGATTTTCTCGAAGAATCATGAAGTGTTCAAAAACAAATTTTTACAGAAATTTTGTGGCCCAAAACAATATTAACTAAGAATGTTTTACTATGTAGACAGCTGGAGATTTATGTAGGGGGTCCTATAATCCAACTAGTAGCGGTAGGTAATTGTGCTATAAGAGGTGGGCAGGGGCCTGTTATTGATCCAGGTAAAGGTATTATTTCCCAAGAGGGACTCATTTCTTATTCTAATCTAAAATTTATATGTTGCGCGGACACGTGACACGGTTACGGGGATACGTCAAATCTCCAAAAAGTGGGTCACGGGGACATGTTAGGGTAGATGTATTACCTCCTCCATTAAAATGAGATTTCACACACTACAAGAAAAACAGGATTAAGCGACCAGGCAGTTTTGGTTGCAAAAGCCCATATTGAGTCGCTCTAACCCTTAGAGCGACTTAATTTGGCTCTCGCTCTTGAGTTGCAAAAGGTGGGATCTCTATAGGTCTAGAGCAGCTAGGCAGTTGCTTTAGTAATCAACCAACTATCATGTAGCGTCTTCTTTGCTGCTTGCTTCAGAGCTAGAGCGACCTACCTAGAGCAAGCAAACTAATAATCGCTTCATAGCTAGACCGACCTCCTTAGAACAAGCAAAATAACCATCGCTTTAGAGTTAGACCAACCATACTAAAGCAAGTGAAATGCCGATCGCTTCATAGATAGACCAACCAAAACTAGAGAGCGAAATACCGATCGCTTCTTAGCTAGACCAAGTACCCTTTGAGCAATTAAAATACACAGTTAATTGCTTCATAGCTAGACCAAGCAACCCAAGAGCATTTAAAATACCTATACATGGCCTGAAGTTGGTTGCTTAAACTTTTTAAGCAACCAAATTTTTGTGCTCCTAGTTTAGAAAATCCGACAATTAATTACAATTTAAAAATTAATACTGGAGATAATTACTAATTAAGATTTTATAATTATAATTATCCACTTCTAGTTATAAAAACCACTCCTCAATTACACGTGACGTGATATATATCCCACACAAAAGACGTTAAGTTGTTACAAATAAAAAAAAACATCCAGTACTGGTTCCCAAGCCATCCCGCAAAAAGAACAAAAAAAACATACAGGTCCAAACAAAAAGGTAAGAAAATGAGCCAGAGAAAGGCATTGGACCTGTATGTTCACCAAAATATAACTGCACATTAAACACTCAGACTATTCATCCTCATGATTACCATTAGCACATCCATCATCATGCCCAGCATAGTCATTCTCATCTTCTTGCAAATCATCCCAAGTAAAACCATCATCAACTTCATGTTCACGTTCATCTAAGGACTTATCTTCTATATCTGGCACAGGTTGACAACCAAGCGTCTTCAAAGCCTCATTCAAGTACTCTTTGAGATTACGCTCCCTCCTTTGAAGCTTTCAGATTTCTTTGTCTTGCTTCGCAACTTTCTTCTTTTCAGAGTCCAGCTGTTCTTGGAGAGCAGCCATTTGTGCTTCATTTTTTTAATATAAACTGAAGCCGGCAGCAACTTTTGACTTATGAGTGCGCTTAGCCCCAACATGATTCGGATCAACAACCATTGCATATATTTCCTCATGAGTGTAGTTGACTTCCCCTCGACGAACCTGCTCATTAATCAGGTTCATTTCATCCTGCATACACATTATAAAAACAAGCAACTAATTCAAAATTCAAGCTTGTGTAGCTACTATGAATAAAAAGACAACAACATAGAAGTTATAGAGCTATCCTCAGCTTATAAGCAGAATTTTCATTCAAAATGAAGTAACTAAAGTAAAAAGCAAAAGATGGATGGATCAAATACTATCATAAAACTACATTTAAACAACCATGGTTCTACGAGGTTTTATGTATGATCAAAGAACCCAAAATCTCCACAAACAAAAAAAAATCTATAACAAATCATATCTTGACAACACAAAAGCATGCGGGCATTTAAAACATCATTTCGGACATGATGAAAAATTTCATTTCAGACTACATAATGCCTTACTATGCACAAAGTGAGCTTTACTTAGGTCATGTAGCGTGGCTGCTTAACAATTAAATTTCAAAAGAACATTGTTCTGACTGCTCCTTTTGCTATTCCAGCACATCTTATCAGACACCTATATAGCCAGAAGGTGATGCATAAACAGGCCTCTATATTGGTCAATAAAATGGTAGAACAACTCTACAAAATATCCAACAATGCAGAAACTTAAATGCAACGAGAGTTGACAAACAACATGCAATCATGGATACTGAACATGGAAAACTACGTGCAATCATCATATCTTCCGGAGTTGCTCGAAAATATTGCCATCATACCAACAGTAAGAAATGCATAGCCAAAAAACTACACAAATTTGAACTACAAATTGCTATCATACCAACAGTACCAAATGACACATGCTGCCTATCTGGACCTTTTAGCTTGGGATGCTTAGTTCACATTTAGAGCAACAGCAAGTCTCAAGCATTATTCAAATTTATTTCTAGTGAGTGAAGCATTAAACTCTAGTTCACACAGTTTACCAAGCTTCCTAGCCTTGTGGGTCACCTGCTGCGATTTTCAAATCGAACACGCTGTGTGAGAGATAACTGCCTAGAAGCAGAACATTCACTATCTTCAACGTCATTATGTGGTGGAACAGATGACTGTCGCTTTACATGTTCTGCATCATCCAACAACAATGATCGTTTTGCTTGAATTAAACTTTGGGGCCTTTGACGACTGGCTGCTTGTAATGCAGTATCTATCACTGACTGCCTTCTCTTTAACGGCCTTTGAGGAGTTGTCAGTGCTGCAGCAGATCGCTTTCTGGACTTTGATACAATTAAAGATAGACCACCAAATCGCTGCAGTATCCCATAAACAAAAAGATTAGAAATGAAAAACAAATGAAATGAGACAATGAACAAAATAAGGAGAAACTACAAGAAAGGGGAAGGAATATTGTTACCGCTTACAGATCGCATATTAGCCGGCGCCCTTTCTCGTGTTGGGGGAGAAGAAGAGTACTGCGGAGTGGTCATGGGATCACCACCTGAAACCCGCCTCTACTTCTAGCCATTTCTGAAAACAAAAATCAGAGAAATCACTGAACTTTACAATTTTTACCAACATCCAAAACACAGCAAGGGTATAAATTAACTTCACAAAATAAAATATCCATGAAATGTAAGGTAAATCAAAGGAAACTAGGGTTCTTCATTTTTTTATAAAGGAAGAAAGTTACAGGACAAAATTACAAAAAAAAACAAAAAACAAAAAAAAAGCCTCTATTTCTAGCCATATCATGGAAATCACTCAACAACCTAAACTTCACAAATTTACTAACACCCAAAACTTACAGCAAGGGTATATATGAACTTCACAGAAAAAAAATCCATGAAACAAAAAAAACAGAAGGTTAACGGAAGATTCAGTTCAACCCAAAAACAAATCTAAAAGAGAATTAAACAAAGTTTAAAGCAGCAAAAAAGACGACATCAAAAGATAAAAAACAAGCCTTTGACAAATCCCCAAATTGAACCCTAGGAAGTGGATCTGAAATCTTCAAATAAAATACATGCCTGCTCAAAATGAGATTTCTAAGCTTAAAATCAAAGCTTAAAGTAGCAAAAAAAAACAACTTAAAATCTAAAAAAAAAAAAAAAATTGATGAATCCCCAAATTGAACCATACACAGTGAATCTAAAAGATTACAATTAAAGGTACGCATGATCACAAAGAAAATTTAAACTTAAAATCAAAGTAATGAACAACGATTTACACAAAGATTTAGTGCGCGATGAAGTGAAAACCTAGATTTTCCTGCAGCCGCTGCAACTAAACTTGAAATAGAGAGAGAGCGGACTTGAAAATGTGAAGAAGAAACCCTAGCTTGTAGTTTTATACTCATAGGGTGGAAATATAATTTACAACTTTCATTCCCATTTCACGTGGGGCGGAAAAAAATTATTCGGCAATTGTTTATTTTTTTAAGGCCGGTTCCTATAGGAGCTGGTATAAAGGTTGGTTTGCCATGCCACAAATTAGATTTCCCACTATGGCAAACTGGCAAATTTTATTAAAATACTCTAATATATTATATTGTATTTTGTGGGATCCTTGTTAATAAAAAATCTAGCTATTTGTATTTCGTGGGGTCTTTTTTAGATTTTAGGTATTATAAAATATTTTGTGGGGCCCTTTTAATAAAAAATTGTTATAACAACTAAAAAGTAAGAGAAAAAAAAAATATAAATTAAACAATTACCTAGCGGTGGAGACTACACCGGGAGGGCTACACTACACGGAACAGTCGAGACTCGACCGCTCGGTGAAAACTTGACCCTGCCTGTTTGCCACCTCCAAAGTACGTGCTTAAATGGCAAACATTCAGGAAGGGGCCTAAGAACTTTGCAGTGAGTGAGAAGAACTTTACGTGCGTGAGACGTTGGGAGGAAATTTCTCGCCAAATTGCCAAAATTTAAACGAAAATTTATTTGGTAATGATATGTTGGAGAATTTGCGGCTCAGCCAAATTATTAAAATTTAAGAAAATGTTATTTGGCATGCGATGCGAGTTACATGCTGGGGGAAACCTAGTTAGCAGTTGGCGACAGAATGTTCCAAGTTCTAACCCTACATCTTTGAAACTTAATTAGTGATTGGCGACCAGTAAAAACGATGATGAAGTCAAACTGATTTTTAGGTGGAGAAAAAATTATAGGATACAAGTCGACACATACGGAGGTTAGCGGCCATAGGGCGCTCGATTTGTTTTTTGCATTTTAATTTATTTTTTAGTATAATTTGAGCGGATATCAAATTATAAAATATTTTAAGTTGAACATAATGATTTTATCGTTTTTCGTATTTAGGGCATGCATTTGATGATTTTTTATTTATTTTGTACTATTTTTTATAACTTAAACATCATTAGGAGTCCGATTTCAATTTTATGATGCATATTTGCCTCCACAGCACATGTAAATTAGGAAAATACTAATCCAATTTCTTCAAATATGTGGGCACAAATCGGATGTGTAAAATGTAAATTTGATTGGATATCATATTTGGTCAAATTTGGATTATTCGTCGGTCCAGTTTCTTCAATTTTAATCGATTTCGTATAAATTTTAGGGTTCCCATTCCGATGAATTAGAGGTTGGGGAGGAGCCAGGATTACAAAACAGTGTGGGAACTTTCTTTCTCGAAGCCACTTTTTTTCTCGAAGTCGCCGGAAAAGGGTTTGTTTAAGGTTTCAGAGAATATTGTGGTGGAATCTTACCTATGAATGGTTGGATTTATCGTTCTTACGAAGTTTCTGACTTATAGTAGTCCACTCTCGGCCAGGTTTCGACTCCGGAGCCACTTTCTTTCTCGAAGTCGCCAGAAAAGGGTTTGTTTAGGGTTTCTGAGAATGTTCCGACGGAATCTTACCTATGGAAGGTTAGATTCATCGTTCTTACAAAGTTTCTGACTTATAGTAGTCCGCTCCCGGCCAAGTTTCGATCCTGGAGCCACTTTCTTAACTTTTGTTGAGAGTTGTGGTATAACTGGTCATAGCCTTTGTTATGTATCTAGTTATAACTGGTCATAGCCTTTGACAAACGAACCACCCTCAGTGTCCGAAGTGGTTCTAACTCCAAATTTAGCAGGATATATCATAAAAACTCGTAAAGGTTGAGCTCATGTGTCATTTATAGCTTCAAATATGGTTTAAGGGCATAAAGAGGCGAAATAAGACCTTAAGTAGGAGGCACAACAACACCTCCGAAAAATAAAAGTTCCGAAACACATAGGACTTTTTAGGTTTGTGTTCCAAGTATGGATACCACAACGGTTTTAGAATCAACAGTTCTTGTTCGGTATGCATACTTGGAATGCGTACCATTCTGGGTTCACGAGTTCACAGACTTTTTGTGGTATGTATACCGGGTATGCGTACCACTAAGTCGCTTTCGAGCTATAGCTACGCCGGTACATGTACTGAGTGCATGTACTATGGCTCCGGAACTATAGCAGTATTCCCAGTTTGCGAAACTTGTATGCATACTATCATGTACTGAGTGCATGTACTACGTCAACCTTAGACAGTTTCAACCGTTATCTGTCAATCTTATCCAGTATCGCTCGATGTCACTCAATTTCTTCTAGATTCCATGGGTTTATATATAAGGTTATATATCAAGTCAAGCCGAATTTTCATCAGCTTCATTTAATTTCAATTGTTAGCCATCATCTTGCCCGATATCGGTTAGCCTTAACCTCACTCAATTTATCACGAATTCCATTGGTTTCTCCAGTTATTATGAATTTAACCGAATATAGATTGACATTGATCAATTTTATCCGTTATCTATTAATATTACTTTGTATCGCTCGATTATATTTCTCCGGGATTCCATCGATTTCCCCAGTTAGCTATCGATTTAAGTTATAAGTCCTATACCAAGTGTGATCGTCTATAGACAATACGAGCTATGCTCTAACAGCATCGGTATGTATACCAAACTGGTTCCGGGACCAACAGTTCTTTTCTAGTATGCATACATCCGGTATGCGTATTGATTCGGGTTCACGAGTTCACAGACTTTTTATGCTGTGCATACTGGTATGCATACAAAAAAGTTGTTGTCGACATATATCTACTCTGATACGTGTACAGTACATGTATGTTGGATTCAGACCTTAACAGTTTTTCCAATTTGAAAAACTGGTATGTATACTGTAACAACTCTTCATTAAAGTCAACAGTATGCATACAGGGTATGCATACCTCTGATTCACAAATTCAGGCTCAAGGGATATGCGTATCATTGTCAGCTCGTGAAAGTCATATCTAAGGGGTACGTATGCGTACATTCCCATATTCCTGAATTCGAACCCAAGGGGTATGCATACCGTATCTTCCCATATTCTCGAAAGTAGACCAACTGAATGATCCTTAAAAATCTGTATATGAAGTATATATCTCTGTAATTACTTTTATCACTACAAGAAAACTAGTGTATTAAAACCCTACTCATGTGCTTCAGAAGATCTCATATTCGAGCCCCCAATAGCGTAATATTGTATGAATTAACATGTAAGGTAGAATTATCTTACCCCCTTATGAGATACATAATTCTCGATGCGATTTTACGATCTTAGCCGTCGTCAAAAGTCCACCATCAACAGTATGCATACCTCTGATTAGTTCACGAATTCAGGCTTAAGGGGTATGCGTATCACTCCCAGTTTGTGAAAGTCAGATCCAAGGGGTATGCGTACATTCCCCTATTCCCGAACTCAAACCCAAGGGGTATGCATACCATACTTTACCCTATTGACTCAATATTCACCAAACTTACTCATATTGACTCATTATTCCCCGGTGTCATTCGATTTCGCTCACCTTTCTCCGATTTTACTTTGAGTGACTCAATATTCACCAATGGATTTAGCTATCTGATGAACTGAAGAGGTAAAATATCAGAATTTATGGTTTCTCGGTGGAATTAGCTATCAAGTACACAAACGCAGGCTACTAGGTTGCTAGCTAGAGATAAAATGTCTTATGTTTTTGATTGGTCAGAGATACATAATTTGTATGCATACCTCTGATTAGTTCACGAATTCAGACTCAAGCGGTATGCGTATCATTCCCGGCTCGTGGGAAAGTCAAATCCAATGGGTATGTGTACATTCTCATATTCCCGAACTCAAACCCAAGTGGTATGCATACCGTACTTTCCCCTATTGAGAAAAAAAATGGCTCTGAGGTCGAAAAACCCTTTTATGGCGACATCGAGAAAGAAAGTGGCTCTGAGGTCGATTTGACCATCTCAGGTTCAAAGATTACTAGAGTTGGACCTGAGTTTCTCATTCGGGTAAACTGAAGATGAAACTTATCAGATTTGAACATCCCATGTTCAAAGATTACTAGAGTTGGACATGAGTTTCTGATTCGGGTGAAATGAAGATGAAACTTAATATGTATACGGTTGGATTCATCGTTCTTATGAAGTTTTCGAATTATAGTAGTCCACTTACCGCCAGGTTTCGATCTCGGATCCATTTCATACCTCGAAGTTGACGAAAAAGGGTCTGTTTAAGGTTTGGGGGAATTACCTAAGAAAGTCCAAAACTCTTGTTTGCGTACCTAGTATGCTAAGTTTGAAGTCAGACCCTCTGAGAGCTTCGTGGTTCATAGTTTATATTCTGTTATACTACATTTGAAGCTAGAATCAACACCTGAGTTTCATATTTATCGATTCCGGTGATGAATTCTGTTAGGTTTGAAGTTAGAACCCATCCAGAATTTCGTGGTCCATCTATAGTAATCTTATAACCTGAGTCCAAGGTTTGAAAAACAGGTCACGGCTCAGGTCACGACCACTGAGCGTGACCGTTATAACGCGTTTTGACGGGTGTGAGCACGTTTAGGGCAAAAATCGCGTTATTTAGAAAAAAGACGCGTTTTCTATATGTTATTCTAAAATAACGGGCGTTATAACGGTTAAATAGAAAATGAAAAATAATTATGGTTTGAAATTCCTATCTAACGGTTACAACGTGCGTGAAAACAGTTATAACGGGTCTAATTAACGTTGTTATAACGTTTTCTATATATTATTATTTTATTATTTTATTTTTAAAATATTAATTGTAATTTTTAAATCTTTAATTTAAAATATAAAAAATTGTAAGAAAATATTTTTATATTCATTTTTATTACAAAACGGTTATAACTGACGTGAAAACAGGAAAAATGGTCTAAAAAACTTACGTTAAAATGTTATTTAGATGGAAAAAACGTAAAATTCAATTTTAGAAAAATGGTTATAACGTGTGTGAAAACAGAAAAACGGTCCTAAGAAACTGTCGTTATTTCCTATTTATCGCCATTATATCGGCACAGGGTTCGGGGATCCTCACGGCCGCGGTATATGGGTGTGACCGTTTTAATGGGTGTTTTTTTGAAAAGAACGGGCGTTTTTCAAACCTTGTCTGAGTCTACCAGTGTGAACTAAAGCTACTTCATGACTTGTATGACTAGTTGAAATTACTTCATTACCTATGCGAGTAGTAGAAATTCAAACCAGAAGCACAAAAACACCAAGAGAAAACACAAAGAAAACACAAAGAGAGAGCCATCATTTTGATGATCCGTATGATATCCATTTGGCCAATAGAAAACCACGGATGTCTAACCCACGAATATATGCAAACACAAAATGTCACACGGATTACCACCTGGTTTTCCCTCTAAGTGAAAATGTCTTCTAAATTGATTAGCGGGAAAACCAAATTTTGGCGCAAAGTTCCCACCAAAAATTTCATCTTTTCCCTCCACTCGAAACCCCAGCGTTGGCATAAACTGGTTTCTCCACACTCAAATACTTATTCCGCCGCTTACAGTCTATCCCCCTCTCCAACTCTCTGAAACTTAACCCAAATGGCCAAATTAAAGTTAGGTCTTGTACAAATCTGTCAAAATTAGAGATTTTAGAGTGGGTTTCTACATTTCTTCCTCCCCTGTTTTCGACATATCTTCGTGGGTTTGTATACTTTGTTGATGATGGTATCGGCATCTCTCATTTCTGATTTTGATTCGTGCACCTCTGTTTCTCTTGCAAAAGCATTTGGGGTTTCAAGATCCAATACTATGATTAATTGAAAAGCTTCAGTTACTAACCAATTTATAAAGGTAATATTTTTCACTCGATTTTGATTCAATAGTAAAGATCCAAAAAAGAGAAATTAGGGCTTCTTAATTTGTCTCTTTTATGTCAATAGAGGTGTA
The DNA here is from genome assembly GCA_023531295.1 of Papaver armeniacum. Lineage (NCBI taxonomy): Eukaryota > Viridiplantae > Streptophyta > Magnoliopsida > Ranunculales > Papaveraceae > Papaver > Papaver armeniacum. The sequence goes on along the minus strand of JAJJWW010003536.1, from coordinate 211,834 downwards.
ATTTAGTTTCTTTGAAGGGCTTTCTCTTTATTCCTCACGAATCTATGATGTTGCTATTCTCTTATAACCTGTTTGACAAAATGACTCTTAGAAGTTTCTGACAAATTTTGTTAAAATGATTTTGACGAACTCGATTTTTGACTGTATTTGCAGATGGAGGTTGGATTTTTAGTGAGATTGTTCGAAAAAGGGTTAGTAGATGAACTTACAGAAAAGAGGATTAGTAGACTGTTTCATCTTTTTTGAACACCTAGATTGGCTATTTGGCCTTATTACCACAGCTACCTCCCTCCTTCCCTGTCAATCTACGTGATAAACTTAACATTGTGACTCTCATTATTGACATTTGCCCAAACTTGACACTGTCTCATACTTGAAAAACCCAGTGATAAGTCCAGCTTTGCGAAAGAGTCAAGAATGAAAATGGGTGCTCTGATTTGCTATGGTTATCTTCTCCTTCCTATCAATCTCAAGTGAATTTCTTTTTTTCTCAGCAAAATAAGATATGGGTTATGTTAAGTCCTCATAATGTGAGCTCAAGCACTCTGTTCTTAGCATAGATTTACAGTTAAATTTTAGTTTCATGGTCAATTCATGTTTAAAGAAATCTATTTTCGTTGATATGTGTATGGGTATATTTTGTTGTTTTTTCTGATGGCTAAATTAAGATGTAGATGAATTTCAAACTCGGGTGGTCAAGCTGTGTGAAATAGTATGCTAGCGAGGCATTTAGTTGATGGATTTTGATCTATTTATTCTAATTTTGATTCTAAGTAGCTTCTATGAGTTTTTGTATTGTTAGTTCATGAAATTTTCTAAGGTTTTAGATTCTGGGTTCTCTAAAGTTTGGATTTTTGATGGGTTTTATTGAAATTAAATTCATATATATACTTATTATGCTGAGTATGTTTATAAGATTGACAAATTTGGTTGATTCTTAGGTTCAATTACTATCAATTTTCGGCTTATTTTGTATGTCTGGGAACATTGTTTTCTTGATTCACCCGTGTTTGAGAATGGAAACCATAACATTCAAAAATGAAGTCAAGTATTTGTGTTTTGTGAATATTATGGTGGTGATTGGCCGGAGAATGAGTATGATGGTGGGTGGAAAAAATTGCTTAGGAGGATGAGTTTTCTTAAACTACTTAATATGCATACAAGTAGTCAAGTGCAATGTCTTCGGTATATAGGTGTTGACCCTTATTTTTACTTTATATGCAGGGATTCAATGCTCAAGGATGACATGAAAGTTCCACATATGTCACTTGGCAGTGAGAATGATGCCAGTGTGGCGTGGTTGGATAAATGTTTTACCATATGGTTGCAGATTCTCAAAGTTATTGCCTGACCCGTCCCGAGTTTGAAAGCTCGAAGTAAATGAAACATGATTACCCTTGGTCAATATACCAGAACAAATTGAATGACACTTCTCATTTCAAGGTAGCAAATGCACACCAAACTGAAGCTACTATGGACTCACAGGTGAAAAATCTCGTACTAAAAAGCTTGAAGTGAACAATTTATGCTTATCTCTTTATGATGGTGGATTCTTTGTATTAGCTTACTACTCCCATAATGGCTGCCTTTTTAGCATACAATTACAGTAGTTTAGGCAATATGGCCAATTATAATCATTCCCATCATAGCTCAATATGAATTAGACTAAATGTTATTCCTTTTTATCCTAAGACTAAATATTGTTCACTGATTTAGTGATTTTGAGTCAACAGAATTTGGGTTCAGTTGATTCTAAGTAAATTTTTAATTTCAATTTGACATCGTTAATAATGTATTTTAGTAGTTTTCTATTTCGGCAAGGAAACTATACTCGATGCTTATAAGTTTAATTGTTTTGTTTTTCTTGATGATGAGTTAAGGTATGGTGGTGATTATGTGTCTTGGTGGTGCATTTCTTGGGTCCGTTTTAAGTGGTTCGATAGGAGATGTTGTAGGGCGTCTTAGAGGTTTTTCAGTTGAGTGCTTTGCCGATGATTGTTTGGGCTTTCTGAGCTAAAATCCTTATGTTCTAAGCAATTTGATTTCTTTTTTATATCAAGTTCAAATGAAGCTTATTAGAAATGATTTCTTTGACCATATGCTTGCAGTAGCGAGAACAAAAGCCCGGAACACGAACGATGTTGGTCCGTCTATTGCTTCTCTATATGGCCGAGATATGCTTTTCTCTCGATCCATGTTGTCCCTAGGTGATACGTGTTTCCTTATCTGCAATTCCTGCTGCAATATTGTCTTCATCAACGAGTCCCGTGCGGAGTCCTCGGTGGCTTCATAAGGTCGGTATGTCGACCTTTATTTTTGCCCCTCTTAAGAGAATCTTGTTTTCCTTTGATCTACATCTCATTTCACTACTTGTTCTTTTTTTTTAAGCTCTGAGTGGCCTGCAAAAATGTTCCGCAATCTCTCCTAATATTTTGAATGAGAATTTCCTTGTTAGAAAACTTAAAACCTTTTAATTGATAACAATATGCTTGATAACACATAAATTCCCCATACATAAAGCGATCCGCCAATTCATAGGTTCTGCCGGAGACATTGTCCTGGCATTACTCATTCATTTTTTCTTTTTCTGGCAGTTCTCTATTACTCATTTTTAGTCTATCATCCAAGCCTTATATAAAGATTAATACCTAATCATTGTAACTTCTTGTAAAAGGCCTCAATACATGTAATTTAAAACTAAAGATACTTTTTGACAAATGGGACACAATTGGAGAAAGCCACATAATTTTTTTTTTAATGTTCTTGTTTGAGTATAGGACCATATGGTGTTCTGTTTTATCCTTGGGTTTTTATGCAAGAATGATATAGCAGTACTCGTAAACTAAATGTTGTATGAAATGAAATAGGGAAGGTTTGAAAGAGCACGTACTCAGTAACTTGGATTCGGAGATTGGTTATCTCATTATTTTGCACGAGAGTTCTTTGTATTACTATATTTCTAAATTTGAGACATTTTACACTCTATAAAATGTATTAAATCCTTTGTGTTTGCAGGAGGGTATGCCGTTAATATTCTCCTCGTGCAACAAAATAAAAGAGAGAGAGGGCAAGGAGCCACGGAAGCTGCAGTAGTTGATGCTCGCGAGAATGATCTTGACAGAACTCTGCATTTCTAATTTATTAACCATTACTCACAAAGTATGCAGTGAAGGCCTCTCTAAGAGTCTCAAGCAAGTTGAAATCATGTATTTTCCCCCTTTCAGTAAGATCCAATCTTCACAGAGGATTTGCTTAAAGTGTTCCTGTGATAACCAAAAACACGGAATTCTATACTACCTCAATATACATTAGAATCCAACATTGTGATCACCCCATTTTTGGGTAATGGTTTTTGTACAAGAATCTATATGCAAAATTATTGTACTTCTTGAAAAACGTTGGTGAGCAATTAGCTTTTTTAACTGTGTAGGAAGGTCGGTTGCCAACGATGGAGAAGGCAAGGATACGATAGAACTTGGTTTTCACTTTGAATTGTTGAACTGAGTGTTTAAAAGCTTCAGATTTTGATTGGAATGATATGGGTTGTTGGATTTGTAAAAGAGTTCGGTTTAAACTTTGTCACTCGTGTTAATTTTTTTTTGCAATTCGTGCATCCATGCATTTGATCACAGTGAATCAAAGCATTGACTTGAATGAGTTTTCATGTTTCCATGGAATAAATCCTCTTAAGACTGTTAGATTAATACTAAGATCTCAAATGCCTAATTCAAGTTGAAACACTTCTTTTTTATACAGGTGGTGGCCGCTTAAACTTAGTTGCTGAGAGAGGTCTTACCGACCTGCTCATTTTTTACTTGCTACGAGTTTGTGCCTCAAAGTGAATAGCTAGATGAGCACTTTTTTAGCTGCTATAGTTTACTTGATAAAGTGATCCAGCGAGTAAACACATCTGATCATCGCTAAGTATTAGTGGACACAGGTTAGTAGCCGCCAAACTATCCAGCAGTTGCAACTTTGGTTGCTTAAATGCTTAAAGCGACTAAAATTTTGGGCTCTTGCTAGGATTTTGGTTGCTTAAGCCAGATTTTCTTGTAGTGACAACTATCTTCTCAATAAACTAATTGTTCTTATTTTTAAATACTTAATTGCTAAATAAATAAAATTAATAATAAAGAAATAATGGTAAAGTTTTTCATGAACAATGCTTGGATTTGACCATAAAAAGAATAAATTAGTGTCACATTTAGTTTATTTTGATTTCTTAAGCAACAATTAATCATTTATGGTGTGTCCGAAAGTGTCCAATTAGTGTATGTAAAGCGTCTAATGTCGATTTTTATGCGACACGTGATGTAGCGTGTCCATCGCATGTCGGCTAGTGTTGTAACCGTCTTGCGTTCGTTCATGTGTCCGACACGGTTACGACATCTTTCTTGGCACGTCCGCGCAACATAGATCTAAATGCTTATGATCTGAAATTTTTGGGTGGAAAATTCTAAAAAATATAGGGAAATATCCAAACCTCAGATTAATCAAATATCCAATAAGGTTGTATCAATTATAATGAGAAAACATTGAGTGCCCAAGATTTAGAGGCATACAAGTGAACAATAGTGGACGTTTGATTTTTTTGTTTTGTTTTTTCCTTTTAAAATTTTGTTGAACTAGGCACTCATTTCTGGACGATTAGAAGGTGTTAAAGTAGTCCAGATACCAACGACTATATAAAGCAATAGTAGGTTGTGTCTTCACGACTACGTGCTCTCAGAAAAGTAGATTCTAAACGAATTTAGCACTCCTCAATCCCTCTAAAGTAAACAACTTTCGATTTTAGCACTCCTCAATCACAATAATCTCTAAACAAATAACAAGAGAAGCATGGTTACATGGAGTTGACGGTTATTTTACACTTAGAAAGTTGCATGATATTTCCAACAAAAGTAGCAAAATGTTGGTTTTGTGAAGCATTTGAATCCATATCTCTGTAGAAAAACATAAGAGACTCAAACATAGAGAAGCAACAATCAAAAAAGGTTTGTCAATAGGCAACAATGTGAATAAGCAAATTCATCTAATCATATCAATTCCCCCATTATAATGCCATAAAACTAAAATGGTTTTACATCTAATACACCGTCATCTGAAAAATGAATCAACTGATATTGTCCACATCCTAACTATACATATTTAATCCATCATCTGAAATTAGTCTACATCCTAAACACACCAACAATATGATTGTATTAATCCCATATTCATTAAAATTAACACCACCAACAGATGCAAACCAGTTACATCCCAACTTAAAGTTAGATGAAAATCCATAACATACAATACTATCAAGCTATTAGTCTCATATTCACTGCAGATATATCTTTAAACCAAGATGAAACTGTTTTCATCCAGTTTTAATCTGCTGAAACAATATAAACTGCAGATTAGCACTGGATGAAACTAGTTCCATCCTATTATCAACCCGCATAAACAATTCATATACCCATTTGCAAACCAATTTCATTCATAAAATTGAAAAAACTCAAATAATCAGATGCAAACCAATTTCATCTAAAACATACTAATTGAAATAAAAAACAACAACCAATTCAACACAGTAATCTTACTAATTAATCAAGAACAACCAATTCAACAAATTAATCATGCAATTCTGAAAATAAATTCAATAATACAGTTAGGGTTTGAAAACTTACTAGTTCTAGGAGACATTTTTGTGGAACTGATCGATTGAAACCCCTAATTCTTAGAAAAATCTGAACTGATCGACTGAACCCTAGAAACTTTTCATGCTGTAGTGGTGTTTTTGTTTCTGTAGACGGTGGATGAAACCAATATGAACTAGTTGATGTCGACACTAGTACAAATCTTCACATTGGCCACACTTAATCACCGTGTCCATAGGCTTTTGGTCATGGATTTTTTTCACTCCAAAAATGTGGCATCAGGTGCCGTGACAAAGAGGTACCTTTATGGCTACATAAATTTTGAGTGGCTATAAAATATGATTTACCATGGCCATAACTCTAAAACCGTGTATATATGGTACTCATTATTTTTTCTGTAGTTAAGCATTTCCACTATCACCATGGCCATAGGATCCTTATAAACACACGATTTAATTATATGTGACTAAAGTTGACCTTAAAGTCACGTGAACTTTATTTTAGCCGTGGCCTTTGTTATCCACTAGACACGTAAAATATGTTTTATCGTGGCCAATTCATTACTTACAACTACGTTAGACTTATAGCACCATGGCAATAAACATTTTAAGGCTACACAGAACTTTTTTAACGTGGATAATGTATTACCTTTGGGACACAGAGAATCAGTAAAACCATGGCCATAAATTTCTTATGGACACACAATAAGATTTCAACGTGGATAATATGTACCTTAAGGACACATGGATTCATTTCAACGGACAACGATGGTGGCGGAATATATGCTAACGTGTCCTATTGACAACCAATAGTTACGGGTGATATTTGAACTGCCATGGATGAAACCTCAAGATGACGCAACAGACATGTAATTCTAAGGAACAGCCGAACAGCTATTTCCGTCCCCACAAAATGAACGATACAAGAGAAAATATTCAAAACATCAAAACGTTATTTATTTATTTACTTTAATAAGAAAGGAAAGTTACATCAAGAAATGCCATAACGAGGAACATTCATCCAGGACCTGGAGACTTAGCATAAAATTGCAAGTATATCGACCATGAAGTTACAAGACCTGTTAACAAGCTTATAAGCATAGAAAAGATCAAGACTTGGATAAAACTATCAATCTACTATTACAAGAGTGGTCCACTTAGAACTATACTGAGAACCATTGATAGAGTTGATAATAGCTTCAGTCCCTTCAACGTAAACTTGGATCAGTTCCTGGTTTGCAAGTCCATACGACTGTTGCAAGAATAAGTTTTAGAGTTGTGCTTGCGATTGTTTTGGCACCCTAGAAGTACCCTGCATTATAATAAGAAAACCATCAAAGTAAGATTAATCTGTACAAAAAAAACAAAAACAAAAATACATGAGGTGAACAGATACAACACATTCAGAACTAAAACATATGAAATAGAACACCGCAAGAAGATGAATGAGACTAAACTTATAAAACATATTTATCATGAGTTCCCGAAGAGCAGAATTGTGAACACACAAGCCACAACAATGGCAACCTGTCTAAGTGAAGTATTTCGCTATTCAAATATCTTGAATTAACAAGCATAGCTACTCGGATATATTCAAAAATGTATATGAATACACAATGAACACAAACCAAAGTTAAATCCACTCACACATTTGAATTATTGATGGATCTGCTTAGTTCTGTTCCCAACTACTAAATGGTAACAAATCAAGCAAAATTATAAAGCAAATTTTGATACCATTGAAGCCCGACAAAAATGTAGCATCAGATTAAGGAGAATTAGAATCTTACCCGTTGGAACAAATTTCGAACTGCTCTGCAAGCCGACAACGAGTTCAAGACCAGAATTCATAGGTGAACAAGAGACGGTACTGACATTTTTGTCTTCCACATGGATTATTGGAGATACCTTTGATACAGTTCAGGAGTAATTTGGTCATAATCAATTGATCCTTCCATTACTTGGGCTCTGCATCCTTTAACACCACCAAAACCCAAATCAGGCAAAACCAAAAAAACAAAATTTCTGTAAAACACATGAATTGAAACGAAAATGTAAGAAATCATGGTACCAAAATATCCAAATTTGTCTAGGAAGTGACGGTAAAAAGAGAAATTGGAGTATTTATCAGGAACTTTTCTACCCATCTATACTAAAACAAAATATCAATTAAGTGGGAATTCAATAAAAAAAAATTCTCTTTCTCAGACACTGAGAAGAATAAGGCTCTGAAAGAATTTATGTGAAATTAGACTAGGGCTTGTCAAAAAAAGGTTTTAAAAAAAAACTAACCTTATATTCAAGTATCAACAGAATCCAAAGAGGACTAGTTTAGGGCTTCTTCTTCTTTAGTTGATGAGACTTTCAAACAGCCTTATGAATCTACACAGAGAAAACAGCAATTAATGAAATATAAATCTATTGGGATTTGTAAGTTACTGTGAAGAACAATAAGCGAGATGGACTAACTAACCCTAATATCATTTTCTTGTTTGAGTTGCAGTAGATGAAGAACACCATCTTCTCTACTTCGATAGGCCCTTCTTTGTCGATGAACTTTCCTCTCGGACTCGGTAATTAACATTGTTTTCAGATTTGATTTGAAGGGAAAGGAGAATTTTTCAGTTGAGAGAGAAAACACAGGGGAAAAGTTAGAGATGGATCTTGCGCCGCTGCATACAGTTTTCTTTTTCTAGGGTTTGCGGAGGAGGAGAAACGAAGTAACGAGAACATAATAAAAATGAGAACTGAAAATTACGAAAATGCTGGGGTATTTTTCTATCACAGTTGAGTTAGTTGGCACAAATACAAAAGGGTATTAAAGTATAATGCAAATACATTTTGTATATCAACCATTAAAGATTAACGGTTGAAATTAAAATTTATGGGTAATGAAATTTTGTATTTTAGAATACTTTCATTTTTTGTAGGAATGTAGAGATTTATAAGAAGAACATGTCACCGGTCGGTTGGGTTTGGTAGAAAAAATAGTGAGAAAATGTTAGGATTGTGTGATTAGAGCATCTCCAATGGTAATTTGGTGTGCCTCTTTTGTGGAAGTTGTTTTTTCTGATTTAAAGACCAAATTTTCCTTAACTTGAGGAGAGAAAAGAAAAACATCTTCAACCAGAAATTTTATTGCTTTAGTTCTGAACTTTTTAAACCATTGATCCCAATTTTATATTTAATCATAACCATAGATAATGATGAGTAGGATGTTCACATCCTTTAAGAGAACCTCTAAAACTAGAGGATGGCTTTGAGGATGTCTACATAACTACCAGACACATCATCTTTACTTTCTCCCTTCACATTCCCATTGGAGAAGACTTTTTTAATTAAATCATTGAAAATCCTATGTGGCCTTGTATTTAAGACATTTCCATTGTCTCATTGGAGATGCTCTTATAACCATGTCACTGGATCCTTCCTCTTTTATAAAAATTGGACCTTTTTAGTTTCAATTTAACATGGGCCATTATCTAGGTGAAGTTCGGACTTCATTAAATCCCTTAGGATCGCAATGGACGTTATATATCTTAGTATAAATTAACCTGGATTACAAACTTCGAGTTAACCTTCATTGTGTAATGGGTGCACTTTTGTTGATTTTTTCAACATGAGACATTATTTAGTTGAAGTTCATAACTTTACGAATAATTTTTGTTGAGAATTGACAATTTTTCTTGGTGCACATATTCATGTTCAAGTTTCGCAATAATTTTTACGATTAGCATTCAGTTTTTTCTCTAAGTTTTATGGTCAGCATTCAGATTTTGCTTTAGTGGTTTATTGTTGTATCCTACACAACTATACTCAACTTTTTCATCAATCACTTGATAACGCTTACTTTTATTGATTAGCTACATATTTTATCTAATCTTAGTCACCTTTCTTCCATAATCACCGGATAGCGTTTACTTTTATTGATTATCCACTATTTAATCCAATGTTACTCAACTTTAGTCCATTCCATCAAATTATACTCGAAATTACTAGATCGTACTCTGTATAACCGATTATCCACCTATTTCCATCTAATTAAATCTAATTATACTCAACTTTCTTCGACAATCACCGGATAACACTTAGTTTGACTGGCTATCCACAAATTTAATTTAGTTAAATTTTCCGAATTCCACCAAATCATACTTAAAATTGCTTGATCATATTCAATATGACAGATTATCCACCTAATTCCATTTAATTCAATCCAATTATACACAACCTTCTTTCACAATCACCAAATAATGCTTACTTTGACTGATTATCCACAAATTTAATACTCCATTCTATCAAATCATAATCAAAATCCCTAGATGATATCCAATATGACCAATTATCCATCGAATCCAGTTAAATTGTACTCATTTTCATCTCATAATCACTGATAACGCTTATTAGCTTCGGAATATTGCATAATTTAAATATATTTTTCTTTTGGCATAAAAAATAAAAAACCAAGAAATCCGAGTTAGGTTGGAATTAGATTGCATCCAAATGAATCTAATTGTACTCAATTTTTTCAGATCGTATCCACTTCAACCTCATTAAATTGCACATGTTATTCATCAACTTTGGACTTTGAATTTTATTCGAACACGTCCGATCTCATTTGATACTTAAATATTTACATTTTCATTCAAGTACATACTTCGTTACGAGTTTCATTCGATCTGATCCAATCTTATTGGATGCTTAACGATTTATTAGAATTCATTGACAAACTTCGTTTGATCTCACAGGTATCATGTCATACATTGACCTGTAAAAAATCACAACCTTAGATTACACAATTACTCCCTCCGTAAAAGTATTTCTTTTCCAAAAACATAGGGAGTATTATTTGGTCTCCTAAGGGAAAAAAAAAAAGTCAATCAGCCATAGAAAAATTTACAAAATTTGTACCTATAAATGGATGAATAAATTTTTAATGTGGGTAACTGGGTATATGGCACCAATTATAATGTGACATGTGGTACAAAGTATCTGTATGGTGTTTATTCGACCAATAGAAAATCATAATCTTTAATCGAACGAAGATAAATGCAAACAAAAAAACTCATATATATGGATAACCATCTTAATACAAAGGAGGGAAAATTGCGATCTCCATGGGCGGGAACAATGAAGTTTTGGCGCACTATTTCCCCCTAAAATTTAAGTAATTTTTCTTTTCCCTCAAAACCCTAACTAACCTTACCATACCGTCCGAGAAAATCCATGAACACAACTTCACCACTCCACTTCCATCGTTCACCACTGAAAATTCAATAAACAATAAAGACAATTTTTCTCAACAAAAATCAGAAAACAATAAACTTATCTGGTGATTTGGGATTTTCTCTTATTGATTTTCAGAGATTTTGAAGATGGAGAAAAAGATGATATATCGATTTTTTTTTTTTCCTATATTCGTACACTGATTTCGGGGGTATGGAGATCAGTGTTTCTTTATTAATTCAGTGAATTATTCTTTGATTGGATTAATGTGAATCGGTTCAAAATCAATAAAATCTACGTCTCTTTATTATTCTTATATTGTTCATGATTTGATGATTGGAATTTTCAGATTTTGGGTATGATTTGATTTAAAATTTGTTGTGTTGTTCAAAAATTTCATTCTAATTGGATATGTTGTGCAATTAGAGAGAAAGCAGGATAGGTTCAAAAACATGAGGAGAGGGAAACAAGAAGCAGACAGCTCTCCCCAGTCGAGTTCGCCAGGGTTTAATGAAATTCCTAAACAGATTATCCCAGAATGAAGGTACATCAAACTTTCAGTGGTTCATAATTAAGACTAGCTGAATTGTGAAGTTGAGATTTTTATTTGTTATTTTGAGATTTGTGGCTTTGAGTTAAGATATTATTTCTTGCAGGAAACAGGAAAGGGACCACCATCTGTGGAAGAAGAAGAGGACCTGAAGTCGTTAGTGCTTCGTGACAAGGAGGATAAATTGACTTCAGAGTTCAGTGACGATGATGAAGTTGTATCTTTTATCAAAGCGTTGTTTTATGCTGGTAGTGCAATATGCAATGGCTTTACAGTAGTTACAAATTATAATCAATTTACCTTGAGTTTCTTAGTTAAGTTTCCGCATAATCCTTTGGATGAGCTTCAAATTTCGTTGTAATATCTGCAAAATACTTGCAGAGGGTCAACTTTTTCTACATATGAATCACTCTGGTGATTCTTCTCCACCAGATACCTTTGTGGTTAGACTCTCTGAAATCATTGGAAGGTTCATGACTCTGCGTAAAATGGCATTATTTTGGTGGAGGGTTGTTGTAGAAGTAAGCATTATTCCAATTATCTGGATATCCATGAGCTGGATGTTTCAGTTTGGAGTTTCGTTTTCGTCTTCATGAATTTTAAAGGGTTTTGATTAAATAGTTATCTAATTTTATTTAGTTAGTGCCTTGCTTCAGGAGTTTACCGTGATGGATGCAACTGCACAAGTTGCTCCAACAATGTTGAGAACAAAACCTCTAGGCAAGAGGTTAATTTAGAGCGTAATCTGAATGCATTCCGGCCAAAGATTGCTAGTAGTTCTCATGGAGTTCGTGACACTAAGGTATGTGATCTAACTCATTTGAGTTTTTAAAAAAATGTGTCCATGGGTTATAATATTTCATTTTGTTAGATATTAATGGCTGATTCAGTATTGATGAAAAATGTGCTGTAGTTACCATCTTGTTTCGTAATTATTTTTGGTGTATCATCCTAATTTGCTAAAGCAAAACTTGAGTTATTAATCTAAAGATATTTCTGAGCATGGGATTTCTACTATTCAGTCTTCCCCTGAACACGATTTAACAATCTGTGCAAACACGTACATAGAGAGAATAACAGATTTTGGTATTAAATATCTCATAAAGTGAGAAGCAACTAAGCTTTTGCTTGGAGAGCCAATTGATCCTAAGTGGATCCAATAGTACATTTTGACACGCATCTATTGTTTGTTGGATCTTACAGTATGATCCAATACGTGGTTACCTCAAAATAATGTCTTTGATTGACACACATGTCTTTGATTGACACACATATCTATTCACATCATCCCATTTGCTATATTCTCACTTTATGTTGCTATATTCAAATGAAAAACCATAAAATGTTAGTTGCATTTAGCATTTCTGGCATCATGGATTTGTAAATTAACGAAGGTGTTAATTGAGGAGTTCTTTGCAGGACATTTTTATGAGAATGCCGGAAGTGGTAGTTCCAGTTGTTAGAAAGAAGGTTCAGAAGGAAACATAGGGAGGCCGACTCAATAAGGGCAATAGGTAATGTATTGCATTCTTTATTTGTATTGCACTATTGTCCATTGCTGGTCTTCTTTAAATTCTTGTAATTCTCTTGCCATGGATATAACTGCATTCGTTTCCAAAACCCTGACTTTCTGCTACATAAAGCATTTTGCAATATATTTGTATGCTTTACTCTTATTCTTATGTTTTGATTACTCAAATAGTTAGTAATAAAAGAACTTAATTTTTACGTAAGATTATGTTCATTTTTTATTCATTTTAGCCCTTTGTTTACTTGGTTTTTGGTCTTTTTGCTTTTTGTCGATACAAGAACAACAAGAACAACCCCCCATCAATGACCAATCTTTTGTCAGGTAAATAACTTTGTCAACCTATTCGTACGACTTACCTATTTTGGATGTGCATTTCATTTATGATTCTTGAACTAAGGGGTATTGAGAACTTAGGATGTTAGGTGCATCTCACTGTTTGATTTATCTAGACATGATTTGGAATCCGATTCTTCTTTAATACATTTGAAATCGCTAATTATGAAGTTTGAAACTATTAATTTTCAGTTTGAGTATCATAAATGAGGAATGTGAGTGAGTTAATATGTATCTAGGTTGAGCAGTATGATAGTGAGGACTGGTATTTAATGGTATATAAAATGATGAATTTGTGTTTTTACATCGATGTCTTACATGCCGTTGAATCACATTTTCTTTTTTTATTTCATAAATTGGTTCTTAGTGTGTATTACATGTATCATTTCAGGTTTGAGTCTGTCACTTTTAGAAGAACAAAGGAATCTACTGAAAAGCAAAATCCCAATGCAACGAAAGACTGGATTGATCAATGGTTCTTTTGTCGGTTCTGATGCATTGTGGTGTTCTCCTAAACTCGCCAAACACCGAAATTGTAAGGTTGGAGAAGTTATTATTCATCGTCAGGAGAATGGTGAATGGAAGTATCCAGACATTCTTAGAAGGACAAGAGGAAGAAGATAAGAGAAACATTTATCTGTTGAAGTGGGTAGCACTGGAATGTACGAGTAGTATATAAGGATTTTGGATATGCAAGTACTTTGTCCAACTGTTGGACTTGCTTCCCCTCCTTTAATTAGTGATTTGAAGGTCTGAATATGTCTATGCTGACGAACACAAGGATCCTGATATCTTACATCCTTGGAAGTAGCTTACTCAGTTGTGATTTACATAATAGGGATGGTACATACGCATTTTCTGGCACTTTTCTGGCACACACGTTTGTGTCTTAGTAAGCATAGGTTTTGTACTGGATAGTACCTGCGCCTTTTTATGGTTTTTATGTTGAAGTAGGATACTTTGCAGTTTGTACATTGTAAGGGACCTCATTTTATTTATAAAATCTGAATTTATTGGAATCTATAATTTAAATATATGGATGCATGCTCTCTCTTGCAAGTTTTCTAAAAGATGCACATTAGTATAATCGACTTTGGCCAAGAGGGAAGCATTTAACTTCTTGTGTGAGTACAGTGCAGTGAATGCACCATTTATTCACCGTATGCCTTGACTCGTTTCCCATCTATACTTTAACACACCATAGTGTCTGCGTGTGCATATGATGTTTCCTAAAATGTGGTCGTTTACCCCTTTTTGCCTTGTTGGAAACCGTGTCTAATGAACATATTTTGGACACCCGAAACAATCATGGTGGCTATAAGAGTTAGCTTTATGCCACGGAAAATTGGCGTGTCTAATACTACCCTACACTTGGACACGCAAAACAGTTACCTCATGTGGCAACATATTAGTCTATCGCCATGGATAATCATCACTTCAAAAAAATCATGGCAAATGCTGCTCTTTGGATACATCCTTTGCTACGTGGCTTTTAATGGACACTAGTAGACATGGTTATTGAGTTAAAACGTGGCCAGAACAACACTCCAGTTTCAGCTAGTCATATAGCCACGTCAATAATCCAAAACGTGGTTAGGCTGTAAACCCAAAAACGTGGCCTATGTGACAGTTTGTACTAGTGCGAAGACGGTGGATGAAACCAATTTTCGAATACTATTGATGATGAAGAGATGGCGGAGAAAGTTATGGAGATGGTGGAGAGCATATGAAGAATTTTATGGAAATGGTGGAGAAAAGTTAAAGAACTATTTTGAAGATCGTGGAGAGAGATCGATATTATCTAGAGAGGGAGAAAAACGTTAAGGGTAATTTAGTCTGTTTCAAATAAAAAAGAGTCTCGTCCATTTGACCCAGGGGAAAAGGTTACTCATCAATTTGACCTAGGAAAAGTACCCTTTTGGCTAAATAACTCATATTCTGTTTCCATAAATATTGCTTGTTCCTCGTATGGAAAAAAAAAATATATCCTGTTACTGATTGGCAAAAAATGAAAAAGAAAAAACCTATAATGAACGGTCCTGATTTAAGTAGAAACTGAATGGAACTTCTAAGGAACCCTAAACTAGCGTAAAACTCTATTGCTAGTGTTATATATTGCCTCAACTGCTGCCAGATCTGTCCTCCAAAGTACACGAACTTTCTTCACTATTATTCTCGGCGGATGTTACCTTTTCCCTATCTTGGTGCGGGTTTTGATCAAAGGTTGATGAAAAGAGATAATTACTTTGCAGTCAGCAGATCTTTTTCATTTTAATTTTCTCCCCATTTTTACATATCTATGTTGTTCAACTGTTCTTCCATTTTAGAAATCTAAACCCTTTCATTTGAATGTTCTTTTTATGTGTACAATTGTACTTATATTTAATTGTGATATGGTATATATATATATGAGTTCTTAAAACTGCATCTCTAAGCCTTTTACAGATCTTTAATATTTCAATCGTTTTTATTAGTACAATTATATTTTCAGTTGATTTCCAATATTTTTTAGAGCAGACTGCATCTCTAATTTAATTTTAACTTTTTTTTGTTCTATTTGCAGGAATTTATCAACTTCCATAATGACTTATCCTCTGAAGCTGAAACTTTCTTCTCTAGCTTTCGGTTCTCGTTTGGATCTGGGATCCCGTTTTTCTTGTCCATTTGTTCTCATCATTCATTACCGTAAAAATGGCGTCAATCATTCTGAGAAGATAACAAAGAATTATTAGGAGCATATTGTTTATAATTTTTAAGAAGTGAATAACCATGAAATGGACCATGATGTATTTGTTAGATAATCTTTACAGATAACATCTTAATTTTATTGATTGAATATTTCATATTTATACATAACAGACACACAAACATAACTGCACATAACTGACTTCTTGTAACTGCTAGAAGTTACACAGGATCCTAATCTTATTTTTCCAACATACACTCCCTTAAACTGATAGTGAGAAACACTTCAGTTTAATACAACTAAAAAACAAACAATATAAGACATACAAGATTAAGAATAACACTCCCTTATTTCAAACATTACTAATACCATACATCATCATCATAACATCATGATCGTCATTGAGTCACAACATCATCATTAATTTCTTGTCACCATACACCATTAGAGCAGGCATACTTTATTTCCAGCATCATTCATTGCTTCACAGATATTTGCTTGTTCAGACTTCAATTTTTCACGACGAAACTTTTCTATATGACCAAATTTCTTAAAATGATAACATTGTAAGGGCTTCTTATTGTTATCCTTGAAACAACAATCATCAGGAACATGATTTGTTCTCTTGAAAATTGAAAAAGATTGAGAATTGAAATTAAAATTAAAATTACCTTCATCCCTTCGTTTTCCATAACTATGTCTTGAAATGAGAACTCTCTTATCATTTTATAAATTCCCCTCTGCATCATGGTGATTCATTCTTTGCTCATGAACCAACAATGAACTTTATAATTCATCAATTGAAAGAACATCCAAATCCTTTGATTCTTCTATTGTACAAACCACATAGTAAAATTTTGGAGTCAAACATCGAAGAATCTTCTCAACAATAGTAACATCGGTAAAGTTCTCCCTATGAAGTCGCATTTTGTTAACAATTGCCATTGTTCTTGCAAAAAATCATTAATAGACTCTCCTAAAAACATTCGTAGTAATTCAAACTCCGAAAAAAATGCTTGAAGTTGTTGCCTTTTAGCCCTTGTGGATCCTTGATACTTCTTCTTCATGGAATCCCAAATATCCTTTGAAGTTTATTTACTCAGAATTTTTTCCAAGATTGAACGATCTATCGCCTAAAAGAGATAATTCTTTGCCCTCAAATCCTTCAACTTCAAACCTTCAAGTTCGGCCTTCTGCGTGGCGGATAAGATAATATTTTCTGAGGGTTCTATTACCCCCAAATCAACCACTTGCCAGTATTCTTTGGACCTTAAGAAATTATTCATCAACATGCTCCAATGGTCGTAATGACCATCAAAACGAGGAATAGATGGTTGAATAAAGTTTTCGGAAGCCATTGATATGTTGGAACCTGGGTCTGATGCCACTGTTAGATAATCATTACATATAACATCTTGCTTTTATTGATTGAACATTTGATATTTACATATTTATACATAGCAGACACACAAACATAACTGCACATAACTGACTTCTTGTGACTACTAGAAGTTACACAGGATCCTAATCTTATTTTTCCAACAGTATTAAAGTTTTCTAAGAACATTTCATCTAATAAATTCTTGGATATGTTTGTAAAAGAAAGATCAATGTTTGTTTTTTGACACAACAAGAAACATCAATGTGAATACAAATTATTTATCCCTTCCTCTCAAGTTAGTATCAGGGTAACCATGGAAAATTGGATGAGGGACAAGTCTTGTGCCATTGTATGTGAGGAGGGAGAAGTTTATCCAGATCGCAGAATCTGGAATGTATTGATACAATCATGAAAAAACCCATTCATGTAGTATTAATTATGTAAAGTTGTCTTCTATAACGAGATGAGATCTACCTACCTTTCTATTTAAGTCCCGAATGTCAATCTGTTGCAAATGATGGTTAGAGTTAGTGAAACAACCTTGGTTTTTGATGAATGTTCAAATTCCAACATTAGTCTTGTTTCTTATTCATCAATTTTTGTCTGCTCTTGGTTGAATGAAGAGACAAACTTGGCCAGTTATCACGTCCTCCTCCTTTACATTGTGCAAAGCTTCTCCCCTATAGCACCCATTTAGATTGACAAAAATATGTCACATTTACGAGGTTCCCTTTGCAACAAAATTGATAATGAGTTCACTACACCATTTTTAGGAATTAGCAACGGACCCTGGACGTTGCTGACTGGGGTCGCAACGGCAGGTTGACGTTTCAAAACACGGTGTTGCAGTTTTTCGCAACGGCATGAGCTCCGTTGCGATTCTTGGTCAGCAACGGAGATTCGCAACGTACTGTGCCGTTGCGACGTAGTTTATTCGCAACCAAGGTCCGTCGTTGCTAAGTGTTTCTAATTACAGAATACCCCTACCCGGAACTATGGTTCTGGTTCTAATTTAGCAACATAACATCGACGTTGCTAAGCTTTTGCAACAGAAAAAAAAAAGGTCAGGTCTTCATTGACCTGGTCAAAATCCATTCCCCCATATTTACCCCACTGCAGTTACCCAGTTCCCCATATTCACCATTCCACAGATATACAAACTTCTACACTTTCAATTCCACATTTACCATTATGAAAAAAGAATTCTTCAATTGAAGTTAATAAGTATGAGTATTTGATACAAACTATGTCATTCATTTAATGGACATACACATAAACATACTTAGTTCCTAAGTTAAGTTTGTATAAAGTTCTGAAATTCCTAAGTTCTTCTAACTTAAATTTCTATAAGGAGATACTACATTATTACTTACAAATCTTGCAATTTTGCTAAGGGACCTAATGGTCACGCTTTGTCGCTTTGTTCTTCAACCTTTCGATCTCACAACAGAAAGCATCATTCAATTAACCTCGCGAACAAAGCATCACAAATTCTTCTAATCGAGATATCTAGTATGCTTATAAAGATTGAGTCAAGAGTACTAATAGGCTACAAATGAAGAAGATTCAACCATTATTTACTAATCTAAAACAACACTAGTCCGAGACCAAAATTTATCTAATTATCAAGTTCAAAATACTAATTTAAAAGTGGCTCTTATGACCTTACATTTCTCCTCTTATCCTAATGCTAAACCGCGCATTTGAGTTCTATGTAAAATGACTAGTCCAACTCGTAAACCGAGATCATCACCAAACATTGTCTTCAAATTTACACACAACTCCCCGGATGGATCATATCCATCATTTGACACCGACCAGCACTTGAAAATATAAATCCAAGACTTGGCCACACATTTTATATTCATTCATTCATTCATTACTATGATACCCAAGTGTCTGATCATTGTACATATATGTTTGGTCATTCAAACATGATTAAAAGATGCAAACATTTACTACACTACTTATCATGCCACAACAATTATACTTATCATGCCAAGAAAACAAAACAAATAATTGCTTACACCGTATGAATCCCCTACATCCAGAGCTGTTGAGCCCACTGTGATGTTTTTCTATAACAGACGTTAGCTTTGTAAGTGAGCTGTCGTAGTCGAGCTAGCTCAATTATTCTTGGACTTCGACATGGTCGAGCTAGCTCAAATCCTAAATTACGCCGGATTCTGTGATATCTTTTAGGTATGAACTAGCATCTTGTAAGCATAATACACAAAACTATCCCCTAAAACTAAAATTGTTTTATTTAGTAAAAACATTCACCAAAATCTTGAGTCTTGGCTATAGTAAAAACGAAACTAAGAACTGGTGAACTACTATATAATTTAAGATATATGACATACCATCAAATCATCTTGGCCTCGATGTTGGAAACATCTTTATCATCATTCACACGATCATAACCATAGCGAAGCTTCCATGAATGAGTCTCGCTCAACCGTAGAGAGTTCACAATCCACCGAAAAAAGCCAAGTAATTTGCTATCAAATTAATTCACACATTCATAATATTGGGCAAAAAGTTAGAATGTAACACATCAATTCCCCGGAACTATCTTTACCAATTAACAATCAATGCGTGCTCATTACAAAGTCAATGCACATTATTAGAAAAGACATAACAAGTTAGCAGACAGAACATGGTACTTTGAATGCGAGCTTTAAAGTACCGTGGCTTTCTTATTTGAAGTGTTTGAATCAAAACAAGATAATAAACATGAGAAGTGTAAGCTACCCGTGTAATCCCGAAATAAACATAATTCAAGTTCTTTAGCATTCCATTTCTTCCACTTCAGTTCCAAAACACCAAAGATTATCCATTCCTATACAAAAACATTCAAATGCATATCAAATTTTTTTAAAGAAGCCTCAAAAAACCAATGCTCCAACCCTTTGCAGAACTCGTAAAAATCAGCAAGGTGTTCATCATGTACAAACAACAAGAAAATTTGGATCATCAATAATTTTCAGGACCTAATTATGCAACATTCAGAAAAAGTATAGTTATTCTTGCCTTGCAAATTTTGCCATAGCCAATGTATAGCCTGATCGCACCATACCAAACACAGAGTACTAGTTTATTTATACCACTTTTGACTAAACAAATCTGCAAAAGAAATATAAAAAAAAAATCAGACTTGACGATTCAATGAATGGTGAGGGAATAGATTAGGTGATTCATTAAGCCATAAATGATGTACAATGGCAAAAAAATCGACTTGATTCATAAACCAAGTCCTCCACCAAAGACCACCAAAACGTAACAATAAACCAGGTATGAAATTGAAAGTTTGAAGTACAAGTATCACAGCAAACCAACACATGATCTATACATCTACAAAAACATGAAGAGTAGATTTGGTAACTTACTACAAGAGATGAATTGCATGAACTCCGCTTGGAGATTTGATAAGTGTGAAAGTAGCAAAGAATATACCTTCCCAAGAAGGTCACCAACAAAGATAATCCGTAGCAACATAATGAACAAAGATAGTACCTCAAAAGTGATTATATAAAAAAAAATTAATATCCATAAGTTTGTACTCAATATGATAAGCATAAGCAAAGGAAGTATACTTACCAGGGTTTGATATTCCCCCGGGTGGCTACTACCGCTTCAATTTGACCTGCACTACAATCAGCTGCGCAACAAAATACAACAGAACCCAAACCACAAACATCCATAAAGAAAAACTGATTATATATATATTAATACTGCCGGTTCACATGGATACATTATGATTCAAATTTTTTAAGCACAACTGCCTGAGAGTCTTACTTATGCACAACTGCATAAGAATCTGCCTGAGATTCTTCCTTATGCACATTCGCATAAGAATCTACATGCTAGCATGCTAAGCACATGTACAAAAGTGTTCCAAAAAGCAAAAAAAAGCACAACTGCTGAGAGTTTTCATTATGCACAACCGCATAAGAATCTACATGTTAGCATGCACATCTACAAAAGTGTGAACATATATAAGAAAAAAAAGATAAAGCCATATATGTTTGTTAATAAAGTGATTATCGAGCATTATATACGATGGCTGAGATATATCCAAAAAAGTAAGTCGACCGCCGACCAGGACTAGTCATTTCGATGCACTTCTTTGGATGAAGCA
Organism: Papaver armeniacum; assembly: GCA_023531295.1. Classification (NCBI taxonomy): domain Eukaryota; kingdom Viridiplantae; phylum Streptophyta; class Magnoliopsida; order Ranunculales; family Papaveraceae; genus Papaver; species Papaver armeniacum. The sequence continues at coordinate 190,351 of JAJJWW010003536.1, read as the reverse complement.
CGTACCCACCAATTCCAACATCTTGAAAGGTTGAAACAAACGTGTTAGCTTTCAGATCGGTTCATTTGGGAGGAAAATTTTGTCCACCATCACCTTTCCAAGATTAGATGGTACAATACAGCCGTGACACATACGTCCCATGGCACCAATGCACAGCCTACCAACAATAATAACTTCATCATCAAGGTTCAACAATGAACATGGAGGCATTTCATTACCTGCTACTGATGATTGACCTGGTGAAGGTGTTTGAGCAGGTGAAGGTGTTTGAGCAGGTGTAGGTGTTTGAGCCGGTGTAGGTGTTTGAGCAAGTGAATCATTCTGAATAGGAGAAGCTGAGTGACGTTGTGAACAACTGCTGTTGTTTGATGCAACAACTGACCACAGCATCGCAGCTTGAATTTCCTTCACAATGTTACATACCGATCCTAAACTCCGTGATCGTAACCTCCACCTTGGTACTTAGCTCCTCCAACCGATGCTTGACAAACTCCATCCTTGATTTCAATTCTTGTACTTTGGCACGCGCAGATGTGAACAATCATATTGTGTACGAGTAATGGACCAACAAGACGAACCCGTCCTCTACATTCCTTCCCAAAAAGCTTTAGTCACTACATCTATGTCTCGGTATAGGAATACTGCAGCTTTTTTTCTCGGTTGATATCTTCTTGCACCTTCTTAAGCTCATCCCGCCATGTTGAGCATAACGGTGCATGTGTCGATATAAAATATATAAATGACTAGTAGATAGTATACATATGAGTACTAAAGTTCGGATAAAACACAAGCCGACTCACAAAGTATTTTTGCGCACTAGGTAGAATTGCCCTCCCTCTTGAGTATGAGCTTTAATCCACACATCGAGGTGGTGATTTCCACATTAGGATTCTCGCTCCTACCAATATAATGAGTCGATTTGTATGAATCAATCTAAAAAAGGATAAGACTAATCATAATGGACATATTTTGAGATTCATAATACTTTGAAATCAATATACATACCGGTTCGCCTTTGACCAAAGAATGAGGTTTACGACCGGAGGTGTGAGAGTGGTCATACAATTTGCCGCTTCCTCTTGTGCTCAGCTCTACTTTCCCCGTTGTTTAAGAGTGTTTTCATTCAAACAGAATTCTATCCACTCCTCTTCGTGTACACCAGAGGAATATGTGCAATCCTTTCCTCATGAGTTGGATAGGGATCATAATAAGCATATCGTAACTCATGCTTGCGTCTCCTCCATATAGGAGCCATCGACTTAACCACATTAATCTTACAAGGCTCGGGTAAAGGATATACTTTCTGAGAAAAAAAGTTATTTAGAATGTATGTAGAGCTAGTTAATACATAATACATTTATGTCATCATTTTAGTGATCAAACCAAATAAGGAAAGAATCAAATCATCACCAAAAACAAATATCTTAATAAAAATCATGTGAACAAAAATATGAACCTGCAGCTTCCTTCCAAATATCATCTTTGTAAGAATGGTGCACATGCTTCCATGTTTTGAATGAGATGGGGACATGAGTACGAGTCAAGGCGCCTTTCGGAGGCTTCCGTATTGTGTTGCATTTGCGGAAATGGGAAGACCATTCTCATCTACTTCCACTCACGCCATAAAAACCTACAAAATAACAACCAAGTTCTATGTGAGAAAGAAGTTAAACCTATAAGGGATAGCCTTTGTCACTATCCACATAAACATATCAAACGAAGCTATAAAGAATGCACAAGTGATAACACGTAAATCGGGAGAAAAGAGAACAAATAGAACCTATAAGATAATCCGAGAAAAATATCCCTAATCACACAGATTTAAACCACATAATCAACACATATAAGCTTCTCTAAACTCTCATTGTCGAAGAAGAGTTGATGATAAATGCTAGGAATTTCAATACTATCTATAGAGGAAGTCAATCCTTGAGATGAATGCAACACCAAAGACCACCCTTTTCAGACACATCCTTTGAGTAGAAAACTTGCGCCGCTCGTATGCAAGAATAAATGGCTCATCCATAATTCCATTAATGCTTTTCATCTTGGACAAGTTAACCTTTATCAATTTTGTAATTGCATCAACCTTGCACCCATTAGTCTTGTCTTCAACCTTCACCCAATCACAATAAAATACGCTTTCTTCAAATTCCATAAAATTCAGCTTGATAATCTTCCTAATGACTCCATAATAGGTCATTTCTGTTTCCTTGTAACTTGTGTCCGTTGACTTCGCTCTATAACTTGTAATAGCTTTCATCGACACACCACTGTTTTGTGACACAACCAACCCCTCGTAATCTTCAGCACAAAAAGTAAATCCATTCACTTGGTATCTCTTATACGACTGCGCCTTGAAGAGAGGTCCATGCACTAGTCGCCAAAGTGTTGAGTTTGCTTCATTAGCTTCTAACAACTGCAAGAGAACATGTGTGAAATCAAGCTAATTAGTAAAATATGAATTGTAATTACATAGATTACGAAAAGAGAGTCAAGGTACATAATATAGGCTAATATGTTACCTCTTCACGTAACCACAAAAGAAAACTCTTTGATGGACCGTTTCTCTGACCATTAACATAGGATTCATACTTCCTACAATTAAAAGATAATTCAAAACAATTATATCGATAGACATATAACAGCTCAAAGGTGTAAAATTAAAACTCATTGCAACCATCGTACTTAAAACACTTAAAGGTGTAAAATTAAAATTTTTTACCTTTGCCAATCATCTAATCCATCATACTTAGAGAGAAGCCATTTGCGAGCTTGTTCAAACTGCACTGAAAGTTAGAATAATATCCTTCGCTTTACTTAAAGGCATCTCATCAACAAACTCATCGTCATCATCAAAAATGCCCAGCGAGTATGCTTATGAGTACCATCACCATCCCTTGACAGACCCTCCATGCCATACAAGCTTGCTTCTCGCAGCGTATACCCTCTTGCGATGCACCCATCAATATACCTTTTATTGCGCACCAACCCTTTGAAACCCTTCATTAACCTAAAAAGTAGCAATTAAACAACAAAGTCTGTTAGGACATGACACCACTCAAGCTATATACATTAAACAACATTATCAATTACTCAAGTTCTAGACATTACTCGGGTTATATACATTAATTAAACAACAAAGTCGGTTGTGAAATTTTACCTCTCAAAGGGATACATCCACCCAATCTCACCGGACGGAGATTAAAGCTTCATCTGCTAGATGAATCATCAAGTGAATACGATAACAAAGAACGATGGAGGAAAATGTTTCTCCGTACACATATTGCTTCTACAAGGCTGGCTTTTGCTTTTAGCGGATGTTCTCGGTTTACAACCTTCGCGCACGAGAATATTGAAAAAGATGCCGATCCGGAGAAGAGAAACTCGGAGCTCTTTAGGTAGCGATGTTGCAGTATGAACCAAAGAGCGGAAAGCAAATGCTGCATTACTACATGGTAATCATGAGATTTAAAATTCCTTAGCTCCTCGGAGGATTAACACGACGACGATTCTGCTAAGATTTGAAGAGAAACCTAAGGTACCCTTAGATTCTTCAAAACTGCACAAAAGTCAATTTTCTCCTTCTTCGTCATCTCAAATGATCCTTTTTCCATTGTTGTTCTACCAGTCTCAGTCCTCTTTCAACCACAACTTCTTTCTTATCCCCATATCTTCCATATCTTGACGTGCAGCGGACTATCTTTTGACTTGTTGTTTCCCATCATAGTATTCGAAGATGCTCCATTATATTCTTCTCTGTGTGCATGACATCTATAATATGGAGAATCGCATTTGAACCCCAATTGGGCAAATCAAAGAGAATAGATCTTCGGGTGAACAGAGAAATGGTCATTAACCTCATCTTCAACATTGGTGTCATCTTCAAGTTCCCGAAAATAGATAACATAAGAACAAGGGTCAAGTTCTTTTGAATTTCAAACGATTCAATATTGCACAAAAAATTCACTATAGGTTCAAATATATTAACATGCTCATCACTTTGTAATAGAAAAACTCGGTACCTATATAGCATCCCTCTAGAATGAATCCATTTAAACAAAGTTTAAGGTAAGCAAACAACATAGCTCAATCTAATTAATCAAATGAAGACAAGACAGAGGACTAACCTTGATGGTATCGGCTTTCCTTTTACGTTTGAGACTTGCTTGTGATGGTTGTTTTCTCTTGCCCTTCTTCGAAATGATTTTACCTACAATCTCTTGTATTTGTAGCCACTGTTAGTGGCCATGGAGCTATACCATGCTCCACACGTCCATCAAAATTTGTCCTATCATCGCGATACTTATGCTTCGATGGTAGCCATCTTGATGTCCCCCGTAGAGATCTTCTTAGTAAATGGCGGATAATCCATAGCAATGTGCCTTCTCCACAAGTAGGACAAGCACAATATCCATGAGTTACACATCCCGCTAAAGTCCCTAACGCTGGAAAATCGTGAATAGCCCACAACAACCGTGCTCTCATCAAAAATTCAGTTTTGCTGAAAGCGTCAAATGCTAGTACACCATCCCATAACTTCTTCAACTCATCTACCAGTATTTCTAAATAAACATCAAAGTTTTTACCGGGTGCTTTTGGGCATGATATCAGCAACTACAACAAAGTGAATTCCCGCTTCATACACAACGAAGGAGGCAAATTATAAATACAAATAATCACCGGCCAACAACTGTGTGCAAGACCGAAACACCCATTCGAATTGAAACCGTCGCTTGATATCCCAAGTGTAACATTCCTTGGTTCCTTGGCAAACTACGCGAAAAACTATCTCGCACATCGCCAAGTCAAGAATCGACGGGATGACGCATGACGTTTATATCCGATTTTGCTCTAGAATGCCAAGTCATTGCCTCCGCGATCCATGGTTCGCCGTAAAACCTTTTCAAACCTTGTAATCAACGAAAAATGTCTAACCGTCTTCGAGCAATAGTAGTAAGCTTCCTCTCATCATTAAAAACCTTCTTATACCTAGATTCTTGACAAACAGGACACTTCACCAGATGCATGATCCTTCCAATACAAAACACAGTCATTTACACATGCATCATATGTTATATAATCCATTCCTAGATCTTGGATCATCTTTTTCACTTCAGGTACTTAGATGGCAGAGTATTCTCTTTGGGAAGCAACTCCTTCATCAACTCTAAAATTGCAAATCCATACCATTATCGGAAAACCCATATTGTGTCTTTATGTGATTCAACTTGATAGAAGCATACAATGCTTTGTCACTCCTTTAGGACACGACGGATACAACGGTTCTTTTGCACGCTCATAGACAGATTCCTTTTTCTTTCTTTTCCTAGTTCCAGATCATTATGAACCCCACTATCTATTCTAATATTGTATTCTACTACAACACACCATCATCCTCAACAACATCTCCTAAATTTTCACCCCCACCTATAACAGATCAACATCTACATCTCCTACATTAACATTCTCAGCTACTTCTAACTTTTCCCCATGAAAACGCCATGTCGTGTATGTAGAAAGAATACCATACTTAAGCAAATGCAATGAAATTTCACTAAGGGGCCCCAATCCTTTACCATTCTTACATCTATTACATGGGCATGAGAATAAGGTATTTCTGCCACCATTTCTATTAGCAAACTCTATAAATGACCTAACACCTTCTATGTACTGAGCAGACTTACAAGGACATTTCATCCATCCCTTATCAACCATAGATGACATACCCTAAAGACAGATCTATGTTAAAATTCAGAGAGTATATACATTACATCAATACAAAATCAGCAAAATATTTTGATATGATATCTACTACAACTCTAACATGAACCTATGAGAATTTGATATGTACACAACATAAGATTAATCAAAAGAATACTATCATTTAAAACTACACTAAATCCATTCCATGAAATTGAGTCCCAGCGGTAGGGTTGCCGAATCCCTTAGGTTAACGACGAAACATCCCCTCAACAAAGAGAGAATGAGCTACAATGAGCTTTTGCGATTCACCACTAGGACCATTTTTATCATGCTCAATGAGATTCTATCAAAATCGAAATCGGACTTACAAAAATAATTAAGTTCGAGACCATACAAACTTATAAAAATCTTTAAGTTCGTAAATTATACAAAATTTCTAAGTTCGGACCATACAACTTATAAAAACTTCTAAGTTAAGAGATTATACAAATTTTCTCGTAAGTACACCAATTCAATTCTAACATGTAGCTTCAAATCAATCCTAGTGGCGGGGTTGCGAATCCCTTAGGTTAACGACAGAAACATCCCCTCAACAAAGAGAGAATGAGCTACAATGAGCTTTTGCGATTCACCACTAGGACCATTTTTATCATGCTCAATGAGATTCTATCAAAATCGAAATCGGACTTACAAAAATAATTAAGTTCAGACCATACAAACTTATAAAAATATTTAAGTTCAGAAATTATACAAAATTTCTAAGTTCAGACCATACAACTTATAAAAACTTCTAAGTTAAGAGATTATACAAATTTTCTGTAAGTACACCAATTCAATTCTAACATGTAGCTTCAATTGAATCCTAGTGGTAGGGTTGCCGAAGCCCTTAGGTTAACGACAGAAACATCCTCTCAACAAAGAGAGAATGAGCTACAAGTAGCTTTTGCGATTCACCACTAGGACCATTTTTATCATGCTCAATGAGATTCTATCATAATCAAAATCTTACAAAAATTCTTAAGTTCAGACCATACAACTTATAAAAACTTCTTAGTTAAGAGATTGCACAAAAATTCTGTAAGTACACCAATTCAATTCCAACATGTAGCTTCAACTGAATCCTAGTGGTAGGGTTGCCGAAGCCCTTAGGTTAACGACAGAAACATTCTCTTAACAAAGAGAGAATGAGCTACAAGTAGCTTTTGCGATTCACCACTAGGACCATTTTTATCATGCTCAATGAGATTCTATCATAATCAAAATCAAAACAGTTGGATATACCTTCTTAGTTTTCCTAAACCAATTCTCACCAGTTCTTCTTCAAACTCTAATGAACTGAACTTCAGTTCTTCAATCCTGACAAACCTAGACATGGAAAAAAAACATTAGATTCAGATAAACAACAAACCATAAAATGGAAATTATCTCTTTGAAAATAACCACAACAATTTCATAGTTGATATACCTTTTTAGTTCTTCCGAACCAACTCGACCGTTCTTGAATCTTGACAAACCCTAACATGGAAAAAACAAAGGGGGTATTAGATTCAGATACTATGAAAAAAAAATCAAGCATTAAACTGAAATAAACTGAATCGATTCCCAAACCCTAACATGGAAAGAAAAAAAAAAACTGAATCGATTCACAAAAGCTTTTGGGAAATCGAAAACTGAAATCAAGCATTAAACCCTAAAAACGAAAAACTTAAATGGAACCCTAGGATTCGATAAACTTAAATCAAAATATCTAAATCCTAGAAATGAAATCTCTCGAAACCCTAGAAATCATTGAAACCCTAGAAATCGAAATCTAAAACATCCTCAAAAATTGTACACAGCATACGAGATCTACACGATGATGGAGATGGAGAGGGAGATGAGAGCCGAATCTCTCTGGTAGTCTGGTTTATCGAGATGGAGATGGAGGAGAGGGGGAAGGACGGGGGAAGGAGAGCTGAGTCTCTGTTGTGGCGGAAGAGAAAATGAGGATAGAATTCAGCTGAGGGTGGGATATACCCTAGACTTGGATTAAGGGTGGAAATAAAAACCGTAGTCTTGACCGAAATTTGACTGGGGCGTGTTTATCAGCTCTAGTGTCACGACCAAGCAAGCGGTTCACACGCTTGAACTGAGCGCGGTTGCAATTCGCAACCACCCAGTGAGGTTACAAATTTCAAACGGCATAAACCCGCGTTGCGAAATATTTGGGGTTGCAATTCGCAACCGACATTCAGCCGTTGCGAAACTTTGTTGCGAAATCCTAAAAATGGTGTAGTGGTTACCAGCCCTCGTCATTTCAGCAAATCAAACATTTCAGACTCTCTAGCAGCTATACATCGAAATTTCAGAAGAGCAGTATGTACTGGCTTCTAGTTTTTTATGGAGATTTAACCAGCTGATACCATTTTGATAATTGCTTGTTCCTCTTACGGATGAAATTGGTGGCAAGTGATAGCATTTTCTAATCATCATCAAACACGTTTAACATATACTACCGTAGGAAAATCAAGCTTTATTGTACCCATTGATTTCGATTCACCCGAATCCTAATAATCATATCCGATAGAAAGATCAAGTAAAAGCGTACATTATTTTATACTAGCAGCTGCTGCTACCTGGTAATGAAATTTAACTTAGATATGAAGTCGCCAATTCCTCATTGTCAGCCAGATGAAGATGCTTATTACATATTCAATTAGATGTGATTTTATTTTTTTTTCGAAACAACAAAATTCATTCCAAGAGTGCTGAGAAAGCACAAGAAAACTGCAAAGTATAAGAGTTAACAATAGTTGAGCGACGGGATTACATGTTGTCTTTAAATTTTTCCCATCTACACATGAAGCCATCAAAAGTAAAGATTCTAAGCTCTTTATACATGGAAGCCCAGTTGTATAGAGTTTCTTTAATGTTAATGAGCAACTTCTCATAAGTGATTGATTCTGTCCTAAATACCCTGTTGTTCCTTTTAGTCCAAAGGACAGACCATGTCGCAAATGGCAGGCAATACTTGATGAAGATCGACGGTTTTAAACTAAATTTGATCTTCCAAGCGATCAGAACTTGTATCACCGAATTGGGAGGAGACCATTTTGAATCAAGTAAACCTAAAAAATGCTGCCATAAATCACCTGCAACCTTGCAACTAATAAAAAGATGGTTAGCTGACTTATCCTCGATGTTGTCACAAAACCTGCATCTACCGTTCTCAATTTCCTTTAAGGATTCAACTTCTTTTCGCTAAAAATGCTTGCGAAGCTGCTTTTCAGAACTAAAATACTTGCTCAGAGTCTCGCAGATACTAAGTTTAATGGGGTTAGCAGAAGACCTCCGAGCATCATCAAGAGCATCAGACAAAATCTTAAAGGCAATGTCTACTCCTTCCAAGACTCCCTTATCAACAGGGAAGGATTCAGATGAGGAAGTAGCAAGGATTGAAGACGTGGGAATCGAATCATCTTTTACAAACGAAGGATGAAGAGAATTAATAATTGAGGTTGAAGGCAAATCAATTTTTGAGGCATCAACAATGGGAGAAGAGGGGGTTTCCTTCGCAATAGGGTCAATTGAAGAGGTGACATCCTTAGTGACGTCTTCGTGGACAGGAGCGGTAAGTAATAAAGGCCCAGTTAGCGAAGGTATTGTAGGCATTACTAGGGGTTTAAAATCAGGAAATGCAATGGTAGATTTAATAGTCTTTGATTGGCGAGGTTTCTTGGTGGGTTTATTACCATCTCCAGCATCCTGCGAATATCAACTCATATAAGAAATAGCGGCAACAACATTGTTATTAAATAAGTAATGTTTCTTACTGCCTTGATATTCGCAGACTTCCTTTTCACATCAACAACCTTGTGATGCGAGCTTTTGGAAACATTAGGGTTTGGGACTGTGAATTTGGTACTATAGATGCTTTTGCTGAAACAGAATCAGTATGGGAATCACATAAAATAATAGATTAATTAGGAAAATCAACAAAATAAGATCAGTTCGAGCAAAATCAAAGAAGAAAAGCCAAACTAACCTTGGTGACTCCATGAAAGCAGTAGCAGGTAGATAAATTTCTTCTACCTTTTTGTTGTTATGTGTAACATTGCTTTCATTAGAGCCTTCTCATAGTTGGTTTTAAGCAATCTAGTGGCTGACTTAACATTTGATCTTTTCCTTCTCATGTTAGCTTTCTTCTTACCACTCATATGTTTTTATTTTTTTGTTTGTTTTTTGCATTTCTTCACCCTCTGCTGGGATAGACAATATTGAGTTTCCTACTGATTTTCCAGAGTTCTTGTAGGCTTCAAAGTGGTAATTTTTCCTGCCTGATCCTTCCTCTATAGTAAGTGTAGTTTTCCCTTTCCTGCCATGACAAAATGCCACCGTCCTGCCTCCTTCCTATCACCTTTTCCAAGTGGATTCTTCTTGTTGGTCTAGTATACTTCTTAAAGCTTTCAAATCCTGGTGGTGGTTCAACAAAAACTGTTGGATCAACTAGTTAAAACGTAGATTTTGGGTGTGTTTAAAAGTTAACCACTTTTGGTGGACCATGACTAAATCTAAAGCTGTTAGCTTTCCTTTTCCTTTTTTTGAAAACCCTTCCTTGCTCAGTTCCTGTTCTCTGAATTTTATGTGCCGGGTGACATGTCTTCTCCATCGATGCTTGTCTCTAGGAATGTACATCTTCATTTTCAACTAGTGTCTCCTGGTATAATATCCCTAGCTGGAAACTTGGTGTTGCATTGAGATTCTGTAGCTTTCCTTCTTACATAACTGTTGATGGTGGTTTTTAAACAAAGGGTAAAATCGTAAAACCCCAAATAACCTAATGTCACCGGTGACACATTTATTAGAACATTTAATGCATGTATTCAAAAGAATTAATAGCGGTATTTTTTCAAATTAGGATTACAACGAACAAAACCCTAATTCCCTCCGTGCCAATGGCAAATCATGCCAGCCACACCTAGCCCAAGCTAGCCGCACCTATGTGCCAATGGCAAATCATGCCAGCCATACAAAACGCGCCAAAGCATGCCAACCATGCTAGACGCACCTCCGTGCCAATGGAAAATCATTCCAGACACACCTATCCCAAGGTAGCCGCACCTCTGTGTCAATGGCAACTCATGCCAGCCACACCTACCCAAGCTATCCGCGCCATGCCAAATGCACTTTGCCTTGGCCCTAGCTATGCTAGTCACACCAAACGCGCCAAAGCATGCCAACCATGCTAGACTCACCTCCGTGTCAATGGAAAATCATGCCAGCCACACGTATCCCAAGCTAGCCGCGCCATGCCAAACGCACTCTGCCTTGGCCCTAGCTACGCTGGTCACGCCACGCCAAGCCAAACACCCTTACCTTGGCCCTATCCGCAGCATGCCAACACGCTCGCTGGTAGCTTTTCTCACCAGGGCGTGGCCCTAATGGTCGGGCATGTCATTGGCATATGCCAACACGCTCGCTGGTAGCTTTTCTCACCAGGGCGTGGTCGTAATGGCCGAGCATGCCATTGGCACATGCCAACACGCTCGCAGGTAACTTTTCTCACCAGGGCGTGGACCTAATGGCCGAGCATGCCATTGGCACATGCCAACACACTCGCTGGTAGATTTTCCCACCAGGGTGTGGCCCTAATGGCCGAGCATGCCATTGGCACATGCCAACACGCTCGCTGGTAGATTTTCTCACCGGGCGTGGCCCTAATGGCCAAGCATGCCATTGGCACATGCCAACACGCTCGCTGGTAGCTTTATCACCAGGGCCTGGCCCAAATGGCCGAGCATGCCATTGGCACATGCCAACACGCTCGGCCGGTAGCTTTTCTCACCAGGGCGTGGCCCCTAATGGCCGAGCATGCCATTGGCACATGCCAACACGCTCGCTGGTATCTTTTCTCACCAGGGCGTGGCCCTATTGGCAGAGCATGCCATTGGCACATGCCAACACGCTCGTTGGTAGCTTTTCTCACCAGGTCGTGGCCCTAATGGCCGAGCATGCCATTGGCACATACCAACACGCTCGCTAGTAGCTTTTCTCACTAGGGAGTGGCCATAATGGCCGAGCATGCCATTGGATCATGCCAACACGCTCGCTGGTAGCTTTTCTTACCAAGCCGTGGTCTTAATGGCCACGCATGCCATTGGCACACACCAACACGCATCGTTGGTAGCTTTTCTTGCTAGGACGTGATCCAAATTGGCCACACATGCCATTGGCACATGCCATTGGCACATGCCAAACACGCACGCTGGTAGCCCAACTTGAAAGCCGTGCAACCTAGGCCAACTTGGCCGTACGCGCCATTGGCACATGCCAAAACCCACACTGGTAGCCTAACTTGCAAACCGTGCAACCTACCTCCAAGGCATTCCGCACATGCCATTGGCACATGCCACACACGCCACTAGCACTCTAGCATTGCCACTTACACTCAACGTACAACCTACCACCAAGGCATTCCACATATGCCATTGGAACATGCCACGACGCCACTAGCAGCTCTCTGGCATTTCCACTTGCGCCGAGGTTCAACCCGCAACAAAGGCATTCCGCACATGCCATTGGCACATTTCACACGCGCCCCTAGCAGCGCCACTTGCACTCAAGGTGCAACCAACACTCGAGACATCAACACAAACCGGGGATGCTTTCCGGTGGTCTTGGTTTGGCGGTCACAAAGATGCAACGTACACTATTCTCATATTAAGAAAGAGTGAATAGGAATAAAGCGGTCAAATAAATGAGGAATAATGGTGAAAACATTTTCACCCATAAACACCATGCGGTTACCACCTCCTCCCATTATTTCACCCTTTACTCTCTTCCTTCATGAGGCCAGTGGCATGTTTTCAATCTCGACTTGTATAAATAGGTCTTACCTATTTCCACCGGACAACAAGTCTCGGCCAGAGAAATATACTACACTTACACTCTCAAAAAGGCAACTTTGCAAGCTCTCCAAAAAGCTTTCATCTCTTGCAAGCTTCCTAAGATTTCACTTTCTGATAGAAGTCGAGACAATACTCTCTCAGAATTATTCTGGTCTCAACACCTTTCTTTACTTCCCTCCCCAAATCAACCATTCTCCTCCACTTTATGACCGAAGCAAGTCTGGAACGGCCACTTCTTGGTTTAGCCCGGACTTGTACAGATTGATCTCTCGAATCTAGAAAGTGCTCACGTGCAGCACATTTTTTTAGGGTTTAAACTAGTTTCTCACTCACCTACCGAGTTTACCAAAATCGGAGGAAACGATTTTTACCCATAAACAACAACATTATTGGTCTCTCCCCTGTTCTCATTTGATTTGCTTGCTTCCCCTATTTGTAAACCTTGTGGATGAGTTTGCAGGTATTGTGTTGTGGATTTGTAAGTAGTATTTGATATTGCCTGCATTTTCTCCTCCACATAAGCTTCATTTTCCTCCTTTTCCTCCAGCTCTTCCATGATGGTATCCTGAACAGGTTTGTGAATGTCTTTTGTGGCAGAGCATTTTTTCTTTGAGTGGGTAATGATCCTGCAGTATTTACATAACCCTTTAGGTAGTTTCTCAAAGAAAACTTTCACTATTATAGGTTCCTTGTTCCCCATTATAAATGGTATGTGGTCCCAGAGTTTGTCATTGATATTAATTTCAACTAGAACTCTAGGACATGAGAGAGTTTGTTGACTTCTTGAGGGCTTTTCCACCATAAGACATGGAGCCATAGAGCTTGTAATATTATATGGGATCTGTCCACTTTCACATTCAGGTGGAAGATCAATAAGCCTAGCCCACATGGCAATGATTTCCATGTTTACTGAGGCAGGAGCAACTCCAAACAGGTATTGTTGTACCACTATCACAAATGGTCCAAACCCCAGAGATTTTTTGACAGTGCATACAAGACATCTGACCTTGAGTGAAGTTTGAATACAAAAATGTTCTCTTCTTTGCCTCTCGAAGACCAAGTGTGCCTTCTGGTAAATATTCTAGTTGCCAAGCTTGTTGTACTATTTCAGCTGCTTTGTCTTTATGTAATTTGAAACCACAATTTATCTTAGTAATAATTTGAAGATTAGCTTGTGCCCCGCTTTCAAATTTACATATTCTTCTTGCATATGAAAAGTTCTTGATATCCAGATTTTTAAGCATGTTCTCAGTTAATTCAGTATTGTTCATGTTGAACAAATTTGCAGGAAAATTAAGGCACTGAGAGAGTAAATTTTATATGAGGTTTTTGATCTTTTTACACCATGAAACAACTAGCATTGTTACCAGGGAAAGGAACCAGAGCCAGAAAAGCCAGTCGAGCCAATTAAACCTTCGTTGACCGATATAAATTGTGAGATGTGAAGAAAGTTTCCATCCTGCCAAGAATTGACCATAGTAGACTGCCACCGACAGGGCAAATTACTGCTTCACATAGTGCAAAAAGTACAGGGTTAATGAAGCGGGTGGTTAGGAGGTTACGAACAAAACGGGGGAAGAATTAGAATAAGAATGAGAATTATTCAATGCCAGGTAAGGTTTGAAGGTTTGAAAGGGTAAGGGCCAGGGAACAGGACTAATGCGCAGTGTGAAAAGTACACATTCAGTATGGCATGGTGTAATATCCGTAGGTAGAAATGCAAAGACCAACCTTCTCATTTATGTTACTTCACTTACTGTAGACATCACAAGAAGCTCAATGGAATGAAACAATGACTTTTTTTTTTTTTTTTTGACGATAGAAACTGGAGAAGCTTGAGCTACTTCAGATGAATACCCTGCAAAAATGCAAAGATATTAGCACAAAATTGTTAGGGTATGGTTTACCTTAGATTTCCGTTGCCGCTAGCTCAAGGAGTTAGGGAGAACCAGAGCAATTTACTCGCATGCATATCAAGTCGAGCGCTAGAAGAGAGCGAATACTAAAATTCCATTTTCCAACAATCGAAACCATTACGATTTATAGTTGTCAACAATCGAAATCTAATAAATGGAACACAAATTGACTTGATTAATCCATTAACGAATTCACCGAGTCGTCAACAAATGTACAGGAAAATGTTATTGAATTTGATCAAATTGGGTATGTGCTCGAAGTGTATGTATGGGTCATACTATCATTTTAATTTTCACAAAATTGGTCAAAAAGACCAAAATCAATAATTTCTGGGTGAAAAAGACACTTAGGTTTTGATACTGTTTAAATGGCCAAAAATTAAAAAGATATTTGTTTAAATGGACAAAAATTTAAAAATAGGCAGGATGTAACCAGTTTTATCCTGTCTATTTTCAAATATTTTTTTCTTATTTTTATTTTACACAGGATGCATCCAGTTTCATCCTTGCTATTTTTTAAGTATAAGCCAGGATGAATCCAGTTTCATCGTTGCTATTTTTTTTTTGGCTATTTCACCCGTACTTTTTTTTACTCGTCCATTTGAATCGTGTTTTAAATTTTTTTGGACAAATGACCCATTGTATAACATCTTTTTCACCCCAAGTTTTTACCTTCCATATTCTAAACACCTAAATTTGGCAGGAATCGCATATTGTATAGGAGTCAAAATAAACGTTATTCAATCACTCGCCGACTCGGTCAAAGTCCAAAACCACTTTTTCTTACTACAAAAGCGAAGGCCAACCCTAAGACTAAACACCACTCCACTCTCTCACTCGCTCTCGCATTTTGGAACCCTAACCGACCGCCGCCTACTAGAAAAAATTATCAACAATGGAAGCTGGAGCAAGGGTTGGAATTCCAATTTCGTGATTGGTGGAGTCGGTCCTGATGCTCCGCTGTTGGGTGAAAACTTTCATGGATTTCATACCATGGCAGGTTATGAATTTTTTTCCTTAATTTTCTCATGCTTAATTAATTTGTTCACTTTTTTCTCCCGATTTTGTCCCATTTTTTCATGTTGTTTTTCTCAAATTTCAACCTCCACAACATATTAGGCGAAGGAAGAGAGTTTACAGAGGAGGAGGTACTAGTGGTTTTGATGAATGGGGAGATGTTTCAGATCTGTCAAAATTTGTTATAGATCCAGAAATTGGTATGAAGGTTCTTCGGAGGCATTCCTTCCAACCTCACAAATATGATTTGATGGCACCGTATGCACAACCACCGGGTCCACCTCCTACAAGGGGTACCGAAGATACTTTTAGTTTCGATGTGAATCCTAACCAGGTGGTAGAAGTGACTCTATCATTCGCTTTTAGAGCTATGTTGCCAATTATCAAGCGGATGAAGTATGAGATTCTTTATCTACCAGCAGATTCTCATCATCGTTACCGTTTCTTGGAGTATGTGCTTTAAGTGGTTCCACCTCAACCCCGGGCCGAGGAAGCTCTTCTTCCCCCTAATCAAAATAATTTTGATGATTTCTTATTTGATCATTTCAATTTGTAATCGGAGAGTAGAGTACTACTGCTTTTTCTTTTCTGGACATGTTTTGATCTGCACTTAATTAGGAAATTGAACCCATGAATGCTATGAAGTTTGTTATTCTATTCAATCTATTGTTGTTTTGTGGTTAAGATAGGCTCTCAACTCATTCTCGCATCCGAATTTTTTTTTTTTTCAATGTTCTGATTTCTGAAAATATAGTTTTGCCTACCATCATGATTGTTTGTTGTTCTTTCCTGTCAACTTATTCTGAATCTGAAGTATGAACTATAGAGAAATTGTGATATTCAGATCCTACTTTGGAATTCTTGCTAGATGCATGTTTTAGTGTACTTGTTTTTGTTTATGCAGGTACTAACTGTCATTATGGCTTATCCTCTCAAATTAACACTTTTCAACAACTGCTGCTCTGAAAAACCTTGTTGGATTTTGTTGGTGGTGCTTCTGGTTTCTAATGCGAGATTCTCGTTAATCAGAAATGGCATGTTCACTCAAAGAAGATGAACAAAGATTTAATTTGTGGTCTGAATGCTTGTATTTTTTTTTTAAATGTTGGGTTAGATGAGCGGCAGGTCAAAACGCATGTAATTTGCAAACTCAGTCTGTTTGTAGTGAAATAATGGTGGTAGTGATCATGTTACAAGATTATATACCATGAGTTAGTGAAAGCACTATGGCTGCCTTTGACCTTCTATCAGAAGGTCAATATGTAGCTCACTGCTGATGCCCTTTTATCTAACAACAATATACTGTGAGACCCATTTTGTCAGATTTCTCCACTATGAAACCCACAGGCGTAAAACTTCACGCGTGCACCCAATTTTTGGGAAAAATTTACTCCAACACCCATAGTTTCTGAAATTCTGTTTTTCATTTTTTTCTCCATGCCGGTAAGCTTAAATCTGGTTTCTCCATTTTAACCAAGGAAAGATTCGAGAGAATCAAGAGGAACAAAAACTATGTTTGCACAGACAAGCAGTGTTCCGAGATTTAAATTCGGTAGTTTCTTACGTTCAGACCTATACAATAACAATAACAATAAAGACGATGAGCAATTCTCTATTCGCAATAGTAGCTATTCTGCAACGAGTACACAAGGAGGATATTACGACAACGAAAATCGATTAAGTTTTGAAAGCTCTCCGTGGAACCAATCACCGCTTTGCATCTCCTCGGAATCAATCACCGCTTGCATCTCCGTGGAACCAATCAGCTGCTGTATCTCCGTGGAATCAACCATGGAATCAAACGTATATTCTCTATTTGATAAATCTCCTTGGTCTAAATTCGCAGCTGTTACTCCATTAAACGATTCTGATGATTGTAATCACGGTTTAGTTGGGTCTCTTGTTCAAGAAGATGGAAATATCTATTCTCTTGCTGTTGTTGGTGATCGTCTCTACACCGGTTCCGATAGCAAGAACATCCGTGTTTGGAAAAACCAGAAATAATACACTGGTTTCAAATCAAATAGCGGTTTAGTTAAAGCAATCATCCTTGCCGGTGAGAAAATCTTTACTGGTCATAATTATGGGAAAGATTCGAGTTTGGAAAGTTTCAGGAAAGGGTAGAGTTGTGATGATAAATGATGAGATTAATGTGTGGTATAGTGTTTGTTGATGATGAGGAATTATGGGTTTGTATTAAAATCGTGTTTGCAGGGAATTGGAGACGATACAAAGAGAAGAATGTTAACAACAAGCCCTTGGTATACAATGCCAACAACATGTTCGAGAAAAGGCCTGAGTGGCTTGTGTGCAACCAGGTTACAACAACGGCTAGCTCTTGGGTCTGAATGGTTCGTGGATGTAGTTTGGAATACCAAAAACAGAGAATGGGTACGAGTTTATTGGACTTTGGGTAGAGTTTTCAAGATACTATGAGTTGTATGAAGAGTGAATTGTCATGGAGCTCGTGTTTGGTTTACTTTTTGTTACAGAGGCCAAGAATGTTCGTCATTCACTCATTTGACAAAATAATGTACTCGACTGTCACATGTAAAGAGATTACAATGTATGAACTATGAATAATGTACTCGAGTGGTTGCTGTCATGATTGAGCTATGAAAAAATGGATTGATGAATGGATCAATGAAGTGAGTTAGGAATGGTGGTGTTGATGTTGGTTTCAATGGGTTACGCATTTAAATGAAAATGGAGCTAAAAGGATGCTGCAGTGGCAAGGCAAAGGAGATGGAAGTGCAAATGGGTTTGGTGTGCGTGTGACATGCATTTAAAAGAAAATGGAGGTGTGAATAGTGATGCATAACAGGTTTTGCATGTACTTAATTTGTTGCATAACTTGTTATGCATTCTCGAAATTGGTTGTTATGCAGTCCAGAAAACGGTTGCCTAACACGTTATGCATCTACTTTTTTCTTAGTATTGAAACCAACAAAAAATAAGGTTGCATAACTTGTCATGCACCTATAATAATATCTACATAACATATAATGCAGTCGTGAAAATGGATGCATAACCTGTTATGCATCCAAAAATATGACTGCATAATGCATTATGCATCGAGAAAATTCTTGCACAATCTTTAATCATCAAGAAAATAGATGCATAACCTGATATGCATCCGTAAATATGGATGCATACTGCATTATGCATCAATTTTTTATCTACGCACTAAAATCAATCAAAACAATGGTTACATAACTTGTTATGCAATCGAGAAAATGGTTGCATAATTCGTTATGCGTCTGCAGAATGTGTTATGCATCTTTTTTGGTGGCTGCATAATGGTTATGTAGTCAGTTTTCGAAATCTTGCCTAATATTATGAACACCTCCGACTTTTTCGTGAAAAACAAAAATTTGATATTGTTGTTTGTACTCGTTGCGTAGCTCTCTTAAAAAGATTTCCAACGATATAAAATTTGTAAAATTCCAAGGCGTGGATTTTTAGATATGTTATATCCAAGTTGTGTTGCCAATTATACCCCTGTCATGCGGATGCATAATCCGTGATGCATACATTTTTAATAATTTCATATAATTATGGGTGTCACGGTACCTAAAATTAATTGTGGGCGTGACAATGAAAATATTATTTTTTCAAGGTCATTGTAGTAAACACGTGAGTTTCTTTATGCAAAGCAAACCCTAGAGAGTTAGAGTGAGGAGGACCTGAAAGCAAACCCAATGTTAGGTGGCTTTCACTTGGATAATTTTCTACATTAACTTCAAACCTTTTCTTGTTAATTCTTTGAAAACTCGAAGAAATTGATTGAATTTTGCGGATAGTATTACCGTTGTGTTAAATATTAGTAGAAGGAAGAACTATACAAATTACTACCTATGGAGATAATTTTTTATCATCATTTCACATTAAAGATTTGCAAAAACAAGGACCCTTTAATTGGTGAACAAGTACCCAATTGAATGTTCGATGAATTATTGATAATGATCTAAGTGATTCGTCTACCTGTTAGTTTGGGTTTGAGAGAGGATCGGTAGTTGGAGTTCATACTTTTTTTTCCTTTGAGTTTGGATCATAGCTCATTCAATCCTGTAAATTAATCTTTTTCGTCAAAATAGATCACCGTCTTTATCATCGTGAATTTTCGCATCGTCTTGGTCGCAAAAAAGATCACAACCGAGAGACTAACTAAAATAACTGAGCAAAAATAGCGAAAGAGCAGACAGAAGAAGAACAAAAAAAGAAAAAATTTAGCAAACTTGGGCACCATATATCATTTCGCATTTTTTTTCTTTTTTGACTGGGAATTTATGGTCATAATGATTTCTCCTCTCCGAAAAACACTTTATGTAGAAATTCTGCTTTGGATTAGCTTTTTATTTCTCCCGAATTGTTGTGATGCTGCTCTCGGTTTTCCAGATCTACCGGAGGGTTGCATGAAATATTTTTAATGATACTTCTTAAGCTAATAAACTGTCATTATATATAAGATATTTGTGGTCTAAATGCTTTGTATTGCGTTTAATTGTTGGATTAGATGAGAGGCATGTCAAATCATTTGTAATTTGAATCGATAATTATGGGCAATTTAAAAACTACTCGACTGATATTTTGTTCACACGACATCTCTCCTTCTTATAATGTTCACCATAAAGACAATTGATAAAAGTAAATGCTTTTATAAGAGTTTTGCATCAAAGATTTAGAAGGGGCTTATAAAATATACTATAACATTTAGCAAGATTTAACCAGCTTGATGCCTCACAGCAAACTTCAATTGAAAAAGTTGAAAGCTCCGAAGTTTTCTTAAATTTGTACAAGTTTTATTGAGAATGTCATCAACGGATGCTTATTTCAATACCCCGTAACAACGGATGCTTATTTCAATATCCCGTAAAAGTTGAGTAAAGTGTAATCTAAGAAAATGCATAGAAACAAACATTTCAGGAAGGAGTGATTGCACAAGCGGTTCAGCCCATGAAAGATACTGCTGTTAGATGGCGTGTACTCTGAAGTGTTGTGTAGAGTTCATAAGAATTTCGAAGTTGGAGAGTTAGCAGCGAGAATGATTAAATATTTTTGATATGGATTCATTCTTTACAAGATTATCTGGATGTTGATAATCATGTATTAGAGGATATAAAAGTCATACATCGGAGACACACATCAACTTCTTCCTCCTCAAAGACGGTTTGAGCTGAGGTGGGTTTCGCATACTATATCCACATTCTGCTTCAAAATGTTTCAGTTCTTTTTCTTTGGTTTCTGCTTATACTGTATCTAGGTTCTAACCCTAACAAACCTTATTAATTTTTGGAAAACCCTATATTAGCCTCCGCAAGGAGTTCAATGTACATCAATTCGAAATATTCTCAAACAACATCAATGACCCAATCTTTTTAAACATTACACCATCAATCTCACAAATAAAAACATACTGCATTGAAAAACCACATCATACATGAGAATAAAAGAAATAGTTTAGATTAAAACAACTACTACATAGGCCTAAATTCTCGTCGGGTGTTGGAATCCCTAGGGCGGTGTAGGGATTGTATTTGTGGAGCACCCTAAGAATGTTGAAACAAACATGGGAGTCGAAAGGACGACCACCATGAGATACTTCCCACATTGTTAGGTTTCTGGGTTCCAGTTCATGTACAGTTTCATCGTTGATCTTTTTTCTGTGATTCCCCATCTGTAAAGCGGCGAACTCCAATACATGACTACTAAATGAATTAAAACAATGTGGTAATAAGTGAGAATCACTCCCATTAATGTTCCTCGTTTCATAGGTGAACATTCTATAAACTTTCTCCCAGAAAATCAACATCGATTCGGCTATATTCCTACCGACAACATCTTCTGTGTAAAAAACAAAGACTCCACAAATAGCTAATCCTCTTGTTGAGTGAATCTAACACCACGAACTCTAGGAGGCATTTTTGTAAATGATTTGAGAGTGAAGAATGTGTGAATTTAGAGTGGGAATGAGGAGTATTTATAGAACTAAAAAATTATAGCAGTTAGATCACAAGAGTTTTCAGCCGTCCAGATTTAGCCGTTGGCGATTTTTAAATACGAGTCGCTGGCGTGTGAAGCAACACCAGGCATTTGAAGGACAAACTCCAGCGTTTTCGGCTCATACGCCAACGTTTCTACCACGCTCGCCCGGTCTTCCATTGCGCGTGCGCTTATTCTTCAATCTCACTCAACAAACCAACAAATTTTTTGGTTTTTCCATCCGTTTTTCATGTTTGTAGTGTCCATAGTGGGATCAAAATCAACAAATTCTTGTTTTGTTGAGTCCAAACTGCTCTTATCTCTAGTGTGGCAGCTTGTCCGATGGAATTTTTGTTTGCCTAAAATCATCTCTGTAGTCGTTGAAGTGCGGTACATTTGTGCCCGTTAACTGTTGTCTATTACTACTAGGGAAAGAGCAGTGTTGTCCCGCACCATGGTGCGGGAAGCTATCCCGTTCAAGTGTCTTCTTTACCGTTAGATCACACTAAAACCCAGATCTGACAGCTTTGAACCGTTTAGGGAAAATGGTGGGTCCGTTCCAGAAAGTGGTGGGTCCTTTCCTAAATACGAATCTAACCATTGATTTGATGATCTAACGGTAAAAAAATCGTCAGAACGGGATAGCTTCCCACACCTCGGTGCGGGATACCATTTGTCCTAGGGAAATGCCTCAAAAATTCAGTGCTTTGACTTGCGAAATTTTGTGTTATTATGTAATCACAAGCCATTAGATATAATGAACGGCCTCGATTGCAATAGGAATTGAGATCTACCGGATCCTATATATAATATATATATCTCCACCGCCACCCTTATCCTCCAAACTCTCTTCACTCTCCACTCCTCTTGCAGCTACCTTTTTGTGCTTGATGTTGTCGAAGGGTTTTGAATTGATTAACAGCAGACAACAGTATAGGCTAGAGAATGAAATCGGGATAACCGGGCCAGCACAATGGGCTGCAACATTGCGATGGGATTAATTCAAGGGTTTTGTAGTAAATCATATAAATTAATTTCATTAATTCAGTAGAAGTTTCACACATATAGTGAGAGTGAGGCGGCGGCGTTGATAGGAAAAAACCACTACCTCAGACTCCGGCGCCACCCTTGCCCTCCAAACTCTCTTTACTCCTCTTGCTGCTACTACCTTTGCCTTTTTTTGTGCTTGTTGTTATCGAAAGGTTTTGAATTGATTAACAGATCAGAAAGGAGATCCGAAGAACAGGTTTCTTTCTTTCTACTCTTCTTCTTCAATTTGTAAGCCTTTTTTTAAAATTCTAAACCCTTTTGATATTATACCTTCAATTGTGGTATTAGATCTTAAAACCGCATCTCTTATTTCCAATTTTATTTCTTCTTCTTTCTGTAGGTATCTTAAAACTGTGATAATGAGTTCTCCTCTCAAACAAACACTTTCCTTTAAAATAAACCGTAGATATTTTTGGATTGTGTGGATCTTCGGTTTCCAGGTTTTCAGTTGGATTATAAATCAAATCCCTACTTTAAGTAGGATCTCAAACACCCCAGGAAGAAAATCCAACTGACTAAATTTTTAATTTAACCCTTATTTGAATCAGAATCTTTTGTTTTATAGATATAACTCCAGCTAAAAAGTATCAGAAAACCATACCTAAATCTAGAGAAGAGTTGTCATCTCAAGTAGCTGTTGAATTGATAATCTCATGATGATGCCTCTGAAACTCTTTGTCTGCACCCCCATTAGCTCATAACCTAAATTTGAAAACGGAGAGAAAAAACTTTGAATTAGGACCAAATCAGAGATAAGATAAAACTAATTCAAAGACACAATCCTAAAGGGTTATAAAGATCATTACGGATTAAATAAAAGAAGCAAAAACTAAAAGTTTCAGAATAATCTAGGGTTAGGTCAACATAAAAAAAACTTCGATTTGCAAAAATAAGAAATCAAAATTAAGAAAAAAGTAATCAATCAACTAAGAATCAAGAAGAGGACATGAGAATCTAGTTCAAATTGCCGAGAGAAATCATAAATTGTAAAAAAGATCGAAGAGAAAATTGAAATTGACTAAGTCAGCGTCGCACGACTTTTCGAGTTATGACTGGTCACAATTAGTAATTATATATCTCGAAAAACTAGGCTGTACGGGACATTCACCATTTTTTGGGCCTCTCCAAAATATGGGCCTAGGGCGGTCGACCATCTCGCCCTAGGCCTAAGACGGCCCTGAATATACATCTTCACCCAAAAATTCATAAAATGACAAATGTAATAAAGCACACCTGAGAGTTGGATTATGATTATATATAAATACTGAATAGAAAATGTGGTAAAGCCATTTTGATCATTAATCTCACACCTTGTTAATGGCATTTGTTTAGTGCCTTGGCTTTGGTGCATGCCAGAATTGAACCAAAAGAGAACGATAATTACCGTGAGAAGTTTATAAAATGTATCATTTCAATACTACAAAAACATGGGGAATTTGTAACGACGAGTCATTTCCTTTTTTCTTTTCTTTTTTAATTACAAGAGAAGATTTCATCATTCTTTTTTGCTCCGAAAAAGAGGATAATTTCACTGTATTGACAGGGAAAAAACGGTATCTTTCGTATGGAGAATTGAGATAAATTATTACATCTTCATTCCAATTTTGAATGTTTAGAAAAGTTAAAATAGCTCATAGGCTTTGATCTAACCAATTGTGCTTAATAGCATATTTGTTACCAAACACACTTATCTTTCCTGCCCAAAATAACTTGAGACCACATAACTAAATTGAAGTCCTTAGCTATGACATTTATGTCAAATTTAGTGTTGTTGCCAAAGTCTGCACTGATCTTGTATCTTTGTCGTCCAGCTTCCGCATACTTTCTTATTGGAAACAATAGAGTTGGCTGGGAATCGCTTCTGAAAGAGATGATGTGTTCACTCAATTCTGTTGCCCATTTGAAAATCCGCATCCGCACCACCTTTTGTAGCTCATCTCTGTAGTACAGTCTGCGTGTAGTCCTCTGGTTTCTTTGATTCTGCCTGTATGATCAAATAAAGTTGGACCAAATCCATCCTTAGCTGTAGAGTTCATCATTATTAGCGCAATATTAATTTTCAGGTTCATTGATCCAGTACACCCATCCAAAAGTCTACTTCATTAGTGCAAATCCTAGGGTCTTCCGTATGAGTCTCCGGTGAAGGAATAATTGGGTCTACTTATTACAAATCAACCAGCCTAAAAATATTATAACCCGAATATTCATTGTAACGTTGATATGCATTCGAGCATGTTACGCTGTTTATAACAATGGTTTGGTCATACCAAGACTCCTCCTTTTGAATAGGATAATAATCATTTATAATTGTGAAGTGAAAGAACTTAAATTATTTTTGTGTCGGCTGACAACCGACCAGTTATAATCAAAATTAGGGTTTATAGGGTTGATTGATGTTCTGGGGATTTAGAAGATGAATTATGGAGTTGTTGTTAGATGAAGAATTATGGGTAGATGTTTAATTGAAGCTTTGAAGTTTACTCAGTGGAGAATCATTGAAGAGATTTGAATTAGGGTTTCATGAGAATTGCAGAAGAAGATGAGAAGATGTAATGGAGGGTCTAAGGAAGTGATTGGAGATGGGTTTGACGTTAATTAGAGTATTGATTGAAGCAGGGTTGTGTTAGCAGTGAAGATTGGTTCAATTTAAGAGTTAGGGTTTTGGTTCTACCCCAAAATAGAATTAGGGTTTGATGTCTTTGAATTAGGGATGTACTAGATTCTGAATTAAGATGAGGAGTTGTTGTTAGTCTTGAGGCAAGTTGATGAACTCAGTCAAGTAAAGAAAAAATTGAAATCCAATGGTCAGAGTAACACATATTTGAGGTAATTGTTCTTTTCAATAAAGATTGGTTCAATTCCAATATTGAGGTTATGAGTTTCTCAATGTGTTGTGGATGAAGTATGAAATTTGTTTGAGGTTGAATTAATGGATGGTTATTATTGTGATCTTGATTGAGTGGCAAGACTGGATTGAATTGTTGTGGTTGTAATGGATGGATATGAGGTGGGTTATGTTGAAGTACATGGAGCTTGGGTTACAAGCTGAGTTGAGATTGAGTTATGGGTTAGACCTGCAGGTGGCTGTAGTTGGAGTTTGAGAAGATCAATTTTAGGATAAAGGTGAAACATTGTATATGTTGAATTACATGAGACGTAAATGTACTCACGGAGTTGCAGGTGAACTTTGTTGGGGGTATTAGTGGTTAATGTAGGTTATAGATGAATGTATTTAGGTTAAAAGTAGTAGTGGTGATGAGGTTGCAACTGAAATGGGTCGAGCTGTAGTATTTAATGTTGGTGGTAACAATTCTGTTATGAAGTTGTTTTTGCAGTTAAGAAGAGTTGGTAAAGTTATAGTTTTTGGAATTCAAATGTGCCGATAAGACGTATGATGTGAAGTTGATTGAAATGCTGATATAGAAATGTTTTTAGTGAAAGCCTGCAACGGAAGATCAAGGTAATTTGTATGTATATTTTGAAGTATTTTATAGAATTGTCTTGAATTAAAGAATTGGGTAATGATAAAATTTATAGATTTAATCCAGTTTTGGTGTTGAACTGGTGTCCGAGTTGTATGTGTATTAATGGCTTGTGCCATTGATTTTCTTTGAATCTTTCAGTTCAATTAGATGTCTAACTGAACCTAATTTGCCTGAATCAATCTTCTGACTGAGTTAACTCAGTAACCAGGATTTGACTCATTTGACCAGACCAGACCAGTTGACTAGATCTTTGACTTGACCTTGACCTTTGATTGATTTTGACCATTAGTTGCCATGTGACTGTTAGTTTGTTGTTGACCGGTGATCTTTTCCGGTCACCTGAACGATTTTCCGGGGATTGTTCCGCCAATTCCCGACCAATTTTTCTTACTCTTTGAAATGATAATTCAGACTTATAGCCTCTATAGAACCCAATGATGAAAGATATGGTGAAGTGATAAGAAGAATGTTGATATATACCAAAGGATATCGACTGGGATTCTGAAAGATCATTTGTGTATCATTGTCAGGTAGATTCAGATGGTAATTACATGTTCAAGATGATGACAATGATGATGATGTTCGTGGATATGAAATTGTGTACTGGAATCTTGAATTGGATTGGTTTGCCTTCAAAGAAGATGGGACCCTTGTAACCTTCTTGTAATCATTAAGCTTTCCTTTATCTGCGGGCATGATGAGACTTTACTATCTTTGTGCATGATTGCGTGTACTTTGATGTACTATTACTGTATCTTTGAGTATGATGTTTATGTTGTATTTGTATGTACGTTGTTTGATATGATGTGTTTTTGTGTGATATGTATTGTGAAATTTTCTTGCGTGGAGTGACTTTTTTGTCCCACGGCTCCTTGCTAAGTTAAGTAAGGCGGATGCTCTTCCGTTTTAATATTCACTACAAGAAAGTGGGTCTATTGCCTCACTATGTTGCCACACATCTATAAATAATGTGGCAATAGGGGAGGGTTTAGCCTCACGCCATAACTAGTGTGGCATTAAGTAAGAGTTTTTGCTACACATGTGAACAAATGAGGCAAAAGATACGTTTTTGCCTCGTGTTATTCTTTGAAGACGCAATAGCTTAATTTCTAGCCACATAAAAGTGGCAACAGGTAAAATAATATAAAATAGTATAATTAATATAGTTTAAATTCCTTTTTTGAGGCTAAAAATATTTATTAAATAATCTTTTGATGCTAAAAATAATATTTTGATGTTAAAAATATTTATTAAATAATCTTGTGATGCTAAATTCCCTTTTTGAGCCACATAATAATCTTTAAATTCCCTTATGAGGCTAAAAATATTTTAAATTCCCCTTTTTCAATAGTTTTATCGATTAATCAGTTTTCGAAATTAATAATGAAAAACGAAAAAAATAAACAAAAAGAAAAAAAAGATCGTGTTACTTCATTTGGCGGAGAAAACCAAAAAAAAAAAAAAAACCCAGTGAAGTTTGTCTCTCTGAAACAGCAGAACGATGAAACCCAGTGAAGTTTGTCTCTCTGAAACAGCAGAACGATGAACTGATTACAAGGGGTTCTTTGTTTACCGAAAATAAGGTATGGTTTTTTAATTTTGTTAAAGTTCGATTATTTCTAAATTCGTAGATTTAGATTTGGGTTTGTTTCTTGTTAGAGAGCTATTTTCATCCCCAAAATCCATTTTTTGTTTGTTAGTGTTTGATTTTTGATGTTTTTGAAATAATTGAGCCTTAGGGTGATCTTCCCAATCTTGCAGAGTTAAAAAGAAATCTCAAAAATCCATCCTTAAATAGGATATTCCTCCCAGCAAAGATCTCTGCACAAAGGTATGTTTTCTCCCAACCTCCTCCTCTCCGTGTCAATTTCTTATCCACCTTTGCAATTTGATTTCCCTGATTAAGGGTTTTTGGTTTTACTTTTAATTGCTAAGAACAAATTTGGTATGCAAAGACTTGGATTAGAGAGGATTTAGATTTTGTTCTAATTTTATAAAAAATTAAAATGAAATCATGTCTTATCCTCAGAAAAAGGAACATGGTATGAAAAGACTTGGTATACTTAGGTGGTGTCAGACTTCTAACATATCTTGGTTAAGATAGTTTGTTGCAATTATATCACCATATTTGTGATAAATATTGGTAGAACTAGATGGTTTGATAGTGGTACCAGGATTTGGGAGTACCACCATATGTCAATGTCTCAGGTGCTAGTTAATATTTGCAATCAACTTTGAATGATGTATTCCTCATAAGGGTTGTCCCAAAATGGCAACATTTCACCTACTTTTAATTTCTATACGGATTACTTATTAGCTTTTGGCAATCTGGAAACTACTATTCCAGAAGTTGTAATGAATTTGCACATGATATGATATGATTGTAGTCGGGAAGAACATGCTAAGAATAATGATTTTCGTATTGGAATGAATGAAATGGATTATTCAGCTGGTTCATTAGTTGGCTAGATTGAAAGGTATTTTTTTTTTTGATCTTTGAGGGAATCCTCTGTGTAAATTTAAGTTCTAAGCAAATTCCTCGCACAGTTGGGCATGCTTGTTGTAATGATATACAAATGATTGTTTTCATTTACAATTGGTTAATGTCTCTACTATATATGTACATGTAAAATATTTCCATGAAGTCCGTGTATATATAGTTAGCGTGTTAGATATACTTAGGGTTTTAGCAACCTCTTTTCAATTTTTCCATGCCTTGTATCTTTGTTTATATTTGTAGATGTGTATACGCATTTTGTGGGAGATTTGAGAGGCAGACTAGATTATGGTTTTAAGTTGAAGGTTGCGTTAGAAGTATTATTAAGGGGTTCCATGCTAGAAAGCATATGTAACTATGATGAGCAAAAGGGATTGTTAATCATCTTGCCCGCAGAACGCCAATGCTAGGCCCCTGGTGTTGCCAAGTAGAGAGTACCCACAATTCAGCACCTGTGTCGGTTTTTCCGTGTGATTTAGGACCATCTAGACTCGAATTAGGTGAGGATTTCTTCTAGGAATCTGTAGAGGGTTGCGTGTTCTTTCCAAAATGATATAAAATGCTTAATTTGGTTCTCTAATTTAGAAATTATGGCTTCTCAAACATAGCACATCGGTGCTAGGAAATCTGAAACCGGACTAACCGGTTTTCGTCGGACCTGTTTGGCAAAGTTTTGACCCTCTTAGAAATAAAATTAGCTTAAGATATCTTCGATCAAATAAATTCCTCTGAACGGCAGTTCTAATGAGATATTAATTGTCCTGTTCCAATTTATATGTAGTGAGATATGGCACTGAAATGTGAAGCACGATTTAAGCCGCAATTAACGAAATTGCGATTCTGAAATGTACTATGTACTTTTGACATTTCTTATTGAGTTTCCATCATAAGGACACATAGTTGCGCATTTCTGTGATTTTCCTTTGGATTAATAGGAAGAGAAATAGTTCTCCTTTAAAATGTGCGTTTATTGTTGTGGGACCTAAATATCATTTTACAAAAATGGATCTACTGTTTGGGAAATGCATATTTTTACTCTTGTCTTAGAATATTGTTTCTCCAATCATGCTAGTTATATTATTTTCTTCTTAATGGTTGAAACGAACACTAATATGACTCGACCCTGTACTCAAGTCTAGTACTACTATAATTTCTCAATGTCAAGGTAGCAGTGAGCTATTTCAACTATGGTGTGTTGCTTATGGACGTTATCGCCTTACCTGGTCATTTCTATGATAGTCCTGAATTGGGTACTTGTTTCTTTTGTAAATTTTATTATGATTTAATTTATGAATACGTATAAATTTATGGTGTAATGGTGGAGTCATTGGTGAGACTGTAATTGGCAGTAAAGGAACAATTATGTTGATGGTTGGTTGGTTATGGGATTTAGGGTGTCTAGAATATATATTTATATATTTGACAACAAAATTCCATAACCAGCTCATTAAGGAGTCCAGTGTGTTTAGGTGTTCACAGAGGGTCTACAGAAGGATTTGATCTTGCATGTATGCAAGAAAATGCCTAGTGTCCACGAACTGACCGACTCGATAGTGGGTTATGACGATTTGAACCATTTTTGGGATGCATAAAACTTAGGCGGATTGGTAACAACAATGTATTATGAAGAAAATACTCGTTCGTGCAGGCATTTCTAAGAACAGTTTGAGCCCGACTCTCAAACTGGTGATTTAGGGAGAACATTGTTGAGTTTGATTCTTGCTTCTCAGGTAATGTAACCAGTGCAGCTGAAATTGGCCAAGACTTTGGGAGTTGGACCCGAAATGAAATTGGAGGGGAAGAGGTGATTAGAAGTAGAACTGACGGTGATAAAGGCGATCTAAATAATGACAAAGTGATAGTGATCACGGTGATTATTTTAGTGATTGTGAACGAGATGATCTCGCCTAACATAAAGTCAAAGTTGCTACTAAATGCTCCTGTTTATTTGATGTTTTCCTGTTTTATTTTAGTTTGAATTCGTTAACCGAAGGGCAGTGGAAGTCTCTTGTAAAACTTTGGGATAGTGAAGGGCATCAAGTAAGTTCACACATCTAAAATGTTTGCATTTAAGTTCTGTTAAAACTTTGGAAGACCTCGGGAGATACTCTTTGGACTGCGGAGCCGCTTTACATATCCAGGGGACCAACTCAATAGACCTCAAAATGATTGTAATTCTCTCTTCCTTGATAATAAAGGTGTTTGTTGATGTTCCATTCCATTAGACATGATGATTCTCTACATTCGTTGATATTCTTTTTGCTTGGAGGTCTTGTTTAGCAGTACGCGGGAACAAGAACGGACGTCCTGGGATTGGATACCTAGGCCACATTGGAGCTGATTTAACATGGACTAGGCCAAGTTTGATTTATTTGGTTTCTTCAGTTTTGATTGTGTAATTTTTTTGTTTCCTTATGGTTAAGTGGGATTCTCTATGCCTTGTCACAACTACTTCTATTTAATGGAACTTGAATTCTATATTTGGATTCATTTTTTGTATTTGTTTTACTATTTTTTGTTACCGTGCATAATTTAAAACATAATATTACAATGGCCAGTAAATCAGTAAATGAGTTTTAGCTACATACAAGTTGTGGCATCAGGGTGTGGCAAAATAATTTTAATGGTGTGGCAAAATAATTTTTGAATAAAATGTAATTCATAATATTTTTATATTAAATAATAATAAATATTTTTGCCTCATGTTATTGCCTCACCAATTAATGTGGCAAAAAGATTTAAAATAAATAATTAAAATTTAAAATAAAGAAAAAAAGAAAAATAGAAATACATATTGCTTCATGCTATTGCCTCACCATTTGGTGTGGCAAGAAATCCATCTTTTGCCATCTGTGCCTTAAAGGGGTGGCAACTATTTCTTGCCACCCAAGTTGTTGCCACTGGTGTGGCAAAATATTTGTATGTGGCAAAAAGATATAGCCACACTAAATATGGGTTGTTGCCACCTTTGGGAAATGTTGCAATACACCCCTTTTTTTTGTAGTGATTATTATCTTAAGATAGTAGGGCGGATGCTCTTCTGTTTGAATATTACATAGTATGGCGGATGCCCTTCCGTTTTAATATCTTATATATTATTTTATTTGGGGGAAATCACTCGTGTCCATATTATGCATGTTTGACTAACTTTATGATCTTGATGGTAATATTCTGAATCATGGTTTGTATGGGTACTTTGTGTGGACGATGTTATTATTATTTACTAGGGTTGCTTTCACGTCGTATTCTCCAATGAGTTTGGAGAGGTTAGAGTGACACTTTCTTCATGATGCATAAATTGCTGATTGATTAGTTTCTTCTTGTTTTCTTTCAACTTATATTCCTTTAGAACTGTGAAGCATGTTAGTGATTATTTGAGAGTTACATGTTTCCATTGAGCACCCTTTTGGGATGATTTGCTCACTTATTCCCACTTCAGTGTTCAGTTTTCAGAAGAAAAAAGTGCAGTGAAGATATCCGTTTTCGTAGTTTAAAATGTTACCGAACTAAGTTATATTCATGTATCTTTTATATGTATGTTTTCTTTATTTATTGTAAAACAACACACAAATATATTTATATCATTTGAGAGTTCTTCATCTATCGATATCAGAGTGTTTGGGTTTAACAGATAGGGTTTTGGTTTTAGTTAATTTTATGTAATTATGATTCTTTAATCGTTGATCTGGAATTGATTCTTCAATTAGCTTGTAAACCTATTAGCTAAGCAGGTTTAGTAAATAGGGCGTCACAGCCTCGTTGTGGAGATTCATCAGGAGTCTGCAAAATTAAACGTCTGTCAACATATCTTGACAGAAAGAAAGTAAGAACATATTTTTCTGTAGATGGACAACTGGGGAGGCTGAATTCATGTGAAATCTCATTACAATTTTAATTGCTCGAACACCACAACTAGTATACAAATCACAAAAGGGATACCTGAATGTTGAGACAATTAAAAAAAAGACAGGGCACCCCTAGGTATTGTAATTTCAAATCGGTCCTATTACCTAGATACTTTAATCACAGGCATCGATATGGTCAGCACTACCGTTTCAAGTTCAAACATATGAAATCTCATAAATCCCTCATATTACTTGTTCGGCTAAGGTGGCCTTACTACCTCCATGTACCAGATTTAAAACACATAGAACAACAAAATTAGTTTACTTTATATCTAAGTGAGATTTGCATAGATGATGTCAAGCCGGAAAACAAGATGTTGTGACCAAATATGAACTCACATTATAAGAAAGTAAAGCTTCCAGTATTCGTTCTTCGTCTCCTTCAACTACACGCATGAATACAAAGTTTATAAGAGTGGCTTCTTAAATGGCTTCTTAATTATCTTAAGTTTAGTGTTGTTAAAAGTATCAAATTGAAGAATGTGCACCGCACATGTGGTCTTATTAATATCTTATTAAGACATCCTTTCCTCATAAACTTTGTTCAAATATAGTTTCCTCAAATATTTTAATCTTAATTCGTAGAATTTCGTTACCGTAATTACAGTAAAAATTATCATAGTATAAGGTATAAATTGCACTAAACTATGTATCATCTATTTTTTGCTTCGGAGATTATATATAAGCACCAACTATGCATACAAATTCTGCTTCTTTTCTAACCTCACAAAGTCACACGTAGTTCAGGCCCTTCAGGGCTTGGTACATTCAAAAAGTGTTGTAAGACATTAGAGAGTCAGGTGTCACGGGGTTAAATTTTGTACCGGGAGGGACTTTTATGAGTTTATCCATCCGAATTGACATAGATTATGAGTATGAGATTAATGAATAAAATGAGGTGAGACCAAATCCAGCAACAAGGCCACCACCACCACAGCCAGCACCAGCAAGTGCCACAAATGAAGCATCAACCTCAACTTCTGCAAGTGCCACGAGAGGCAGAGGTACTAAAAGGAAAAGAGGTGGTGCAGTTGCTACAACTACAACCGCACATGAGCAAGCTTCGGTTTCTATAACTACAACAACTAGAGGTGGAAGAGGAAGTAGGGGAGAAAGAGGTAGTAGAGGAGGAAGGGAAGTAGAGGTGGAAGAACAACTACACTGCAGACTACAATTGAAAATCAAAATGAAGCAATCGCACTGTCACTACCTCTACGCCACTACAAGTGTTGTTTTTGGTAGAACAACCTCCACTAAGGTGCCTACAAGCAGCAGAGGAAGGTCTTTAAGGGGAAGAGGTGCAAGGGGATATGCAATGGGAAAAACAGTGCATAGACGTGGAGGTAATATTGTGGGAATTGGTATTATGATGCATGAGCAGCCTAGACTAGTTAGAGAGCCAACTAGAAGTGCACAATATCGAGTAAGAATAATATTCTTTAACGCAAACACTTACATGTGAACTCGGTATGTTTGAGATCATGTATTTTAACCGCTCCACTTTTGTATCTTCTTGTAGGTACTAAATCCAACCTAAGAGGTGCTGGTGGTGTTCGAGAGAGGAGGTGTTGGTGCTCG
This sequence comes from Papaver armeniacum, assembly GCA_023531295.1. Lineage (NCBI taxonomy): Eukaryota > Viridiplantae > Streptophyta > Magnoliopsida > Ranunculales > Papaveraceae > Papaver > Papaver armeniacum. Next base: position 156,328 of record JAJJWW010003536.1, on the reverse strand, counting down.
GAGAGGAGGTGTTAGTGCTCGAGAGGTAGAGCTTTCATGAGAGGTGGTGCTGTATTTTCAACGAGTGGAAGGGGAAACATGCATAGAATGATGGATTGGCTAGGCACACCTGAGCAGTGGGAAAATGATGAATGACGATGGATCGTGTGTGTTCTTAATTTGAAATAATCTTTATTTTGTAAACTTTGCAAAAGTTTAACTGCATAAATCATAGACCATTAGGTTTTCTTTTAACAGTTCTTCGATTGTTAAGTGAAGTTGGATACATTTTTTTAAGTTTTAATGACTGTAGTGAGATTGCATTGCTTTTCATTAACTCTTCGAGGATTCCTACTCAGATTTGAATGTATTTAACCGAAAGATCTTGTTTGTGTGTTCTTAGGATTTTTTTCAAAGTCACGTGCAGGTCGCGTGGCCACGTATCGACGGCATTAACGGCGTTAATTAATTAAAAATAAAAATTGAATTACAGACGGTCAACCGGTCAATCGTTACGTCAACTGTTTGACCGGGACCCAAACTCAAAGCTGGACAAAGTTAGGCTCCAAATACAAAGATATACCATTTTATGGGACCCAAAATCAAAATATCCCAAAAACCTATTACTCTATGTTTGATGATCATATTCAAACAGAAACAAAATCCATCGGTAAACACTTAAAACGGTAAAATGATAATTTTCAGACTAAGATGTTGTCCGTGCACATAATTCAGAAGGCTGAACTACATTTTCAAAATGAAATGACTCGTGAACAGTGAAGTGGGGGAGAATTATTGTACTAGTTGTGCGTATACACTGCTGGTTCAACTCTATTACTTGATCCAAAAATATATTTTGGACATAAAAGTGATTCCAATACAGGCTGACACGTGGGGAAGTCTTGAGTAAGATGGGAATTTTAGGCGACTCATAATTGTACGGTGCACAATGAAAGATCCTACGTATGAATCTATATCTTGTTTTCGATAATTTGCAGCTAAAAGTTCAATCAACTAGCATAAATTTTAATGTTTTCGATAAAAATAATAATGTAAATCTTATGTACTATATTTGCTAGTTCATATTTTTTTTTTCCATCAAAAAAAAAATATATATCTTGTAGATTAACAACAAATTTGATTTCCATCGCTAACTTAACTCAACGCCCACCAATTTATTTTTCACAACATTTTCAAAAGGATTAGCAAGAAAACAACAATCAAGACAACAAAAGAAGAAGAAGGAGGAAAAAAAAGAAAAAACTAACAATGTCACATTCTCATTAATGTCCCTACGAAATCATCCACATTGCCGTATTTTTCTTTACCAAGATCTATCCTCCTAATTAAAACAAGCAATAATCGGTGTCAATGAGAGGGCCAACATACGATCGTTTGACCACCTATCAGGTTCCTCTCCAACCATTTTAATTCTTAAGTTATTCAGAAACGTTGGGGCTCTTTCTGGCATTCTTGTCACTTACAGAGATATTTTTTCTTCCAAACTTTGTTGTAATTTAATTTCCTCCGATATCTTAATCTTAACTTGTAGATCTTTATTATCATAAAAATCATTATAGCGGAAGGTATAAAATGTATCAACAGACATGTAATTTATTTATTTTGCCTTACAGATATGTATAAACAACATCAATGATGCATTCAAATCTTGTTTGTTTTCTAATCTCACAGTCACCCGTAGTTTAGAGCATACTTCGGTTCGTGAATAGATTATTAAGGCAAAAACCAGAGTGTATGACTCTAGTTGAAAAACAAGAAACGTGAGTCAAGTGTCACAAGTTAAGTTTTGTACCAGAGGGGAACTTTTTTTTTTTGAGTCGGTTGAGTCTTATGCCCAGCCAGCCTAGTGCAAGGGTACTTGCACTCCTGACCAGCTGGCTCCAAAGCCTAATTTAGGCACCGTAATAGTTAATAATAGGCCTAATTTTGCTCTTTTGCATCCCTAAAACTTTTTCGTAACCCAAAACTGATTTCCTGCATCCCAACATGTAAATCTTGGCTCCTCCCAAATAGACGTGGAGTTTTGAAAAAAAAAATTTATGATCGATCAAAGAGGAAATTCATTGAAAAGGAGGTACTTAGGAGGGGTACCTCAACCCAATGAATACATCAAGAGCAATAAGAAAAGGGAGCCGAAAGGAGATTCGGCAACCCAAAACAAAAACAAACCAAGATCACGAAGGTCGGAATAAAGAGTCCCAAAGTGCTATCACCGTATTTGCCGTTAGACCTAACATCCTTGTGTTCGACTCCGCCCAAAAGAACGCTTGGAGTTTAACATTTCTAATTAGGCTAACCAAATTTTTATTTTTCCTTTCAAAGACTCTTGCATTTCGCTCATTCCATATACACCACCATATTGCAACCGGGATATTATTCCATATTCTACTAAGTCTTTCATCTCCCCAATTAAACTTCCAAGATTTCACCGTTGTGGTGACATTTGAATCATAAGTCCACCGAAATTGACATCCTTCAACAAAGTAATCCCATATTCTTCGGGTCCTCCAACAATCATAGAATAAGTGCGAGCTAGTTTCATCATTTTCCTCGCAGAAACAACAAACACTTGAAATATCCATGCCCCTTCCTATAAGTTTATCCGCCGTCATTACCTTATCATGAGAAAGGAGCCAAAAAAAGAAATTTATTTTACAAGGATACTCACGACTCCAAACAACATCGATTGGAAATGTTGGCTCATCTTGCTCTCCTTCGTTCTTTATACCATCCTTCACCGTATAGTGACCATGTTCACTTCCAACCCAAATTCGACTATCCAAAATACCTTCTTGAATGGACACGGAAGAGAGAATATTTGATATTGTGGAAACTTCATTTGAGATGATTTGCGGGTATCTTTCTCTAGACATAAAATTCCACCTTATACCACAATCCCTAACTTCATACATAGTAGCCACCACAAACTCTTTGGTCCTTGAAGCTTCATACGCCAAAGGAAACATATCACATAATCTTCCATCCCTTAGCCAAAAGTCTTCTCAAAATCTAGTTTCCTTACCCGCCCCAATTTTGAATCTAATATTCTTGTTGAAATCTTCTAGCTCTTTGTAGATATTAAACCACAAACTACCTCCTTTTGATCCCTTGGGTTGGAGAGTTTCCCATCCGGTGGATGTTTCACCAAATTTTTCAACCATAATCTTCCTCCATAGAGCATCTTTCTCTAACCCAAAACGCCACCACCATTTCTTTAGCAAAGCCGAATTCACTTGCTTAGTTCTTCGAATTCCAAGACCACCTTTTTCTTTTGTTTTAGAAACCATTGACCAACGAATATTATGAACTCTTTTCTTATTAGGGTCATCATCCCATAAAAAATTTCTTACTACCCTATCAATTTTGTTTGTTATGGAGCATGGGGCAAGAAAAATTGAAAGATAATAAATAGGAAGACTAGCCAAAACACTTTTTATGAGAGTTAGCTTACCTCCTCTTGAGAAAGTTTACCCATTCCATGAACCAACTCTTTTCCCACAAGTTTCAAGAATTTTTTCCCATTTTTGCGACCACCCACCTTGTCTCCCAAGGGAAGACCGAGGTACAAACTAGGGAAATTATCATTCTTGCAACCTAACATGGTAGCAAAATTTTCAATTCCTTCTTCGACCGCGACCCCAAACAAACTACTCTTCGAAAAATTTATCTTCAAACCCGAAGTTAACTCGAAACAAAGAAGTTGGTAACGAAGAGCATCAACTTGTTCCCTCTTAGCATCAAGAAAAATAATAGTATCATCGGCAAATTGCAAGCGATTTATTTTTGTTCCCCCCTCTTTCACCGAGAAACCCGAAATTTGACCAAGTTCTTGCGCTTTGCTCAACATACAACTTAAAACTTCACCAACGATAGTAAAAAGAAAAGGGGATAGTGGGTCACCTTGACGAAGTCCTTTTTCACTACCAAAGTATCCATAAGATGATCCATTAACAAGAACCGAGAACTTTGAAAAGGTTAAGCAATTCCTAATCCATGCTCTCCAAACACCACCAAAACCCATTTTGTATAAGACTTCATTTAGGAAATTCCAATTCACCTTATCAAATGCCTGTTCAAAATCAAGCTTGCACACCAATCCCGGTAATTTTTTTAAAGTCTAGAGTCTACACATTCATTCGCTATCAACACCCCATCAAGAATTTGTCTTCCTTTAATAAAACTAGATTGAGATGATGAAATTAGGGTAGGAAGGTAAACCTTTAAACGCTCCGCTAAGACTTTTGATATGATTTTGTACACACTCCAAATAAGACTAATAGGCCGAAGATCTTTTACTTCTTCAATACCCGCTTTCTTAGGTACGAGTACAATAAAATTATTTTTTAACGACTTATCTAGAACATTGTGGTCGTGAAATTCTTCGAACACCTTCATCAAATCCTCTTTTAAGAAGTCCCAACCGACAATAAAGAACTTCATAGGAAAGCCATCCGGACCCGGTGCACGATCAACTCCCAAATCCTTAATTGCATTTTTAACCTCTTCCTCACTAAAAGGCCTCTCTAACCATACACTTGCATTCTCATCAATACGCCTAAGGGACAGAGACAGATTGGTAATAATGATATATGTAGTCGTATACCTTGAACCACTGAACCTAGGTAATTGCACAAAACGTATAATTTGTTTAAAATTCTCACGCAGGAGTTTCTATTTGTTTCTTTGGAGTCTTTGTCTTCATTAGCTGAAAGGAACGATGAATGAGTCCCGAGAATATGGTTTTTGTAATGGCTTTTGTAAAAATAAAATAAAAGGCAAAATAAATTGTATTGAGAAGCATACAAGCCATGCCTGGGTGAATACCATTTAAAAGTGAGCAAAACAGCCATAACAAAAGCAAACACACAAGCACAGGGAGGAAACAAAAACGAATAAAATTTCTAATCACAAAAGAAAACCTACAGAATTTTCCAGGAATCTAATGTCGAACTAAGAATCATAACGCCAGCTAAAACTTTCGAACCTCAACAAGAACGCTAGCTACATTTGACTAATACTTTGATCAACATCCTCTATGGTTAAACCCTTTTTCTTTTTTTTTTTTTTTCTTTTTTTTTTTTTTTGAGAATGTCTTCTTCAGTTTACCACACTACCACTTAGTTAACCCGGAAATCCTTCTTGGCCTCCTTATCCACGATAACCGAGATCATCCCGATCTTTTGCATTCATATCCCCAGTTATTATTTTCTTCTCTAGTTTCTTAAGTTGTTGCTCTTCATAGAGTTTTCTTGTCTCCTCATCCCAAAGCCTCTCCCTCAAAATAATGCGTGAATGGGCTGCTGCAAATACCAAAGAATAAACTCGTAAGAAAACTAAGAAAGAATGAGAATAAAAGTGAACATAGCTGCGCGAACAAGGGAACTTAGTTAGTCTTCTGTCCTCAGAAAACTGTGCATCCACTGTGTGTCCAAAGCACTAATAAGCAAAGTGACTATAAAGATCAACATGAAAACTTTTACTTCCAGGATCATCAAATAATATTCCCATCAGTTGATAAACAGGCATAAAGTGAACCAGGAGCCAAAAAAGTGCAATGCATAACTACGGTGACAATGAGAGCATAAGTTGGCACTTGCCAGCCCTCTGACGAACAAATAAATCATGTGATCCTAGCCGTGCACCAAAAAATTCAATAAAAGTTGCGAACGAAGCTTAGAATTCCCACAGGTGCATTCAATCCAAGCATATTGACCCTACATAGATTCCTGATTTGTTTTAAGCAGGGTACAAACGATATAAGTACTGTAGTGTACAACACGAAATAAGCATATTCAACATGTTGTTAAGCAGACCAAGCACATACTTGAGAGAATTCCTAGAATTTGGTACTGCAGATGTCGCCGTAACTAGGAATTTACAATCGAATATCACGTGAATCGGGGATCTAAGACAATATGTTCAGGATTCTAAATTGATCAGAAAAAAAATAGTTTGAAAAACAAAACAAACAAAACTTGACAAAACACAAAGGAACAAGAATTCACCGGCTAATCTTTCATCAATTTCCTTCTTCTCCTTTCTTTCGGGTTCGGCAACGCTATTCTAATCCAATCATTTTGTAATCCTTCCTCCTCTTCCTACTGAAAATCCAATCCAACCATTCAGAACCAGTAAATCATACCGACAACAACCTAAAAAGTTGAATGATACAAAAATGTTAGATATTCGGGTTGGACCCGAATATGGTCGCCCATATTGTATGTGGCAAGCCCGGTAGGGTTCCATATTCCTTAGGGTTTGGAACCTATATAAACATCTCTAGCATAAGTGTAAAGGGTTATGTGATTCCACCAATATCACACATAAGTTTACCATAAGAAAAGTGGTAGCTCTAACCCTTAAGGGAGTTATCATTAGGAAAAAAGGTTTCAAGTTCTTAGCACCGTGAAACAAGCTTGTGCTCATCATTGGTGATTGTAGTACACCTTTAATCGTCGTGTTGGATCGTTGTTGTTGTCTTTGCTTTGTTCCTTGTCGATCCAAATCGGAGCTCAAGTTCTAGGTATGAACCGATACCCGCTTCCGCTTAATCGTATAATATCTAATATTGGTATCATGAGCTATTGGTTTGCTGCGTTTTCGTGCTTGATATAACATGCTTTGTATGCTTGAAAGTTATTGATAACATGATAGTATCATGATTAGGGTTCTTGTTGTTTTTTTTTGGGTTAAAAACCATTAATGGATGTATAAATATTTCGGATCTTGATAAAGGTGTTTTGGTTTGAAATATTTAATTTGGTATGTTCATTATTGATTCAAATGATCTCCTGGAAAGTTTTGTATCGTTTGAACGTGTGGTTTGAAAGATATTGCAAAAACCCTAGTTTTATATCATGTTTGTGAGCAGTGGTTTGATGATTGTTTTGATGTATATATGTCGATCCATGTTAATTAAAATTAATATATATAGATAATGCTCTCTGAGAGCTTTCTTTTTACATATTATTTGCTTGAATCGGAGCTCGTATGAGTGAGATATGGTCTCCAAAAGTTGGTCATGCGCGTCAGTACGCTGCTGGAATTTTAGAGAAGACGATGAACGATGGCAAGGTCAACACTTTGTTCACAAATCGGCGAGTTACACTTTGTTTAAGAATCGGCGAGTTAACTCGGCCCCGGGATCGGCGGTTTAGCCAGCGGTTCGAACCGGTGGGTCGGCTCGCGGTCCAGTCCGGATCGGTGAGTCGGCTCGCGGTCCGGCTCGGTGGGTCACTCATGGTCCCGACCAGACCGGCGAGTCACCTCGCGGTTGGGGACGTGGTTCGGTTCAGGGTTCGGTTCGGTTCGCGGATTGACCCTAATAATTTGTTTTTCATTTTTTTCTCTATCTTGTGGTTGTCGGATCAACTCCAATTTTGGTACCCTAAGGTTTTTCGACGCTCTGAATTCAATAAAACTATTTTCAGGACCTAATTAGATTCACATGATAGAGTTTCTTTGAAATTATATGGTAAATCGCTTTATCCGTGATAACATGTGAATGGTTTATGTTGTGATTGTATAATTTCTTTAATATACAACATGTATGGCGCTGGATTGAATTCATATCGTACTGAATTGTATGTCTAGATAACATGTTGATTGATTAGGTAATCACCTTGGTTTGATAACATGTTTGATTGAATTATTATCATTGATTGATAACATGTTAAAACAATTGAGTGGGAGGTTGTTTGGTTGAGTTTGTTTAATTCCCAAAAACCATTAACTTGCGCATATATTAAATAGATGTAGAAAATATTACTTGTGGCGCGAGAGATGATTAGGAGTTTAACGATTTTTCGATCTTGCGACTTGTAATGTTGTTTTGCTATTTATTTAGATTAATGTTGCAAAGTTATTTTTGAATGTGTGTAGTGCCATAAGTTTAATATCCTTTTATGTTTTTACTAGATCTTAACCCGTGCCGTAACGGCACGGGATGTTTTGTCTCTAATACGATATTGTTCACATTCCTCTTGCTTCATTTTATTCGTGAGTAATTATTTTGATATTCAAATAGGTTTTGGGAAACAAAATGGGTTACCTGATCTTTTTATTTTTTACTTAAGCATGTTATTCCAATTTATTATCTGGACGGAGTAATAATGTTGTGCCAACATGAAAATAAAATAAAAAATACAATAAATAAAATTTTACCCCATTTATTGTTCCATCATACCATAATTTCAAACTTCAAAAAGAATATTTCATCTAACAGTACATATACCTAAACTGCCAATCCAACTCCATGATGTTTATGAATACATTTGTTCCGAAATTATTGATAACATAAAATTGAAGAAATTCGTGGATAAAAAGATTTCACACCAACTATGCTAAGTAGTGCATGAATGACGTTCTCACATCTAGTGTTACTCAAGTAATTTGGAGTTTTAAAGAGCATAGTCATTTTGATATTTGTATCTACATAAATTCAACTAACCTTCCGAAAAAAATTTATTAGTTTCAAGGTAGAGCCGACACAAACTTCTGCGCCTTCAATGTATACAACACACATTGGGTTTAATCGGCCTTGAGATTAAACAAATACCCCAACATTAGTCAAATAATGTCTACAAATACGGGATCGAAACAAAGTGCTAACGGGAAAAATGAAAGACTAACATCAGTTCTACAAAGAAAATACCTATATGTATCAAAGTTTGTTAACCAAACATGTATTCAAATTAAAAAGTCATCAACTTAACACAAAAATGTAAAAGAACCCAAGTTAAATCAATACTTGCCTAAACAAAACTTATAAGAGAATTTTGTAATTATTAAATACCTTTAAAATCACTATTAGAGATTTAATTGCATGCCTCATTAAAAACCACGGTAGGGACGAAATCACCAGATTAATTTGTAGATGTTTCACTTGGATATGTAGCAATTCGAGAAGTTTACACTGGTGGTGATGCGTTCCATCTAAGTGTTGTTCGATTTATTATTTTTTTAGAAGGTTTCGGTTTTCATTGGAGAAACCGAGAGGGAGCGTTTCATTATATTCATTATCATTCGAAATCCAAAACCAACTCGCCCTGCATTACGGGATCTCAATACAACCTTAGATTTATCTATTGGACGGAGAAACCTTGATACTAAATATGTAGTTTTTAGTGTTATTTATTATATAACGTGACATCCAAATGTTTTTTTGTTCTTCTTAATTTTCATGTATTTTAACCGAGTTTATATTAGCATTAAGACGATCAACCACATTTCTAATTTATAGTGTTATCCTTTTGTAGCAGCACATAATTAACATAATCAATTACTACTCATCAAAACCTAGCCGATTACCACAAACCACCAGATATCTCTTATTTCTCCACCACCACCATTTTAAATTTCCATCCCTCGTAGAATATTTGGCACACTTATAACTTTTGATCCCACACGTCATGTATAAAGTTTAGATTTAACAAACTTAGGTCGTCAATTAATTTATTCAACTATATGTTTTTTGTTAATACTGAAAATCATGCGTATTTAAAGGTTACCAAAGATAGCGATGGTACCAAAAACAACCATTTTGTCTTATATGATTTGGTATCATCCCAAAAGTATTTGTTACCCGCCTTTTTTGATCGTGTCAAAAACAACCAACTATACTTTTCACAATACAATGTTACCCGTCATGTAAAAAAAATTATTATTTTTGATTCAAAAAGAAAAAACCAATACCACCGCCATTAAAACCATCCAGCACCACTATTTCTTCCACCAAAACTAATGTTACCGTCTCCACCACTTAGTAACACCTTCCACCGCTTCCACCACTTACTTCCTCTACTACCACCACCACCACTAATATCTATTGAAATAATTTTTGTCAAAATTATTATTTATTGATGGAGATATGTATTAATATTAATTAAGGGATATTTATGATGATAAATTAATAAATCATTTATCATGAGAAATTAATGAAACCTCAATTAATAAAACACTTATACTAATCAATATTTAAGTTGAACAAACCATCACCATAGATTTATCTTCTCTCTAGACAAATCACTTATACTAATTAATATTTAAGTTGAACAAACAACCACTGTTGATTTATCTTTTCTATCAATTCCAACCAAGGTGGAACAATGGTTAGAGGCCACTCTTATGACACAATAGGTCATGAGTTCGAACCTCCCCGTTATAATTTTTGAAATTCCATATCTTGACTTGAGTATTCATTTTTAATTCATAATATTGGAATGAACACCACGTGTGCGACTTGTAGGGTGTGGCACGGAGAACCACAGCCCTTGATTTATCTTTCCCACGGACAAATCCTGACCACCACTCAGCTAGGCAAACTTAGCCTAGCTTTGTTTTGTATTATAGATGGTTTTGGATATTGACAATTCTAGTTCTTATGATGCTAATAAATCTATTTCATTAGTTGCATCTTCTTCGGATGTTAATAATGATTCTGTGATTTGGCATGCTAGATTAGGTCATATAGGGCAAGAAAGGATGACTAGGCTAGCTAGAGAAGGTCTTTTAGGACCCATCGCTAAAGTCTCCTTGCCTACCTGCGAACATTGTCTTGCAGGAAAAGCCATTAGAAAACCGTTTGGGACAGCCAAAAGGGCCTCTGAGCCTTTGCAATTAATTCATTCTGATATATGTGGCCCAATGAACGTTAAGGCAAGACATGGAGCCTCTTATTTCATCACTTTCATAGATGACTTTACGCGATATGGTCATATTTACTTGATATCCCACAAGTCAGAAGCATTGGACTGCTTTAGACGCTATGTATGCGAAGTGGAAAATCAACTAAATAAGAGCATTAAGGCTCTCGAACGGACCGTGGCCGCAGTATCTATCTCGACCTATTCAAAGGGTATTGTGAGGAAAAAGGGATCCTGAGACAATTGACTATTCTGGTACTCCGCAACAAAATGGTGTAGCGAGAGAGAAGGAATCGTACTTTGTTAGACATGGTTAGGTCAATGATGGCGCAGGCTCATCTTCCTATTTCTTTTTGGGGAGATGCGTTACTGACTGCTGCCTATGTCCTTAATCGTGTGCCTTCAAAGTCAGTACCTTCCACCCCATATGAATTATGGACCGGCAGAAAACCCGAATTGGGTAATTTGCGACCATGGGGTTCAGCTGCTTATGTACACAATAGTTCTCATCGGTATGGGAAGCTGGGCCCTCGAGCGAAAAAGTGTATCTTTATCAGATATTCTGATCACTCAAAAGGCCATGTGTTCATTGGTGAGCATCCTGATGGAAGTGTAACTGAGATTGAGTCACGTGATGCAGATTTCCTTGAACAGGACTTTCCTAGAAGGAACGAGGTAGGGGGAGATCTTAGCCTCTTTGAGGTGGAAGAGTCAATGGAAGACACACCAATTCGTCTAGTTGAGAATAGCGAAGAAATTCCTCGTTCTCCTAGGGAAAGTGGGAGTGTTCCACCTGATAATGGATTGGCTCAATCGAATCGAACCTCAATCTCGGAGAAGTGAACGTGGAAAAGTCCTCGTCGTCGTTTTCGATTGAGGGGAAAGTTTCATGGTTTGCTCACATGATGACGCAGAGCCTAAGAATTTCAAAGAGGCTATGTCATCTCCTAAAAGGGAAAAATGGATTATTGCATCGAAAGAAGAGATAGAATCAATGAGGATTAATGGTGTGTGGCAATACGTTGACCTCCCAGAAGGGCGCAAGGCTATTGGAAACAAATGGGTTTTCAAAGTCAAACACAATGCGGAAGGTTTAGATGAAAGATATAGGGCTCGCCTTGTGGCGAAAGGCTACACCCAACAGGAGGGTGTTGACTACGAGGAAACTTTCTCCCCAGTGGTGAGAATTGCCTCGATACGCCTTATGTTAGCTATTATCGCACATATGGATTTGGAACTTCATCAAATGGATGTTAAGACTGCATTTCTCAATGGAGAACTAGATGAGGAAATTTACATGGAGCAACCAGAGGGCTTCGTGATTAAAGGTCAAGAGCACAAAGTTTGCAAGCTCCAAAAATCTATTTATGGCCTAAAACAATCATCTAGACAATGGTATTTAAAATTTGATCGAGCCATTGTTTCCAATGGGTTTACGATGATAGAGGAAGACCATTGTGTGTACGTTAAACGGTCCGATAAAGGTTTCCTTATCCTCATCCTTATATGTTGATGATATCCTTATAGGCCGGAAGTAACATGGAAATTGTTGTCGCCACAAAAGAGTGGTTGTCCTCAACTTTTGAGATGAAGGACATGGGAGAAGCAAGTTATTTGCTCGGGATTAAGATCCTTAGAGATCGTTCAAAGAGACTTTTGGGTATGTCACAAGAGACGTACATTAAAAGGGTTCTCGAGCGATTTCACATGAAAGATTGCAAGCCCATAGACACACCGGTTGCTAAAGGTCAGAACTTAAGCCTTGAGATGTGCCCTAATACCCCCAAGAGAAAGACGGGATGTCGCGGGTACCCTATTCAACGCAATTGGGAGCCCGATGTATGCTATGATGTGTACTCGGCGACATATGCTATGCTATTGGATTAGTTGGTCGGTACCAGTCGAATCCTAGTTTTGAGCACTCGCAAGCGGTCAAGAGGATACTAAGGTATCTCAAAGGGACGAGCGACCTCATGCTATGCTACAAGGGTTCAGATCTACGTCTCAGTGGTTATTGTGATGCTAACTGGAATGGCGAAATGGGAGAGCAAAAATGCACATCAGGGTATGCTTTCTTGCTAAATGGCGGGGCCATCACATGGAGTAGTAAGAAACAGTCAATTGTCGCTATGTCTTCAATGGAATCGAGTTTGTAGCTTGTCAAGTCTGCAAAGACAAGAATCTAATTGGTTAAGGAGGTTCTTTGAGAGTTTTGAATTTGTCACTCACGCTGCGATGCGGTGAAAATTCACACTGATAGCACATCAATGATTGCTTATGCAAAAGACCCAAAGTACCATGGAAAGACTAAGCACATTGATAGGAGGTGTTGTTTTATTAGAGCTGCTCTTGCGAAGAAAGAAATAGTTTTGGAGTACATGCCTACAGAATTGATGATAGTTGATCCCCTTACTAAACCTATACCAAGGGATGTTTTCATGTCTCATGTTAGGGCGTTAGGTTTACGTAGGTGGTAATGGATGTCTTTTTTTATTTATTTATTGTTCTAAGACATGATGATCGTAGATGCATATGTTTTATGGATATTTATTAATAATCAATACAATTTGATAATGGTTCATTGTTATGATTGATTATTTACTTATGGGCATGGATATACACGCGACATTGGTGCATAGAGAATGCATTATGTCAAAACTTGATTAATATGTCACCTGGTATGGACTGGCTTACTCACATAAGCGATCACCTTTTGGCGCTAAGGAGAGCGAGCAAAGATGAGATGATGCATCGCCTTGGCAATACCAAGATGAGATCTATATAGTGAAGATCGATGATGAATGTACCTCTGTTCATCATACCTTAAAGAATAGCCAAATAAGAAATCTCTTCCACGCGCTTGTTGAAAGCGAGCAGTTAGAAATTTCGGATTAGGCGCAAGAGTTGCGACTAAGTCAAGATTTGTAGAGTGTAAGAGTTTGTGACATATACTTGTTTAGTCAAGTAAAACTCCACTCTAGCACATTTTCATATTATGCGTGCTTGCGACCACTACGGAGGTGCGAAAATTGTTCCCTGCTTTTCTCACCATGTGAGTCCGTATGATAATTAGATTATACACGGTAACCTTACGACTTTTGACTTTGTTATTAAGTAAAGATTCGATGATTGCTACTTTAGTATGTGTCCTGTGGCCATGAATGATCCGGCTAAAGGGTACATATCTGGGAAAGCAGTTGATTATGAAACTTCATGACAATAGGGCGAAAGGAAGGTCATCAAACTCATGAATGTTTTATATTCATAGTCGACGACTTGAGTTGCCTTGCTGGAGTTGCAACACAATTGTGAATGTATTTACAATAAGCTAGCATGAGGGTTAGACTAGCTCTACGAGGGATCGAGTAGTCTAGACCAATGAGATTTTGATGGATCTAGGATACTACGAGATACGAACATTTTTTTTAAAGGGTTGGTGTCTCTATGCTGACTCATATTGAGCTGCTAGTATGGAGCTCCCAAAATGCAGGTACCTCGACGGTCGCACGGGCTATTTACTAATATGAACTTTTCTTTCTTCTGGTATAATCCACACACACTATGTGCGAGTGGGAGATGTTAGATATTCGGGTTGGACCCGAATATGGTCTCCCATATTGTATGTGGCAAGCCCGGTAGGGTTCCATATTCCTTAGGGTTTGGAACCTATATAAACATCTCTAGCATAAGTGTAAAGGGTTATGTGATTCCACCAATATCACACATAAGTTTACCATAAGAAAAGTGGTAGCTCTAACCCTAAAGGGAGTTATCATTAGGAAAAAAGGTTTCAAGTTCTTAGCCTGTGAAACAAGCTTGTGCTCATCATTGGTGATTGTAGTACCTGCTAATCGTCGTGTTGGATCGTTGTTGTTGCTGCTGCTGTTCCTTGTCGATCCAAATCGGAGCTCAAGTTCTAGGTATGAACCGATACCCGCTTCCGCTTAATCGTATAATATCTAATAAAAATCAAATCTAAGATTTACTCATTTGAAGAGATTCAGAGAAGAAACTTTACCAATTTCGCGTATCTCCATCTCTCCTGCTCTGTCTAGGTTTCTCACCTTTCCCGCCTTCAGTCGATATGTTCGCGTCTTTGTTTGCACTAATTGGGCTTTAGCGAATGTTTGGGCCACCGGCTCGAGTTATTCCATATTTGATTCTGAAACCGATCCTAATTCAATAACAAGAACAAGGGTGCCATGAGATGATAAACAACATGCCTCCTAAATAGCATGGCAAAATCTCGAAGGGAACTCGAAAAAGGACAATGAATCAAAGATGCCGCCGATGTGGTTCGGCAGAAGCACTGGGCAAATGTATGTCATACGTCTAAGCACCTTGTTGATCACGTATAAAGTTTCCTTCAAGAAAAGAAAATACTGCTTGAAAACCAATTCTGCTCGGTTTGAAGTGCCAATTGACACTACTCATCTTGATTCTCCCGGTTTCAAGCCTGATGCAAAAATGGAGATGATTTTGATGACGTTGGTTATTTCCTCTGAGTTTGTCCGTTTTTTAATTAGTTTTCATAGGATTGAGCAGGAAATTCTTCGATGGTTGTTTTTTTATTTTAGCATGATCCTTATCAAGTATTTTTGTTATTGAAATTTCTTTGCCAATTAAATTTGAGATTAATTATGAGCGTAACATGAACTATTTATTTATTTTCGAACTTAACATGAGTTGTCTATTTTGCTTGTTGATGCAACTATTTACATATTTGTATTTACATTACTGAATGTTTTATCAGTTTTTTGGTTAAATAGGCCATAGATTTGAATTCCTGGGTCTATAAGACATGTAAAATATGGCTACAGTTCAAATATCCTAAATCCTGAAATATACTGTTTAAATATCCTAAACTAGATATTTAACCCAAGTTCATATATTTTAATAACTATTACTTGCTCGAACTACCCTCCTCTACCACGATTGCCATCATCGCTCGATCTCTCATATCTCTCCATGTCAGTTCCTATTAAGCTTTAAACAGAAGAAGAACCATGTAATTCCTTATATTCAATTAATTTAATTGTGTAAGAGGTGGATCTGGTAGTGGATTGAAATATCTTCTCTTATAATATCGTGAACCTTACTCTTCCGCTGGGTTCATGGACTCACTTTAATTCATTCACTAATTTATGAATTTTAGTTTTGTGAATTTAAATTTTTCTGAAATTGTGTGATAAAGTGTGTTATAATGGGTATATGATCATAAGTAATGGTTATTAGTGGCGTGTTAGGAGAATAAGCTTGATTTTGAGATCTCAATTTGAGAAGAAGGAGGAGGAGAATCTTATCCGAAGTGAACATTTCAGATTATGTGAAATTTTGAATTCATGAATTGGTTTCCATTACCATCATTGAAACAAGATACAACCCTTGCATCGACTGAATCATGACATGTGTTATTGATGTTTGTGATTGTTGGTTGGTTTTTTTTCTCATTAATCTAAATGGACGCGGTTATGTAATTGAATGAAATTCAGAGAGCATGAGTTGCTTTCAGTTAAAGAATCAAACTAAACTCACCACCATCACCAAGCAGAAGAGGCACACAAGGTATTTGCATAAATGCTCGAACCAATTCTCAAGAAATATTGCGTAAAGACAACCAACATAGCGAGCTAGTACTACTAGTTTCGGATGACGGAAGACAGAGAACATAGTGGGAACAATAAAGATTCATTTAATCACGAAGGGGGTACTTGGTCGATGTGAAATTTGGTAACGAAATGTATGGTTTCGAGCCGCTAATTGGATGGGGTTTTGGACAAAGCTATACAGGATGCCCCTAAGTGCATAATGTATATCTCGACGAGAAATATGTATTGGCTTGGTTGCACCCGGGTGCATAATATATATTTTCTTTTTGAATTTTTTGTTCTTTTAAGTTTTTGGTTGATAATGACGATGTAATGGAATTACACATTATGTAATAGGGGTGGATTTTATTACTTGAGAAATGAACTAATGATTTTGGTTGTGTCTAATATATTGCAGGTGATTAGTGATTACTAGGATAAACCTAAATCTATCCACGAAACACACAATATGCACCTGAGTGCATAATGTATAATTCTGACCCGAAATAGATTCTGGCTGGTTGCACCCGAGTACATAATGTATACTTTTTGGATTCTTATAGGGAAAATGTTTTGCCAGGTGCACCTGGGTGCATAATGCATATTTATATAGGATATAAACTTTGGTCAGGTTGCATTTGGGTGCATAACACATATTCTTATATGAATTTAATTTTGGCCAGGTTGCACCTGGGTGCATAATGCATATTTATATGAAATAATTTTTGGCCAAGTTACACCTGGGTGCATAATGCATATTTTTATAAGAAATAAGTTTTGTCCGGGTTGCACCTGGGTGCATAATGTATACTCGGCCTGGTTGAAAATAATTTTTTTTTTTCGAATTTCATATCAACAATGGATCTTGTTTTGTAGAGATTTTCGAGCCCTTTCCAAAAATATAAATTTTATTAAAATCCGACTTATATTTCGGAAGTTAAGACATTTTTCGCGATTAATTTTAATTGTAGAGAGAGAAAATATATAAGAGAGAGAAAAGGATAAGAAAAAAAATAAAGTTTAAAACAAATGGTATATATGGCTAATATTTCCCATGTCTTTTTCACCGGGTTGTGGTCATATGACCCGTTTTCCGAATGTTTTATATGATCTTATTCCAGCATGGTTTATATTTTAGTTGAGGATTTTTAAAGATGTTGTCTTATACGATAATACGGCTGGTACGGAAAGAAAAAAAAGGAGCGTCTTTAACAACAAGCTAAATCCCGGTGATGTAGTTTTAGAATGTACCTTCATTTCCTTTAATATTGTAACTCACATTCTTATCGTCATAGTATTTTTCTTATCACTATCTAACCCATTAGTGCAACTAAAATAACTAAAATGCTGATGCACATAAACCTCCTTATCCATATAAGAAATCATCGGTGCCAATAAAAGGTTCAAAGTTCAATATTTTAATTGTTCAATTACCTACCAAATTCAACCCTACCATTTTAGTTCAGATGTTGATCAGAGGTGTAAGGGCTTCTAATTTACCTGGCATTTTGTTGCTGTTTTGTTACAGTCTCCTATATAAAGATCATTTTTCTCTTTCAAATTTTGTGCGAGTCTCATTTGATGAGCATTTTGTTGCTACAGATTAATACCCAAAACAAAAAGAAACAACTTAGGAGTGGCCATATCAGTTGAGGAAACCCATCATAATTCATTTCAGTTTCCCGGAACAACTCAAGTCTTGGAAATTTGTGTCTTTTTCCACAAAAACCATAAAATGCAAAATACACTAAAGCACACATTAAGAGTTGAATTAATCTTATATATAAGTTTGAATAGAAAATATGGTAAAGCATTTTGACCATTAATTAGTCATTAGCTTAGTGCCTTGGTTTTGGTGCATACCAAAACTGAACCGAAAGAAAATAATAACTATGTGCGAGAAGTTCATAAAACAACCATTTTAAAGCAACACCAAAAACATGGGGAACTATAATGCTTCGTATACGAAGAAATTTGTGACCACGAGTCCGTGACTTACTTATTTTTCTGATCAGCAAACTTGAAAGGTATACCGAGTGCTTGCTCGAAGTAAGCAAGAAAAGGTTTAAAGAACTTATAAACCAAGAAAACCCCCAAAGCCATTACTAAAAATCTTTACAAACATTGCTAAAACCCGACAGAGAATTTCTTAAAGTGTCTATGTTTTGCCCTGAGAATTATTGATTTGTACAAATTTTTTTTTTTTTTGCATGATCGCTGAACAAGGGTACTAGTCTGAGGCTTTTTAGAACCGTTTCTGGAATACACTACACAAGAAGAAATCTTTGTACTTCTGATCATTTACTATGTGTAGCTTCTTGATCATTTACTCTCAAAAATCAGCTTATTGCAAACAAAATTTACACCAATAAAAAATATGAAAAACGTGTCATAAAAGGATTGGGCTTCTTAATGTTTATTGGTGAGAGTATCATTTTCTGGTCAGTCACGTGATTTCGGACAGACTTGTGAGATTTGAGGTCATTCGTTGGTTTATTTTCTATTCTATTTTATTGCAGTAATGATACATTGACCGGGAGTAGGGCTGCACATGGGCGGGCATAAGCTAAAACCAACCTCGCACCCACAAACTGCGGGGTTTTTTTTTTCCATAACCAACCCCGCACCCACAAACAGCGGACGGATTTAAACCCAAAATAATCATTCACACACACATGTTTTACTTGACTTCATACCTAGGAAGTTCACAGATGAAGATTAAGTGTTGAATCTGTTGATTTTTCGATTGTTGTCGATTTGTAATGAAGATTCGAAGTTGTTGTTGTCGATTTCTGGTGAAGATTTCTGGTAATTGTCGTTCGTAGGTGAAGAAGAAGAACTGAGAAGGAAGAAAAGGAGAGGCCGAACAGTGAGAAGAGTGAACGAGGGTTATCAGTTATCCTATCTACTAGTATTATGGTTTCATAATGGACGGGTAGCATTAGTTTTATCTAATGGTATATCTTTTGCGAGTTTTTTGGGCGGGTATTAGCTAAAACCAACCTCGCCCCCATAGACAATGGGTTTTTTTTCCTTAACCAACCCCTCACACACAACGGGCGGGTTTGGACAAAAAACCCACGGGTTTAGCGGATACGGGCGGGTTTCACTACACCAAATCTAGGTTTTCCTAACCATAAGATTCCTAACTAATTTTGATTTGGTAACTCAATTAATCCATTATAATTCTAGTAACCCTTATAAAGAGTTAGCAAGTTAAGAAATAGTTACCATAATTAGGAATTATCTAATAAAAACTAAATAACTATTCAAAGTGTGAGACAATTAGTTATACATATCTAACACATTTTTAACTAAATAACTATTACAACTATTTCTACCCAAAATTGGAGCACATCAAAATAAACCCCATCTTTATAACTCTTTATCATTTTCATTGGTAACACACCTAGAAATTGCTAACACAATGGTTTATTTTGAAATTTTGAAAATGTAGAATAAAATTTTAAGATTTTATAAATCTTCTGCTTGGAACCGACTATTGGGGCTAGAACCCTGGAATAATCCAAACCCGGAACAAATACTGTGGGATAAAAAAGTTTCAGTTCCATACACTTCCCAACTATTGTCGACAGGACCAAAGTCACCAAACCAAAGACTTCACGAATTTTCTATATCCTTCTGCACCTTAGATTGAAAATAAAAAACCCAATCAATTTCGAATCGAACTCCAATAAAGGAAAATCCGTCATCATTCTTATGATCTAATCAAAGAAAAACCCATCTTCATTCTTATGATTTCGCTGTGTTTTCTTCAACTCATCAGTTTCAGGGAATTTGAAGAGAAATAAGAACGAATAAGGTGATTTATTTCTGGTGAAATCCATTGGTTATCGTTGCTGGTATGGTTTATCTTCTTGTACTTCTTTGATTACTCTGATTACAGTTTTTCAATCATGAACCTAGGGTTTGAACAATGAGGGATTTTTTAATTAGGTTCTAATTGGGATTGTTGAATTTATTTATTTTTGATTTCTTCTGTTTAGAGTGGTTATGGTCTATAATTTCTCTGTTAAGTTGTGGGATTGATGTCATTTTGCGACAGTCTGTAGATTTTGGATTGTTTATATATTCTAATTCCCCCACAAATGATAGTAGCTTAAAATGGATGTGGTTTCTAGTTTGCAGCCAGTTTTGAGTTTTGTATTCAAGAGAATGAGGTGATAATTAGGTAATTTCCCTATTGGTTTGATTGCCGAAATGATGGCTTCATTGCATTAGCTCTGGATGATCATTCTCTCTATAATTTCCTAACTTCTATGGCATCTTTGTTTTGAATGAAACATTTTGTATGCTTTAACTGTAGAGTGTCAAGGGTATATGAGGTTGGTTACTCTGGACCTCTGGTGTTGAAGTTAGGGATTTGATTGTTTGGTTTCTTGGATTTGTAGGTGAGAAGGGAAGGAGGATCAGAGAATTGACATCTGTAGTATAGAAGAGGTTTATTTGCTATTGCTCAAGATGATTCTCGAAGATACAAGATTCTTGGTGGGCTTCTTTGTTCGTAGGTGTGTATTCATTTTTTTTGCCAATCACTTTAATTATCATGTTAATATGAATCTGATTCGTTGTGAAATAAGTGGGTAATTGGTTTCCATGATGTAACTTGTTTCATTTTGTTTAGGATTTGTTTTTTGAAACTGTGAATTGTTTGGCATGTGTAAGCTTTAAATTTTGTTGTATTATGTGCATTTTGAAAAATCTTTTCACAATTAACCCGATGCTCTGGAAAATTAATGAGGGAAGCAGGGTACTAATATATGCTTGCTCTGATGCCCTCTGGCTCTTATTTGACGGGCCTGGAAATGTGCACATATTTTTCTCAAAATGTTTCTGAATCATGATAAACTTGTATTACTGCTTTGTATGAATACCCCAAGTATGGTTTCTAAGATTTATGGATAATATTAACTTTGCTAGCAAAAACCACATTATATATATGTATGCATGTTATTTCTTAAGAAGTTGTTGGTTGGTCTAACATTTAAGTTTCGAAACAAAGAGGAGAGTTCCTGTAAGTTACCTTACCTATAATTAAAGAACTTGCACTTCTCTACACTTATCTACCTTACCTATAAGCTCGGTACTAACTTCGTGTCATCGTCGGAAGATGACTACATGAATTATGTTTTTTCAAGCTATTTAGCTCATTATGCACTCATGTTGTAAGCTCACGGTAGCCACATGCCCTCCCCGCATCGCCTTACCTTTCTCTCGGTTCTTTTTCATCTATTGGAATAGTGGCCAACCATTCTTTTCCCTCCGGTCGGTTTGATATGATATTAAACTTCAAGTTTGCAATGGTTAAACAAAGTTATTGTGAGTGGAAAGCTGAGTGAAGCTCGTGCAGAGTCAATGAAGTTCCAAGGATGGGTACGTGATTTCTTCTGGTCAGCCTGTTAAAGAGTACATCGATTCAGTCGGTAGACACGTCCTTCTTAGACATGTCAGTTTGTACACCTCGGTAGTCATTTACTCATACTTTCGTAACTATTTACCATTCCTTTGTTAGTTTTTTTTGAATGATGATTGCGGATTGTTTTAACTGTTGAGACGGGCAAATGAGGAAATAGAATTTGTAAATGGGTAATTTGTAGCTTCTAGGGTGACTGTGTATTGTTGAAAATAGTTTGTAAGTTGAAGGGCAAAAGCCTCATTGAAACCTCAATCATTGTAGGAAATTGTAGATTATATCTGCCTATTCTGGTGTTTGGGTCGACTTTACTTTTTGATCTGAATCTTTTGATACATGATCTTGTGCTGATTTAATTATCTGGTCATAGAGCAATTTTTTTCGTTGGTAATCTTATTACTGGTTTTAAGAACTCGCAATTTGATTTAAGCAAGGATATTCTTTTTACTTTTATGTGGAGTTATGTCTGTAAAGTACTGATATCAAGTGGGTTTGTTTTTTTATTCCATAAAAACATGAAGCTATGTAGGCAAAGTGAAATAAATGTGAAAGAACTCGCAATTTGATTTAAGCAAGGATATTCTTTTTACTTTGATGTGGAGTTATGTCTGTAAAGTACTGATATCAAGTGGGTTTGTTTTTTTATGCCAGAAAAACATGAAGCTATGTAGGAAAAGTGAAATAAATGTGAAAGGGTGGTAGATACGGCTTACTTGTCTGAGTCCAAGCCAAAGTTGGCGGTGAACCTGTAGATGAGACTCGCATAGCTCCTCGGGCAGAAAATTTGTCCGAATGAATTGTCGGTGTCATGCGTGTATTTGGGAGCGTTCCAGTCTACTATGATAATATCTCGGAATAAGTTATTGGTATGTAATCTACACATTTCTTTTTCGGTTACGCACTTCTATTTGTTTCATTGTAAAATGTGGCAATCTTGCTTGAGGTGATCAACATGAGTTCTCTTCATAATTTCCTTGTTTATAGATAATGTGATACGTGATAATTTGTAAGCCACGGAGTTAAAGATGCATTTGATCTAGAAAATATTGTCCAAAGGATAAAAATTCTAAAACTTGCTGCTGAATGTTATGTTTCAGTTTTTTCTCTCACTCTTCCAATTTCTCTTCTGACTCGCTATGTGCCATGGCCCATGAGTGTCTAAACTACAAATCACTTTTTCGTAGGGGTTTCATGGAACTTGTTCGATTGACTTTTTGTTCTTGGTTGTCTCATCCAAGTGATTAAATGTGTTTGCGAGTTGACAAATTCTAAGATGATCATATAATTCTTTAAACTATACGTGTTTGACTACTAACGAATCTGTGGTGCAATGGTAGCACGTCCGACTTCGATGCGAAAATGCGTGTTCGATTCACGCTGAGTTCACTCATTTGCATCTTTCATCAATGTTTTCTTTGTTGTGAAAATTATATAAATGTGTGAAATTGTGTGTGCAATTTATATGGAATCTGAACGTGTTTCATAATGCAAATTATCTATAACTATACTTTGAATGATTTATTGCCGATTAGATGCGCATTTTCTTGTTTAATATGCACTTGCCTAATTTAAGACAACTATGTCATCCGATAGCATGGCAATCTGCTATTTAGATAAAAGATTTTGGTTTTAAACTAATTTGTAAGAATTTCGTAATTGGTGTATAGTGAATTGACATCTATTTTGTCAATATCGATCAAAATTTAGTAATTTACCAATTTCTTCAAATTATTCGTAATTGTCTACGGGGAATTTAGTTGATCTCATACCTCAACAATTGATATGTGACTATATCTACCAATATCTTCAAACTTCTCGACGTCAATCGTGCACTTACATCTATTTCATTAATCTCGTTCAATTTAAACTTCCCGTTAGAATTAAAAGTCGGCCTTGTTGATCTCAAGCAATTTACTTATCAATTTATATATGTGCAACTTATGTCGAAATCTTATTTTGTTGTAAGTTCGATTATCGAAACTTATCTTTACTATGCACCAGGATAATCTCAGTTCGATTTTGAAAATCTGGTATTTATTATTTTCCAGAGAAATATTTATTTCGTTGTAAGTCAAAAATACGTCTCCAAACGAGTGCGCTAATTTCTAATATTGAAACCTCGTTAGTTATCAATTAATTCTCGGAACTCGGATTTTATTATCTCACAAGATAATCATTAATTCGATGTTGGTCAAAAATATACCTTCGTACGAGTGTTTAATCTTAATCGTCGAATATCGTTCATTATCAATTCATTCTCGCAAACTCAGACTTTCATTAATATGCTCTCCCACAAAGTCAGAATCGACATCGGAGTCGTAAACCTACTAATGTTTGCAATATTATCCTTAATGATCTCTTTCACTAAGTTGAAATGTTTACCGGAACCCTTAATCTATCGTAATTGGGATTTGAAATTTGTGAATTCATTTCTCATTTTCTAATTCAATCTTATATATTCTTCGAATTTATATATAGTCGAAGGTCGATAACAATATCCGAATTTATTCTAATTTATATATATATATATATATATATATATATATATATTATTTAGAATTCTTTCTTATCCAAAGATGCTAATAAAACTAAATGCAAGAATAGGGTTTATTTAAAGTTTCGGGGAATATTCCGAAGGAATCTTACCTGTAAATGGATGGATTCATCGTCTTACCAAGTTTCCGATTTATTGTAGTCCGCTCACGGCCAGGTTTCAATCTTAGAGCCAGGTTATGCATACAATATGCCAGAATAGTGTTTGTTTAAGGTTTTGAGGAATAATCTAATGGAATCTTACCTGTAAATGGATGGATTTATCGTTCTTACCAAGTTTCCGACTTATTGTAGTCCACTAACGACTAGGTTTCCATCTCAGAGCCAGGTTATGCATACAATATGTCGACTTATAGTAGCTTAATAGTTCGTTCTCGCATATTGAAGTTCGAATCGACACTGAGCTTCATATTTACCGATTTCGATGATGTATCATGCAAGTTTTAAGTCAGGACCCTCTCGGAGCTTTGTGGTTCATAGTTTGTATGCCGTTATACCATATTTGAATTTCGAATCAACACTGAGCTTCATATTTATCGATTTTGATGATGTATCATGCTAAGTTTGAAGTCAGAACCCTCTCGGAGCTTTGTGGTTCATAGTTTTTATGCCGTTATACCACATTTGAATTTCGAATCAACACTGAGATTCATATTTATCGATTTTGATGATGTATCATGCTAAGTTTGAAGTCAGAACCCTCCCGAAGCTTTTTGGTTCATAGTTTGTATTCCGTTATACCACATTTGAAGTTCGAATCGACACTGAGCTTCATATTTATCGATTTTGATAATGTATCATGCTAAGTTTGAAGTCAAAATCCTTTTGGAGCTTAGTGGTTCATAGTTTGTTTGTCGTTATATACCACATTTGAAGTTCGAATCGACACCGAGGTTCATATTTATCGATTTCGATGATGTATCCTACTAAGTTGTCAGAACCCTCCCGGAGCTACATGAATATGAACCGAGCTTCTTGGTTCATAGTTTGTTTGTCATTATACTGAATTTGAAGTTCGAATCGACACTGAGCTTCGTATTTATCGATTTCGGAGATGTAACGTGCTTATTTTGAAGTCAGAACCCTCCCGGAGCTTCAGATTTATCGATTTCGATGACGTATCACACAGTAAAGCTACTTCATGACATGTATGGGTAGTCGAAATTACTTCATGACCTATGTGACTATTCGAAATTCTAACCGGAAGCACAAAGAGAAAGCACAAAAGCACAAACAAAACACACTTTCCAAGATCCGTATGATAGTCTTAAATCAAATCTCTACCGTCCAAAATATCCCTAATCCGTATGACCACCCTTTATCAAATCTCTACCGTCCAAAATTTTTTATATAAAAAATTTCTCTCATTCATCTTCCCTTTTCTTCGTTTCCTCTCAAATCGTCTGCGCCTCCGAAGAAATCCCTATCTCAAATCTTCCCTTCTTCCTCCACACTTTACAGATCGGCCATGGCTTCGACTGAAATCAGTAGCCGCTTCGTTTTGTTTTAATAACCCTAAATCTAGGATCTAAAATTTCTAAACATGAAGGAGCTGCAAACCCTAGAATATATTTTTTCCTCAGGGCTTCCACAAACTCCAGTGTCGCAGCCATGGTAAGTCCTTCGGATCCATATCTTCACTCCATTATTATTTCATGCTTGTTTTGATCTTGTAATCGTTGTTCTTCCATATGTTTAATGATTCCAGAGTTTTATTTTGATTTTACTGGAACGAGATTTTTTTCATTTTCTTATGTTTTGATTAAATTCATTCAAAACCCAGACTGGATTCGGGCTTTGAGTTGGATTCAGTAAAAGGGTTTAGCTCAATTTTGAGTTTTATGTTACAGTTTTGTTTAATCTTTATGTATTTTCAATTTGTTGAATCTGGATCTTCGATTGAAGATTTAACTGGAGGATGAAGTTTGATTCAATTATAAAACTGATTGAAGATCATTTTGTTTGTTTGAACCTATTTTGAATTTCTTCTCCGAATTTTTGAAGCTGAATTCTGATTTTTGAATTGACATTTTCGATAAAATCTTTGGGGTTTTGGAATTTCAAATTGAATTTATCATCATACATCCAATTGGAGTTTCACCAGATTATTTTGCCAAATCTCAGTTTAACTTTCAATTGTAAGTTTTCACAGTTAGTTTTCTTCTTTGATTATCCCTCTTATATCGGATCTATTTAACTTCTTTGGTCATGACTGTTTCAATTTCTCATTAACTCATTGTTCGATTTCATAATTACAGGTTTGAAGAGGATATTTGGACCGAGATAGCAAAACATGTAGACGAAAATGTATATTGATGCTTAGATCCTCTCGTCGTTGGTTTCGTCGTGTAATTTTGGAAGAAGATAGTGTATGGAAATGTGCTTGTTTATGTGATCTTTAAGTTCCTCTGTTTTGCCAACAATTCTCCTCTCTAAATGGATCAATTCTGCATTTGGTAAATTTGACTCAATCCCTTGTGTGTATGTAAGTTAATCCAAAAGTTAGTTTCTAATGAACTTTGTTGTTCTGGTTTTGTATATTTCATATGGGAGTCATTCTTATCTGTTTAGGGGAAGTCTCTGTAGCCTGGAGGTGGAAATTGGAAGTGCTGACGGCCATGATGATGGAGGATAAAGACAAGGATCTACAGATAGATTGCCTTTGGGTGATCTTCAGCCAGCACGCCAAGAAGAGCAAATCCATTAACAGATCCCATGCCTCCCAGTAGCAGAGATGCTTCACTTCAGAGCGTTAGTGAAGTTTCTGAAAATCCTAATCAAGGAGCATATCTTCATATAAAATGCTTCACGCAAAGAAAAGAAAATCTATGGAACTCTAGTCAAGTATATTCCAGTGAAACATATGGTTGCAGGTCTCCATATAATACTTTCTTGCTTGTTTCAAAGTTCATTTTTCATTTTATATTTTGTTTCTTCACTAACACAGAAATTGTTTGATTTTTGCAGGCAATTAAGCATACACAGCTGATAAGGGTAGTTGGTCTGGTTCATTTACACATTCAGGAGTGGCGGTGCAGGGTCTCAATCAGGGAAGATTCTGGTTTGTTGTGTTACTCTTCTCTCGTATCGAAAAAAAGCAAGCCTTATACACAAGTATTGCAATTGCAATCATGTAAGCAAGCACGAATACAACGAATAATGCAGCAAGGAATGACCATATGGACGAGACTCTACTGCAAAAGCATATTGAACTTGTGACTAATGTGAGCTTTCAATTACCAGTTCTGTCTTCGTTTAAATTTTATTGCAAATAACATATTAACCAACTAGGATAGTCTATTAGGTAGCTGCGATTATATCTCAAATGATAAACACATGATGATTTTTGGAACATCCTCACATCTCATATGATAACCAACTTAGTCTTTGGCCTAAGTACCACACATTGTTCATGCCCATGTATGGACTACATTTTCTTCTATTTTGTGTACGTTGTTAAATTATTTATTGACTCAGCTTGTTAGTTGTGAAGTTGTTTAATTCTGGGGTTCGATTGTTCAAGAACTCCAAAAATTAGTTTGTCCTCTCATTCCTGTATATTCTTGTTCTTC
The DNA here is from genome assembly GCA_023531295.1 of Papaver armeniacum. NCBI lineage: Eukaryota > Viridiplantae > Streptophyta > Magnoliopsida > Ranunculales > Papaveraceae > Papaver > Papaver armeniacum. Next base: position 128,538 of record JAJJWW010003536.1, on the reverse strand, counting down.
AGGTTTGTTATTCCCCTCTGATGTCCAATTTTTAGCCAGAAGATATTGAATATATGAAATTCTTTTTTGAGTTTTTGTGTAGATTGCTAAGATAAAGCGGTATAGGGATAGGTTTTTTGTAGACGAGGTATGCTACTTGCTCTTGCAATTTGATTTAAGCAAGGATATTCTTTGTACTTTGATGTCGATTTATGTTTACGAAGTACTGAAATTAAGTTGGTTTGTTTTTTGTATGCCAGAAAAACATGAGTCCAAGCCAAAGTTGGTGGTGAACCTGTAGATGAGACTGCATTGTCCGAGTGTATTGTCCGGTGTCATGCTTGTATTTGGGGAATGTTTCAGAGTACTATGAAATTATCTGGAATAAGATATTGGTATGTAATCTACACATTTGTTTTTCAATTCTGGTTATTTGGTTTATATCAGGGCCAGCGTAACCCCAATGCATATTGCAAACCTTTTATATTAAATGATTCATGTTATTGTTCAATACCACTGTGTTTTGGGTGTCCTATCTATGAAGAAATAACATGGATTATGTTCAGATCACTTTGACACTGTTAATGGAGCATATTTCCATTATTGCAATTCAAACTAGTTTTATTTGGTTTATTTGCAAATTTTTGCTCTCTCTTGTCCTCTGGGAAATCATTTGGTTGTCGGTATCTCTGTTGCATTTGTGGTTGTAGAAGCATGAGACTAGTCATCAAGAATTTATCTGATGAGGTTTTCTCAACATCTCATGTGCGATGTTCTGCTTTTTGTTACAGGTTGTGCTGCAAGTTACGAGAAGCAGCAACAAAACCAGCATCCTGCCAACAACAATTCAATCCCAGATGTTGCGAGTCCTAATCAAAGCACAGATCCAAGTCTTGTAGGGGTCGCACATACTGTTTTTATTTCGAGGATCAGACTGTATTTGTGATGTTCCGCGTAGCTTCTTTGATGTAAACTCTGTACTCTTTTTTTGATGGAAACCCTGTGCTCCTTGTATATGATTATGATTACATAATATATATAATATTTTTCCTGTATTCAATCTTTTTTTTGTACTTCACTTGTTGATGGATACAACAATATTTATGGGTTTAGAAAAACCTTTAGGTGACCTGAAAGGTTGCCGGAAACTCACGAATCCCGGTTTCAGGTGACACGAAACTCGCAGATTCCGGTTTCAGGTTACCGGAATCAGGTCACCTGGAACTATCATTTTTAGTTACTAAAACCTAACAAATTCTTCAACAGAATATAGTGTTACAAAAGTCTGAAACAAAAAGACACACGTCCGTAGTTTACTGGCCATCTTAATCGTTATTGAAAGAGTTAGCAAAGATTATAACATAATCTCTCCATTACAAAGTAAATGTAAAGTGTAAAATGTCAATGGTTAGGATATTTACTGTAATGCAAATGAAGTGTTAGCCTATTTCATTTCCCTAACAGAAAAAAAGAGTTGATAAAATCCTAACACATTATATAACTGCATATAGCTAACCATTTTTCTTGGTTAGGGAAATTAGCTTCTATTTTTCCCTAACACTTTCTTTCTATTACAAAAACTTGAATTTGTTGTAGTGTTTGGGTATTATGGGCGGATCTTGTGCAGCCCTAACCAGGAGAATGTACCGCACATTCTCCCGCGTCTCACACCAAATGCCTGGGCCCTGTTAACTCCAGGTGGGCCCCCGGGATCCCCTCTTTTGAGAGTCGCGGGAGAATGTGCGGTTCATTCTCCCGATCAACGTAGCATCGTTGATTTTATTGTATCTTGTATCTCACCTGACTTTTCAATTTGAAGTGATTCATTGGACACGTATTTGAATAGAGTCAAAAGTAAGTTTTCGATCGGATGTAAGAAATAAGATTCAGATAAGATAAAGTTCAAATAAATTGGTTAGCGTTCTCCCAGTAGGAGCATTTGTTTAAGGAGGGATTCACCTCGTTTTTTTCTCAGCTCTTTGTGTTTTCGAGGTGTTTCAGATTGGCCGGATAAATTATTTCCTAATTAAACCAACCAGTTGGTCATTTATGAGGAAAAAAAAAATCTGGAGGGACAGGTTTTATATTGTGGATAAAATTGCAGGTTAATGAGCATTCTCATAAAAGTAGCACATTCAATCTAGCATAAATCAAAAACTGATGAAACAATAAATTTGGTATGCAAAATTTTTGAACAGATTATATTCAAAACCACCAAATAAAATTAAAATAGATTTTGTTTCTGCTTTTATCACCAAAAATTCAAACAGTTAGAATTTTTCTATTCTGGTGTGTGTTGTGCCCTAAAAATCTTGGATCAAAATTTATCTATTCTATTATATAGAGGGAAGTACCCTTAGTTGTTCATCTACTGGAAATGAAGCTGCACATTTTGAAAATATAAATTTGCCCCTTGTTTTATAACTGCATTAAAAATACCATCTAAATAAAATGGGGCTAAAAAGATAAAAACGGAAAGAAGAATAAAGAGTAGAGGAAGTGGGCCAGGTGTGCAAGGATCTCATTGAGAGGGTAAAATGAAAGCACGCGCCAGCATACTAGTATATATACAGGTAAAGACTAATGGACGATCGCATCGTTTTTTGGTGGAAATTAATTCAGTTTTTTGGTTGAATAGGCCTTGGATTTGAATTCCTGGGTCAAAAAGACTAGCAAAATATGGCTATGGTTCAAATAACCAAAATTCCAAATATACTTTTTAAGTATCCAAGTTTGGGTAATCTGCCCAAACGATTAGAGACGTGTGATTATAACTGACCATCATGCCCTTAAATACCAGTATCGCTATTAACCGAGAGAAAGAGAAGACGATGTATGATTTTGAGATGTAGACCTCCAATTTTTGATTTTGTATTTCTTTGATTTTAAGTGAGTATGAGTTCGTCCAAACGATGTTTACTTTTTTTTGAGTTTTTGAATTCACTTGTAGTTGTATTAAGAACTGTTTGTGTTTTCCTTCGATTGAGAAACCAGGGAAATCTATTTTCTAACTAGAACAAGTGACTTAAAAGAACAAGTTTTTGGAGTATGCAGTGGCGGAACCAGAAATTTGGTGAAGGGATTGCTTTAGAAACTAGCTGGGCTACAGCCCATATTTTAAGCCTGGCTTAAGTCTAGTTTTTAGGCCTATATTACCATTTTAACCAAATTAGGTAGTGGAAAAAATGCCTTTTTGGACTTTTGGGGCTTGCTTGAGCCAGCCTAAGCTAAGCTGTAGATCCGCCCCTGGGAGTATGTGAAGGATTAGGATGGCAAGATGGATGGATGTTTTAATTGGATTTGAATAAATGCATGGAAAAGGCTAAATTAGACACACACCTTTAAGGCCCTTGTTCGAGCACCACTTGTTCGTAAAAATGCCGCAACATAACTATATGGATATCTGGAGTTAATAGGCATCGCAATTTTTTAGATGAAAACAGTTGATTCTTGATGATAATGGGCTTACAGGAAGTATCTCATCTAGTGTTGTATGCTTTGAGGAATTACAAAGAAAATGGGAAGCTGATCCAAACAGTGTAGATGAATCAAGGGATAATTTCTTTAAGAATTTTTGTGGTAAAGCATCGACGTCACCTTGTATATTTGGACAAACTTATGGGTTTGTCGCTGCTTGTCAACTTGTACGAGAGATTCAATTGAGAAGGATTTGGTGAAGATTAAGACCAAGGAAGACGTGGAGATGATGGAATTGATACTCTCATCGGTTAGGTGGAGGTGATTGCTTGGATAAATCTAGTTTTATCCACGAAATACTCAAGATGCATCTGAGTGCATAATGCATATGTTAGAGAAAAATATATTTTGGCTGCTGTTTGCACCCGAAAGTGCATAATGTATATATTTTTTTAATTTGTTGTTGATCCTCTTATTTTTGTTCTTTAATAATTGTTTTTTGTTGGTGTTTTGAGGGTGAATGTGATGGTAACAGTGGTGGAATTATTGCTCGAGATCATAAACTAGTGATTTTGGTTGTGCATGATATATTGCAAGTGATTTTTAGGATAAACCTATACTTATCCACGAAATACACAAGATGCACCTGAGTCCATAATGCATATTCTCATAATCAATAGGTTTTTGCCAGGTGATTTTGTTGTTTGAGATCCCGAACTAGTATTTTAGGTTGTATATCATATATTGAAGGTGATTACTGTACTAGGATAAACCTAGATTTATCCATGAAATACACAAGGTGCACCCGGGTGCATAATGTATATGTCTGACAGGAAATAAGCTTTGGTTGGTTGCACCCGGATGCATAATGTGTATTTTTTTTGGTTCTTATATGAAAAATGTTTTGGCCAGGTTGTACCTGGGTGCATAATGCATATTCTTATAGAAAATAAATTTTGGACATATTGAACCTAGGTGCATAATACATATTCTTATATGAAATAATTTTTGTTAAGTTGCACCCGGGTGCATAATGCATATTTTTATAGGAAATAAACTTTGGTCAGGTTGCACCTGGGTGCATAATGTATACTCGGCATGGTTTAAAATAATTTTTTTTTCTTTCGAATTTCATATCAACAATGGATCTTGTTTTCTAGAGATTTTCGAGCCCTTTCCAAAAATATAAATTTTATTAAAATCCGACTTATATTTTGGAAGTTAAGACATTTCTCGCGATTAATTTTAATTGTAGAAAAAGAAAATAAATAGGAGAGAGGAAAGGATATCAAAAAGAATAAAATTTAAAACAAAGGGTATATATGGCTAATATTTCATATGTCTTTTTCACCCAGACCTATATTTTACAAGTCCATTACTCCCATACTTTATGAGATTTGGTCATATGACCCGTTTTCCGAAAATTAATTTGGTTCTATTTGTGTTAACTAGGACTATAAAATAAAGAGGTATACATGGGACGGATCAAAACCTAGCTCGCAAACGTTAATTACAAACAAGTAATTAAAATTAGTTATTAATCACAATATTTAATGTAGTAAACTAATAGCACAAAAATCAAATATGGTAAATCAGTTTATAATGAATTTGTGTCGGAGAAAATATCGCCAATAGCTAGCATCCATGGCCCTTCAAGCATTCACCCATAGATGCAATCAGCATCGTAAATAAAGAGTTCAAGTTCCGTATCTGATTACCCATCCAACTGAGCCCAACCATTCCATACTCTAATTTACAAAAGCTTATTTTTGTTCCCAACTTTGTCCAAACCTCATTTGATGAACACCTTGTTGTTATAAATTGATACCCATGCCAAAGAGGATAACCTTGAGGTTGACCATATAAGTCAAGAAAAATCATTATAATTTATCTCAATTTTCTCGAACATCTCAATTTTTTGGAAATTTGTGTCTTTCACCACAAAAATCGATCATAAAATACAAAATACACTAAAGCATTCATGGAGAGAGTTGGGCTATTCTTATGTACGAGCACCGAACAGAAAATGTGGTAAAGCATCTTGATCATTAGTTTCGCATCTTGGCATTTGTTTAGTGGTATTGGTGCATACCATGAACTAACATAAAATGATAATTATGTGTAGTTCACAAAACTATCATTTCAAAGCAACAAAAAAACATGTGTTACAGGGCCTATGGCCCATGGATGTGCGGTCCATCTTGTTTCCCCTTTATTTGTACATAAAGAAACCTATGTATCAGAATGGCTATTCTCTCTAATAAGATATTCCCCTTCTTGTCTCTGCATCCTCTCTAATTCTCCTAAATCACGTTATCATGCACAAGCTCTTCCTATCACTAAAAGTTGGCTCTTATCAATCGATATTTTGGTAGTCTATCATAGACTGATTTTAGTCATCTGTAATTAGAGATTAGCCGATCTAAGGTTTTCGTCCTAGTTAGGTCGTTTAAAAAAAAAACAAAAATCCTCTGGAAGAAGACGATAACAAAAATCTGTTCGTGTTCCAAATCCCCGTCATGTTCCCGATTTGGTCCGTTCCGATCCGACCAGGTCACATTCATCTTCGTGGGATTTTCGTACTTATCTTGTTCCTTTTATGAGATACGCAAGAAGGAATCTGTGAGGAAGCATTTTTCTGTGCAAGTAATACCATCTGTAATTAGATTTTGTTTCTTCTTTTATCACCAAAAATTCAAACAGTTAAGAGTTTTTCTATTCTCTCCGGTGTGTGTTGTGCGGTAAAAATCTTGGATCAAAAGTTATCTTTTCTATTATATATAGGGAACTACCCTTAGCTGTTAAGTTACAGGAAATGAAGCTGCATATTTTGAAAATCTAAATTTGCCCATTGTTTTATAACTGCATGAAAAATATACATCTAAATAAAACGGGGCTAAAAAGGTAAAAATGGAAAGAAGAATAAAGAGTAGAGGAAGTGGGTCAAGTGCCCAAGGATCTCATTGAGAGGGTAAAATGAAAGCATGTGCCAGCATACTAGTATGTATACATGTAAAGACTAATAGACGATCACAATTTTTTTGGTGGAAATTAATTTGGTTCTAATCGTGTTAACTAGGACTATAAATAAAATAAAGAGAGGTATACATGGGACGGATCAAAACCTAGCTCGCAAATGTTAATTACAAACAAGTAATTAAAATTAGTTATTAATTACAATATTTAATGTAGTAAACTAATTGCACATAATAAAAATCAAATATGATAAATCAGTTTATAACGAATTTGTGCCGGAAAAAAATATCACCAATAGCAAAGAGTTGGAAAGCTTAAGACCGAGAAGCTAGAATCCATTGCCCTTCAAGGTCGATAAAGAGTTCAAGTTCAATATGTGATCACTCATCCAACTGAGCCCGTCCATTCCATACTCTAATTTACAAAGCCTTATTTTTTTTCCGAAGAGAAATGATTATATTAAAGAGAAAAAGAGAACCAAGAAGAACAAACGAAAAAAGGACTAAAACAGTCCAAAAAATCCTCCCCACCCAGATTACATATGATTACAAAGTTCCCAATTGTGCATTAATTGACTACTATCCAAAAATTTGAAATAATCTGTATCGCAACTCCATAGTACCAACGTCTATTTGATCAGGACTATGATTTCAGATGACTCTCTAGGTCTTCCACCAAACACCCTATTATTCCTCTCTTTCCAAACATTCCAGATGACTGCAAAATGCAAGATATTCCAGATATGTTCACATCTATCTTTTAGAACATTCCAGCTCCATGCTTCAAATAGCTGCAAAATAGTTTCGGGAAATTAGAGTATGATGTTGCCTTTTAAAGCCTTATTTTTCTTCCGAACTTTTTCCGAACCTCATTTGATGAACATCTTGTTGTTATAATTTGGTACCCATATCAAAGAGGAAAATCTCGATGTTGACAATGTTAGTTAAGAAAAATCATTATAATTCATTTCAATTTTCTCGAACATCTCAACTCTTTGGAAATTTGTGTCTTTCACCACAAAAATCAATCATAAAATACAAAATACACTAAAGCACTCATGGAGAGAGTAGGGCTATTCTTATGTACGAGCACCGAACAGAAAATGTGGTAAAACATCTTGATCATTAGTCTTGCATTGGCATTTGTTTAGTGCTATTGGTGCATACCATGAACTAACATAAAATGATAATTATGTGTAGTTCACAAAACTATCATTTCAAAGCAACAAAAAAACATGGGATTTTTTTTTGTTTTGATCGGTCAATAGGATTCGCTTTATTAAGAGAGCAGTAATTTAGGGCGTACCTCAACACAAAAAATTACAACCGACCAAAAAGAAAAGAAGAAAAAAAAGACCAAGTTCAGAGTCGATCACTCAAAGAACAAAAGAATAACAAAGAGTCAAGTGAAAGTAATAAAAACCATACACTGATTATCTAATTATCAGTATGGAGCCATTAAACTCGGTATCTTAGTATTTGACTCCGTCCAAAAATAAGTTGAATCATTACATATCTAATTATACTGGTTCGTGTAGCTTCCCACAAAACCATGGTAACTATACTACTTCGTGTAGGAAGAATTTGTAACCACGAGTAGATGACTTGCTTATTTATTGTTTCGATCAGCAAACCTGAAAGATATATTGAGCAGTTGCTAGAAGTAAGTAAGAAAAGGCTTAAAGAACTTATAAACGCCGGAAAAAGCTTAACGACATTGCTAAAAATCCTTACAGACATTGTGAAAAGCGACGAAGAATTTGTTAAAGTGTATAGCCGTATAGGTATTGCCTGGACATTTATTATTTTTATTAACAGTGCCATCTTGCCTTTTTTTAATCTTTATATGGCTGTTAAGGAAATGTACCCAATCCAGAATTCCAGTGGTTATGATTATTTTATCTAAGAAGGATTGATACCCTTTCTCTAATATCAGTACCCACCTTTGACAATGATATAATAGGTGCACAAAATCACTGTACCATAGATAAATATCATTGCCTTATTTGTGATTATTTTCCGTTTGTTTGTTGTGATTAGTCCACTACTGTGGTCAATCCAAAACAAAATTTACCAAACTGATCAGAAAAACGCTAATAAAATGCTTTTTTATAAGAAGGAAAACTATACATTTTAACGAGAAACGAAACTGCAGTATAAAGAGAATGCACTCAGCACCTGATTCCTAGTTGAAGATTTTTAGAATAGTTTCTGTATTCTACACAGAAGAAATCTTCATACGAGGATTAAAGATGCTACACGTAGCAAACCAATAAGGAGCGGAACAAATGATGACACTACACTGTGGCCTTTAGCCTTACAAGTTTCTTGGCAATGATATGTATATTTTGTTTAATTCGTTACTCTCATTGCGGAATATATACGTCATCTTGGGAAGCAAGAAAACAGGTGTTAGATTCTAATGTGGACGGTGGGAATTGAATTCAACTTCATTGAGTTCAATTTCCTCAAAAATCTCAAATATTTTTCTTCACTTTTTTTGTTTGTTTGTTTGAAACCTAAATTCTGCCAGTGAAGACCCAAAATTCCCGCCAAATTCAGCATTTTGAAAGGTTGGGGATGACCTCCCCCTAACAGACAGGGGTGCGAATAGCAGGTGCCCAACTGGGGTGCCCCTTATCCAAAGTGAGGGTGCCTTTAGTAATTTTCTCCGGGGGTCCAAATAACACTTTTTGAGCAACTTTTTCCACACAAGCATATTTCTCCAAAAACACCTACACAAACATAAAAACACCATAATAAGTACAAAATCAAGCACTAACAATAGAGACACTGAGGACAATTCAGACAAAAAATGTGTCTATCACCAAACATGTACATTCGTTGGTTCAACAGTTTTCAGCCAAAAGGTTAGCCATTTGATCACTTTCATATTAACCATATTCTTATTTACCATAAGTAGTTCAAATGACTCAAATGAACTAGTTAGAGAGATGTTCAATTGCTTAGATCTTATAGAAGTATACAAGACACAATCGTAGCAAAAACGATTTGATTCACTCGAATTGATTCATGGACTTTATAGCCACGGTTTTCAAACTTGCATTCCTTAGTTAATATAAGTATAAGTTCACGAATAATATTTTATAGAAAATAACCAACCTAAGTACGCTGACTAGGTACGCGGACTTAAGTACCCGGAATAAGTTTGTAAATAGTTCACAAACTCCAGCAGATTTTCTCAGGAAGAGAACCTCGGACTGTTAGGTTTTCTGACCAGCACAAAGTACGCATACTTTGGTTCAAGGAATAAGGACTTATACATGTATGTGTTTCCACACAATGTTTATATTCTTCCAATGGTTATATAATCTAAACTCTCATTTCAATCATTAAAACATTCTTAGAGGACGTTATTATATAGTTGTTATTCACAAACCATTTTTCGTCAAAGCCATTTCAAGTGATTGAAACATAACATGACTTTCGTCACCAGGTAAAGATGAACTTGGACAAAGTGAAAGCTTACCAACACATATTCCGAGAAATAGATAAGCGAGATAAACTCGGCTTGAAATAGAAAATGTGTATAATCAAAGTTTATATAGAAAAACGACTTTTGTCTCAAAATAGGAGATAGAGTAGATAAACTTTTGAGTGATAGATAAGTTCAAGTCTCCACATACCTTTTAGTCGATGAAGTTCCACCAGTTCCTTGAGTAGTTCTTAGTCTTGTATGATGATCACCATGGAGTTCTTGAGATCAACTACACTTTCTATCCTAGTCCGAGACTTAGCTATAGTAGACTAGAAACCAAGACTTATAGTTTTGATCACTAACATTGACAAACATGCTTGAGATAGCAACGCATGCGAGTTCGACCGAGCAGTGCTCTAACACTAAGCACCTTGTTGATCTCTATAAAGCTTCTTTTAAGAAAGAAAAAAATATTGCTGACACCAATTCTGCTCGGTTTGAAGTGCCAATTGACACTACTTATGTTGATTCTCTCGATTTCAAGACTGATGCAAATGGAGATGATTTTAACGACGTTGGTTATTTCCTCTGAGTTGTTTGTTTCTTAATTAGTTTTCATTAGATTGAGAGGAATTTCTTTTCAATAAGTGACAATGTTTGTCTTAGATGGTTGTTTTTTTTATTTTAGCATGTTGCTTATTAAGTATTTTGGTTATTTTAATTTTTTTACCAATTAAATTTGAGAAAATGGTCAAGATGTTTGCATGGATCTCACTGGTGTCTCGCCCTTCACTGGTGATGGTATTCGTTCCTTTGTTCCAGGAAATGCTATTTCTAATGCGGTTTCAAGAAAACACACTAAATACTTAGACAAGTGTACTTCTTGGGATATGGTCTGGGTGTCTTGGCTTTCTCCACTCTAGTGGAACTTGGTGAAGACACTTTGTGTTTTTTCAAGCGTTTGAAAAATTGCTTAGTTAGTAATGACGCAAGTAGTGGTTTTGGCAGTTTTATTTTCCATAGACTAGGTGTGGCTATTCAGAGAGGAATTAGAGCCCAGCTTGTTGCCCACTAGCTCTGTGTGATGTTTTATTGAATTATTGTATGCTTGTTTTTATTTATAATATAATAGTATATTTTATTAAAAAAAAATTGAGATTAATTTTGAGCGTAACATGAACTATTTATTTATTTTCGAACTTTGTCTTTGATGGTTGTTTCTTTATTTTAGCATGTTGTTTATCAAGTATTTTGGTTATTGAAATTTTTTCACCAACTAAATTTGAAATTAATTTTGAGTGTAACATGAAGTATTTATTTATTTTCGAACTTAACATGAGTTTTCTATTTTGCTTGTTGATGCAAATATTTACATATTTATATTTACATTACTGGATGTGTTATCTGATCTTGTACACCAGCATAATTTATGCGACTAGAAGTTGAGGATTTTAAAGATGTTTCCTTTTATGATAATATGGTTGTTGCGGAAAGGAAAAAATAAAAAAATGAGGGTCTTTAATAACAACCAGTGATGAAGTAGTTTTAGAATGTGTCTTCATTTCCTTTAATATTGTAACTCACATTCATATTGAATTATGATTTGAAGTTACTACATCACAATATTTTTCTTATCAACTATCTAACCTATTAGTGCAATTAAAATAAGTAAAGCGTCCATGCAAGGATACCTCCTAATCCATGTAAGCAATCATCGGTACCAATAAAGGGTTCAAAGTTCAATATTTGATTGTTCAATCACCTACCAAATTCATCCCAACCATTTTAATTCAGATGTTTCTCAGAGGTGTAAGGGTTTCTAATCTTTCTAGCATTCTTGTTACTGTTACGTTACAGTCTCCTATATAAAGATCAATTTTTCTTTCGAACTTTGTGCGAACCTCATTTGATGAGCCTCTTGTGCTACAGATTAATACCCATAACAAAAAGAAAAACCTATGGAGTGGCCATATCAATTGAGGAAACCCAGCATAAGTCATAACAATTTCCCCAAACATCTCAACTCTTGGAAATTTGTGTCTTTTACCACAAAAACCATAAAATGTAAAATACACTAAAGCACACGTTGAGAGTTGAATTAATCTTATATATAAGTTTGAATAGAAAATGTGGTAAAGCATTTTGATCATTAGTCATTAGCTTAATGCCTTGGTTTTGGTGCATACCAAAACTGAACCGAAGTATGTGCGAGAAGTTCATAAAACAACCATTTTAAAGCAACACCAAAAACATGGGGAACTATAATGCTTCGTATACGAAGATATTTGTGACCACTTATTTTTTTGATCAGCAAACTTGAAAGGTATACTGAGTGCTTGCTCGAAGTAAGCAAGAAAAGGTTTAAAGAACTTATAAACCAAGCAAAACCCCCAAAGCCATTACTAAAAATCTTTACAAACATTGCTAAAACCCGACAGAGAATTTCTTAAAGTGTATATGTTTTGCCCTGAGAATTATTGATTTGTACAATTCTTTTTTTTTTTTTTGCATGATCGCTGAACAAGGGTACTAATCTAGAGATCCATATTCGTCGGGATTATTCTATTTTACGTGAATTAGTACCCCGCTCGTTAGTATCGGTACCCGTGTTTACCAATGACATAACAGCTGCATAAAATTTCTATAATAATGAAAACATATCATTGTTTCATTTGTAATCCTATTCTATTTGTTTGTTTGTCATGATTTCGCCAATACAGGGCCTAATCCCAAAAAAAAAAAAATTACCAAACTGATCAGCAAGACATGAATGAAATGAAATGCTTCATTGTTGTAGATGGAAAACTATACATTTAAATGAGAAACGAGACTGAAGTATAAAGAGAATGCACTCGGATAGTGAATAGTCCTAGTCGAGGCTTTTTAGAACAGTTTCTGGAATACACCACACAAGAAGAAATCTTTGCACAGCGATTAAAGACGCTTCACATAGAAAACCAATGAAGAAAACCAAGTGAGTTCATTGTGTTAAAGTTGTGATATTGACGGTGTGAGTCGAATTCAACTTAATTGAGTTCAATTTCCCCAATCTCACTTTTCAAACATTTTTCTTCATATAGATGTGCAAACAACACAACATGATATGAGGACTGGACCAGCTTCTTGATCATTTACTCTCAAAAATCAGCTCATTGCACATTTTCCGGTGATTTATGCATACAAAATTTACGCCAATAAAGAATGAGAAAAGTGAAAACAACCACCACACCCATTTTTCAGTTTTTTCTCACCCTCAAACCCACAGGCGTGAAACTTTACGCGCCGACCCATGATTTCGAAAAAAATTCTATGAAACCCATATGTTTCTAAACTTAATGTTTTATAAGGAGACGAGATAGAGAGGAAATTTCCAAAAATCTTTGTATCGCAGAGCGGTTTTTGATCTTCTCTCGCACCACAAATACATGAAAATCCCAACATTCGTCATCACCATCGTTCACAACAGAGAAACTAAGAAGCGATTGGAGACAGAATTGAAGATGATGAACAGTGATTGCTAACAGAATTGCAGGTCTTCGAAAAATTCCTTTTACATGCATCCAACTCTGGTTGTGGTTGCATGATTTCCTACAACCACACCCCTCCAAGATTAAATGTTGTTCTAGTCAAATTTCATGATCGATTAACAAAATTTTTATAAATCTTTTTGATGAATCTTACAAAAGTAATGAGAATTACAAGGAAATCAAAATAGCTCTGGACTTTCTCTCTCCTATTTGTTCTCTTCTCACTCTCTAAAGAGATCTCTCCCATCTTGACTTTGCTTGGCCCTTTATATAGGAGATTACATAGTGGATGACAGCTAAGCCAACCTTTATTTTTGGATCTGATCTGCGTCGTTCTCGCAGGCTCACAAGGGTTTGCTTAGCAAGGTAATCCTGATCTTCGCGGAATCTTCACACTTTCCTTATGACTAAGCTGACGTCAGTCGCTACATCACTTCTCTAGCACTCTGCGATGATCTTCACAATCACACTTTCGCTGGAATATAACTGTTGCGAGATTTTGTTCCTACATCTTTCCTCTTATCATGTCTTCCCTGCGAAGAAGAGAATGATATGAGAATTTCTGTCTCCAAATGCCGCAACCGTTTATTTTCCCTATTTTTTTTCCACCGACAATCTTCCTTGATTCCCGTGAAAATAAATTTTACGTGTTTATTTTACCATTCATTTCTTGACACATCTTTAGTAACCTTCATTTCTTAACCGTTTACATCATCTCTTCGCATTAATGAGTTTATTTTCTCGAGGTTTACTTCCCTCTATATATATTCTTCTTTGTCTTATTTTGTTTTCTTCTTACTTTCTTTTTATTTTCTCTGCAACTTTTCGTCATTGGTCTTCCGCAAATTCCGCTTCTGCTACTGCAAAAATTTTAGATCTTTTCTTTTTCTCCATTCCCATACTCAAAAATGCCTCCAAGTGGTCGTAAATATGGTAATAAGTTTGAAGAAATTCAAAAGGTCTTTAATGAAAAAGGTTTTATGTGACGGACCGGAAAATTACGCCTTTGGCGCGTTGCCCGCAGACCGTAACTTTCCCGATACGCCATGATGATGCTACGATCCGGGTATTAGTGCTAGGAAAATGTATGGCCATTTTCCCTTGCAAGCATGCTCTTGGAGCATGATGCAGCTAACTTAGCTTACACACCGTTCCAACTTACCCTTGTTCTGCGAAGGGTTTATTAAGTAAACCAAAAACTTTCTTAAAACGCCAAAAACGACCTTTTGAGGCCCTAAACGATGGAATTTGGCTAAATTCTGGTGACCATGTGGATTTATAGATCAACATGTCTTGATCTTTGGGACGTTTCGCATCAAAATGGACTCCTCTTGAGCTAAATTACGACACTCGGGTTTTTAGCCTATGTTGAACGCCTTGATAAGAAGTATGAGCATCCAGTGAATGGAATGCAACTTGCCTCATCAAGTTTGGCCACAATCATCTCTTGCATCGAGATACCAAGCAGATGATATGAGAGGCCAAAATGCCGCAATCACCTCTAAATTAGATGATCTGAGCGACAAAGTGCTGGACCGGCAATGCTGCAACTCATTATGGCCGCCTACGTACCATTCCCTACTCTAAAGGGATCAAGCACAAACCGTAGTTCATCCGCGAAGGGACAAGCAACTTATTCCAACTCGTTTGCTAAGTCGTGGCCAAGCAATAGTGGTAATGGCCTAGTCCATATAGGTCGTTCCGTCAAATACATCCAAGTGATGCATCTTCTAGTCTGTGGAATGGCATAGTGATGCCTTAGCATCATATGCTCCATTCGTAAGGCTGCGTGACTAAGAATGAGGCCTGAGCATCATTCATACCGTTCCGGCCAAGCTATGAAGCTTACTTGGTACATAGTCCGCATATGCACCTTCAACCAACTACCCCTCCCTATATATGTCTTAATGAAATTTCTACAAGTATGGAAAGGGGATCAAAAATCTTTCATCAACTCCCCGTTTACTATTCATGAACGTTGCCATGTATTTTCATGAATAACCGGCAAAGATGGATGTACATTCAGTCCTGGTGTTTATGGGTAAAAATCGTTTCTGCCAATCTCGGTAAATTCGGTAGGTGAGTGAGAAACTGGTTCAAACCCTAAACAAATGTGCTGCACGTGAGCACTTTATAGATTCAAGAGATCAATCTGTACAAGTTCGGCCTAAACCAAGAAATGGCCGTTCCAGACTTGCTTCGGTCACAAAGTGGAGGAGAAGGGTTGATTTGGGGAGGGAAGCAAAGAAAGGTGTTGAGACCAGAATAATTCTGGGAGAGTGGTGTCTTGACTTGTATCAGAAAGTGAAAGCTTCGTAAGCTTGCAAGAGATGGAAGCTTTTTGGAGAGCTTGCAAATTTGCCTTTTCTGAGAGTGTAGTATTTTTCTCCTGACCGAGACTTGTTGTCTGGTGGAAATAGGTAAGACCTATTTATACAAGTCGAGATTGAAACGTACCTTGTCCTCATGAAGGAAGAGAGTAAAGGGTGAAATAATGGGAGGAGGTGGTAACCGCATGGTGTTAATGGGTGAAAACGTTTTTACCATTATTTCCTCATTTATTTGACCGCTTTATTCCTTTTCACGCTTTCTTAATGTGAGCGTAGTGTACGCCGCAAGCCGTGACCGCCAAACCAAAACCCCGGAAAAGCATCCCCGGTTGTGTTGATATCTCGAGTGTTGGTTGCACCTTGAGTGCAAGTGGCGCTGCTAGTGGCGCGTGTGGCATGTGCCATTGGCATGTGCGGAATACCTTGGTGGTAGGTTGTACGTTGAGTGTAAGTGGAAATGCCAGAGATGCTAGTGGCGTGTGTGGCATGTGCGGAATGCCTTGGTGGTCGGTTGCATGGTTTGCAAACTAGGCTACCAGCGCGGGCTTTGGCATGTGCCAATGGCGCGTACGGTTGAATTGGCCTAGGTTGTACGGCTTGCAAGTTAGGCTACCAGCGCACATTAGGGCCACGACTAGGTGATGAAGGCTACCAGCGAGCGTGTTGGCATGTGCCAATGGTATGCGTGGCCGTTAGGGCCGTGTCCTTGGTAGGAAAAGCTACCAGCGAGCATGTTGGCATGTGCCAATGGCATGCGTGGCCGTTAGGGCCGTGGCCTTGGTAGGAAAAGCTACTAGCGAGCATGTTGGCATGTGCCAATGGCATGCGTGGCCGTTAGGGCCGTGGCCTTGGTAGGAAAAGCTACTCGGCGAGCATGTTGGCATGTGCCAATGGCATGTGGCCGTGGCCGGAAAAGCTGCCCGAGGTTGGCATGTGCCGTGGCATTGGCCAGTAGGGCCAAAAGCTACCGGCGAGCATGTTGGAATGTGCCAATGGCATGCGTGGCCATTAGGGCCGTGGCCTTGGTAGGAAAAGCTACCGGCGAGCATGTTGGCATGTGCCAATGGCATGCGTGGCCGTTAGGGCCGTGGCCTTGGTAGGAAAAGCTACCGGCGAGCATGTTGGCATGTGCCAATGGCATGCGTGGGGCCGTTAGGAAAAGCTACGTGGCCTAAGGGTAGGAAAAGCTACCAGCGAGCATGTTGGCATGTGCCAATGGCATGCGTGGCCGTTAGGGCCGTGGCCTTGGTAGGAAAAGCTACCAGCGAGCATGTTGGCATGTGCCAATGGCATGCGTGGCCGTTAGGGCCGTGGCCTTGGTAGGAAAAGCTACCAAATGAGCATGTTGGCATGTGCCAATGGCATGCGTGGTCGTTAGGGCCGTGGCCTTGGTAGGAAAAGCTACCATCGAGCATGTTGGCATGTGCCAATGGCATGCGTGGCCGTTAGGGCCGTGGCCTTGGTAGGAAAAGCTACCAGCGAGCATGTTGGCATGTGCCAATGGCATGCGTGGCCGTTAGGGCCGTGGCCTTGGTAGGAAAAGCTACCAGCGAGCATGTTGGCATGTGCCAATGGCATGTGTGGCCGTTAGGGCCGTGGCCTTGGTAGGAAAAGCTACCAGCGAGCATGTTGGCATGTGCCAATGGCATGCGTGGTTAGTTAGTTGGCATGTGCGTGGCCTTGGTAGGAAAAATCTACCAGGCGAGCATGTTGGCATGTGCCAATGGCATGCGTGGCCGTTAGGGCCGTGGCCTTGGTAGGAAAAAGCTACCGGAGAGCATGTTGGCATGTGCCAATGGCATGCGTGGCCGTTAGTCTGATGGCCATGGTAGGAAAAGCTACCAGCGAGCATGTTGGCATGTGCCAATGGCATGCGTGGCCCTTAGGGCCATGGCCTTGGTAGGAAAATCTACCAGCGAGCATGTTGGCATGTGCCAATGGCATGCGTGGCCGTTAGGGCCGTGGCCTTGGTAGGAAAAGCTACCAGCGAGCATGTTGGCATGTGCCAATGGCATGCGTGGCCGTTAGGGCCGTGGCCTTGGTAGGAAAAGCTACCCGGCGAGCATGTTGACATGTTCCAATGGCATGCGTGGCCGACTTGGCCTAGGTTGCATGGTTCGTAAGCCTAGGGCGCTATATTTGGCATGTGCCAATGGCATATCGGCTTGGAAATATGGCTTGTGGTACGTGTTGGCATGTGCCAATGGCACGTACGGCCAGGTTGACCTAGTTGAAGGTTTTGCAAGCCTAGGGCGCTATATTTGGCATGTGCCAATGGCATAGCGGATTAGTTTGGCATGGTTTCCAATGAGTGCGATATGT
This sequence comes from Papaver armeniacum, assembly GCA_023531295.1. Classification (NCBI taxonomy): domain Eukaryota; kingdom Viridiplantae; phylum Streptophyta; class Magnoliopsida; order Ranunculales; family Papaveraceae; genus Papaver; species Papaver armeniacum. Next base: position 110,549 of record JAJJWW010003536.1, on the reverse strand, counting down.
AGTTTGGTTTTGGCGTCGCTGCCATGGTGCGCAGTGTGCGGCTTGGTTTTGGCGTCGTTGCCATGGTGCGCAGTATGTGGCTTGGTTTGGCATTGTTGCCATGGTGCGCAGATGTGCGGCTTGGTTTGGCATTGTTGCCATGGTGCGCAGTGTGCGGCTTGGTTTGGCATTGTTGACATGGTGCGCAGTGTGTGGCTTGGTTTGGCATTGTTGCCATGGTGCGCAGTATGTGGCTTGGTTTGGCATCGTTGTCGTGGTGCGCAGTGTGCGGCTTTGTTTTGGAATTAGGGTTCTGTGTCGAAAACCCTAATCTGGTATTTTGAAAAAATACCCCTATTAATTATTTACACCTGAGTTAAATGCTCTTAGTTAATGTGTTGCGGGTAAAACTAGGTCATGGGGTTTTAAGATTTTAACCCGTGTTTAAAAACCACCATCAACATTAAGTCCCCCGCTAGCTCTCGGACAGGGGCTTTGTTGCGAGGTAAGCATAAGATGGTGACAAATTATCAACAGCAAACCGTAAAGAGAATTGAGGAGGCTCGTCTGACCTTTTATAAATAGGATTTGGAATCCTTGCCTCTGGTAGTTTTGCACAAATCGGGAGGCTGGCGCAATTGGTGGGGCCGGTGCATCTTGGGCGACGTTGGGAAGTTGGCGTGAGTTGGGAAACTGAATGTGCTATCTGGTGGGACCGGCGCAAGGTGTGGAAGTTGTGCCTGCTTGCAGGCGTGACTTGGGCGACTTAGCGTGCTAGCTGGTGGGACCGGCACAAGGTAGGGAAGCTGTGCGTGCTTGCTGGCGTTGCTTGGGCGGTCATTGGGAAGTTGGCGTGAGTTGGGAAACTGAGCGCGCTAGCTGGTGGGACCGGTGCAAGGTAGGGAAGCTGAGCGTGCTAGCTGGCGTGACTTGATGGGATCGGTGTGAACAAGGAGGGAGTAGGTGTTTCTACAGATAGCAAAGTTTTCTTATTTTGCCTTTCCTTCACGCGCGACTTCAATTAGGGCATCGTTCATGCCAAAAAATCTGGAAGCGTTATGTCCCTCATTGCTTCATTTCCTTTTTAAAGGTTCTGTATTCAAACCCAACACAACTGCATCATCTCCCTCGTTTGAGAAAAGGTTCTTCTTGTTGAATTTCTCTCTTTGTCATGTCACGCAGATTCGAATCATCTTCTAACCAGTCAGGTTCTCCAGATGAAGGCGCGAGGTCTGACTCTTGCATGAGCATCCCAACAAAGGTTATTCGAAAATCATACCGGTATGTTTTCTTCTTCTTTGGCGGACTGACGTACACTTTACCGCTTGTTGTATAAATGGAAAATTTCCCTTTTGTGCAGAGATATCCCGTTGGAGCATGCGTCACTGTTATCGACGAGGATGACCTAGTCGTTCCCCTTCCTTCAAATCTGACCTTGTTGACTGTTGCAGACTTGGAGGACGCTGATTTAGGGATCTCTTGTCATGAATACCCCTATGCAGGTTCGTCGTTTGAGACTCGTATGAGGTGTCTCTCCTCCAATTATCGGAATGTTGGCGGTTTCCTGGTGCGAAAGAATTCGTGGTCTTTTATACGAGGATATGGAAGACATACGGCCATATCGCTACAAGGAGCGTAGTGAAGTGTTGTTCGTCCGCTTTGGTTTCCACAGTGAACTGTTTTTTCCAATGATTATTGAGATGGAGAATTTTTCCATCCGTGCTGCTGCGGAGTCAGCCATTCAAAGGTGGGAGAACATGGTGTTCACCTGTGAATCCTTGGAGTTTAATATCAGCTGGTTGCGGTATCGTCTCAATATTGTGAAAGTCGACAGAGCTGGTATCCTTCTTTGGTGTGATTCACGCCACATAAGCCATCTTTGGAAGAGGAGAAAGCTTTGGCCTTGGAGTCTCGGGAGGATTGAAGATTTGACTCGAGACTTTAAGAGTAGGAATTTTTGATGTAGCATGCTTTGCAGGGAAGTGATCAGGCGTAGTATGCCTTAAGCCACTTTCCGTTGATGACTGCCTCTAGCTTTCCCATCTTCTTTGATAATCTTGTAGTAACCACTGTCATACGCTTTAGTGATTATGTACGGACCTTCCCATTTGGGAGAAAACTTCGGTGCCGATGCATCTTGCTGGATGTGTTTGGCGGTTTTAAGCACCAGATCTCCTTCCTTAAAAACCCTGGATTTTACATGGCTGTTGTACGCCCTGGAGATCCTATTTCTGTATGCTTGTGCATGTTCCTCCGCCCGGGATCTTCTGGGGTCTATAGTATCTAGTTCTGCGATTCTGGTTGAGGGGAGTGAATATGTCTTGACTCTATGCCTTGGAGAAACATAGAATCTCACATAATTGTTTCATCATAGACTGTACGACTTTGTGGGCGAAGTTCCCATTGTGCGGGTCCTGACGGGAGAAGGGTCTCCGTGAACTCAGGAGAGTTTTTGATTTCCCTTGCTTTCGATTTTTGAGAAGTCTTTCCTGATCTTCATGTGTGACGAAATTGGATTGCTTATCCCCTTCTACTGGGCATCCAAGAGCAACGCGAGCCTCTTCATCTATAAACGCACGTCCTGCTGAAGTATCTTTTGTCTTTTCATCAAATCAACAGTGCTAAAAGAAGGTCGGCTTCTTCCGGATCTTCCAGTATCTTTCCCTGATGGTGGAGTAGCGTCTCTGGTGACGGTTGAAGCTGCCATGCTTGAAGAACTGTTGGGGTGGCGGAAGCGGCTCTGGTTCTGGTGATTGTAAGTGTATCGTGTAGGGATGACACGGTTTTGATCACGAAGTGCTGGAGCCATGGCGCTGTTTCGAAGGGCAAGGATGGTCTTTGGAAGGGCGCAAGATGTTAGCGCCGAAGGATGCAAACTGTTAGCACGAGTGTGGTACTGCGGCTGGCATGCGCGTGGGGCATGTGTGCCTGGCATGTGCGTCTGGTAAGCGTGTCTGGTAAGCGCGTTTGGTAAGCGCTTCTGGCATGTGCGTCTGGCAAGCGCATCAGGTAAGTGCATCTGGGAAGCGCGCTTGGTGGATCGTCTTGGAATGGGCGATGACTTGGTGTGGACGTTGGTTAGGCATGGACGCTGGCTTGGATTTCGGTATGGTGTGGACCATTGGCTTGGCACGGTGCTGGCTTGGTGTGGCTCGGACTTGTTCCTGCGGGCCCAGTTGCCCCTTCTCATACGTAGCTCAAACATGAAATCCTTTCCTTATTCAAATTCCAAAAAGTGTTATGATTATGAAACGGATTGGCTCCCCTTTTTACCTCGTATCTTTGTTATCACGTCACGGTGTTAGCGGTAGCACGGTAGTGATAAAGTGGGCAAGCATATTCCAGCTATGTACTCCAACGTTTCTCTTTCAATCTGTTTTATTCTTGTGCTGGTGCAAACCATATATAGCCATAGGTATGCCTTTCATAAACTTGTGGAAATACTTCATCATAAATAATTCTTCAAATGTCACTGTAGTAACGTTTGCTAATAGTGACAGGTAATTATTATTGTGCAAAGTAGTTACGTACGGGTAGGTCACTTTTTTTTTTTTTGAAAAGGCAAACAAAGCGCCTAGTTTATGGTTTTTGTCTTCCTGGATTTCTTGGGTTGATAGATAAATGTTACCTTGACAGTTTGGGTTATTCTTTTTGGAATGAATTGTTTAGGAGTTGATTGTTTTAGTTATGATTGAAATTGACGCAAACGTCCCAAAAAAACCATGGAACCGTGTGTTGGTAGATGACATGGGATGAAACATAACATGGCTATCGGTTTTATCAGAACTTGAAAAAGCAAACCACGTATTTTTTGTCTAGATAAGACTTACTCGGTTTCTTAGGTCTTCTGATGAGAATAAACTTTCCGGGTGCAAGACCAATTTTTTTTTTTTTTTTTTTGAGAAACATGGTCATGGGAAGTCTCCAGTCTTTCGAATCGTTGCTGAGTTGTCGGATAACAGTGCCGTTAATCCCTGGGAGGATCGTTTTGCCTCTAGCCTGTGAGAAGTACCCAGTCGTCCCTTGTCACGTCATGACTGATAATCGAGCCGTCGAGTGACTGAGTCGTAGTGGATCGCCTTCCTATACCATATTGACGTCTGGGTCGAAGAATGAGATTGCTGGTTGAAAATTGACATTGTAACCGAAAGATCGAACCTCCCGCTGTGGTCACCAATTGTTTATGGGTAAAAATCGTTTATGCCGATCTCGGTAAATTCGGTAGGTGAGTGAGAAACTGGTTCAAACCCTAAACAAATGTGATGTACGTGAGCACTTTATAGATTCGAGAGATCAATCTGTACAAGTCCGGCCTAAACCAAGAAATGGTCGTTCCAGACTTGCTTCGGTCACAAAGTGGAGGAGAAGGGTTGATTTGGGGAGGGAAGCAAAGAAAGGTGTTGAGACCAGAATAATTCTGGGAGAGTAGTGTCTCGACTTGTATCAGAATGTGGAAGCTTCGTAAGCTTGCAAGAGATGGAAGCTTTTTGGAGAGCTTGCAAATTTGCCTTTTCTGAGAGTGTAGTATTTTTCTCCTGACCGAGACTTGTTGTCTGGTGGAAATAGGTAAGACCTATTTATACAAGTCGAGATTGAAACGTACCCTGGCCTCATGAAGGAAGAGAGTAAAGGGTGAAATAATTGGAGGAGGTGGTAACCGCATGGTGTTAATGGGTGAAAACGTTTTCACCATTATTTCCTCATTTATTTGACCGCTTTATTCCTTTTCACGCTTTCTTAATGTGAGCGTAGTGTATCTTTGCAAGCTGTGACCGCCAAACCAAAACCCTGGAAAGCATCCCCCAGTTTGTGTTGATATCTCGAGTGTTGGTTGCACCTTGAGTGCAAGTGGCGCTGCTAGTGGCGCGTATGGCATGTGCCATTGGCATGTGCGGAATGCCTTGGTGGTAGGTTGTACGTTGAGTGTAAGTGGCAATGCCAGAGCTTCTAGTGGAGTGTGTGGCATGTGCCAATCGCATGTGTGGAATGCCTTGGTGGTAGGCATGTGCCAATGGTATGCGTTCCGTTAGGGCCGTGGCCTTGGTAGGAAAAGCTACCAGCGAGCATGTTGGCATGTGCCAATGGCATGCGTGGCCGTTAGGGCCGTGGCCTTGGTATGAAAAGCTACCAGCGAGCATGTTGGCATGTGCCAATGGCATGCGTGGCCGTTAGGGCCGTGGCCTTGGTAGGAAAAGCTACTAGCGAGCATGTTGGCATGTGCCAATGGCATGCGTGGCCGTTAGGGCCGTGGCCTTGGTAGGAAAAGCTACTTGCGAGCATATTGGCATGTGCCAATGGCATGCGTGGACGTTAGGGCCGTGGCCTTGGTAGGAAAAGCTACCAGCGAGCATGTTGGCATGTGCCAATGGCATGCGTGGCCGTTAGGGTCGTGGCCTTGGTAGGAAAAGCTGCCAGCGAGCATGTTGGCATGTGCCAATGGCATGCGTGGCCGTTAGGGCCATGGCCTTGGTAGGAAAAGCTACCATGCCAATGGCATGTTGGAATGTGCCAATGGCATGCGTGGCCGTGCCAATAGGGCCGTGGCCTTGGTAGGAAAAGCTACCCGGCGAGAGCATGTTGGCATGTGCCAATGGCATGCGTGGTAGGAAAAGCGTTAGGGCGTGGCAATTAGTGGCCTTGGTAGGAAAAGCTACCAAGCGAGCATGTTGGCATGTGCCAATGGCATGCGTGGCCGTTAGGGCCGTGGCCTTGGTAGGAAAAGCTACCAGCGAGCATGTTGGCATGTGCCAATGGCATGCGTGGCCGTTAGGGCCGTGGCCTTGGTAGGAAAAGCTACTAGCGAGCATATTGGCATGTGCCAATGGCATGCGTGGACGTTAGGGCCGTGGCCTTGGTAGGAAAAGCTACCAGCGAGCATGTTGGCATGTGCCAATGGCATGCGTGGCCGTTAGGGTCGTGGCCTTGGTAGGAAAAGTCCAGCCGAGCATGTTGGCATGTGCCAATGAGCATGTTGGCATGTGCCAATGGCATGCGTGGCCGTTTAGGGCCATGGCCTTGGTAGGAAAAGCTACCCGGCCCGCATGTTGGAATGTGCCAATGGCATGCGTGGTGGCGTTAGGGCCGTGGCCTTGGTAGGAAAAGCTACCGTGCGAGCATGTTGGCATGTGCCAATGGCATGCGTGGCCGTTAGGGCCGTGGCCTTGGGAAAAGCTGGCATGTTTGGCATGTGCCAATGGCATGCGTGGCCGTTAGTCGCTACCTAATGAGCATGTTGGCATGTGCCAATGGCATGCGTGGCCATGTTAGGGCCGTGGCCTTGGTAGGAAAAGCTACCCATGTTGGCATGTGCCAATGAGCATGTTGGCATGTGCCAATGGCATGCGTGGCCCTTGGTAGGAAAAGCTAGCTTAGGCATGCGTGGCATGCCTTGGTGGCCTTGGTAGGAAAAGCTACCAATGAGCATGTTGGCATGTGCCAATGGCATGCGTGTCCCTGTTGGCATGTGCCAATGGCATGCGTGGCCTTGGTAGGAAAAGCATGTTGGCACCGGCATGCGTGAGCATGTTGGCATGTGCCAATGGCATGCGTGGCCGTTAGGGCCGTGGCCTTAGTAGGAAAAGCTACCATGTTGGCAGCATGTTGGCATGTGCCAATGGCATGCCTTGTGGAAAAGCTACCGAGCATGTTGGCATGTGCCATGCGTGGCGTTAGGGCCGTGGTGGAAAAGCTACCAGCATGTGCTTAAGGTAGGAAAAGCTATCAGCGAGCATGTTGGCATGTGCCAATGGCATGCGTGGCCGTTAGGGCCGTGGCCTTGGTAGGAAAAGCTACCAGCGAGCATGTTGGCATGTGCCAATGGCATGCGTGGCCGACTTGGCCTAGGTTGCATGGTTTGTAAGTCTAGGGCGCTATATTTGGCATGTGCCAATGGCATAGCGGCTTGGAAATATGGCTTGTGGTACGTGTTGGCATGTGCCAATGGCACGTACGGCAAGGTTGACCTAGTTGCACGTTTTGCAAGCCTAGGGCGCTATATTTGGCATGTGCCAATGGCATAGCGGCTTAGTTTGGCATGGTTCCAATGAGTGCGATATGTAGTTTGGTTTTGGCGTCGCTGCCATGGTGCGCGATGTGCGGCTTGGTTTTGGCGTCGTTGCCATGGTGCGCGTATGCGGCTTGATTTGGCATCATTGCCATGGTGCGCAGATGTGCGGCTTGGTTTTGGCGTCGTTGCCATGGTGCCATGCGTTGGTTTGGCATTGTTGCCATGGTGCGCAGTGCGGCTTGGTTTGGCATTGTTGCTTGGTTTTGGTTTGGCATTGTTGCCATGGTGCGCGGTGTGCGGCTTGGTTTGGCATTGTTGCCATGGTGTGCGCAGTGTGCGGCTTGGTTTGGCATTGTTGCCATGGTGCGTAGTGTGCGGCTTGGTTTGGCATTGTTGCCATGGTGCGATGTGCGGCTTGGTTTGGCATTGTTGCCATGGTGCGCGGTGTGCGTCTTGGTTTGGCATTGTTGCCATGGTGCGCAGTGTGCGTCTTGGTTTTAGCATTGTTGCCATGGTGCGCAGTGTGTGGCTTGGTTTGGCATTGTTGCCATGGTGCGCAGTATGCGGCTTGGTTTGGCATCGTTGCCGTGGTGCGCAGTGTGCGGCTTGGTTTTGGAATTAGGGATCTGTGTCGAAAACCCTAATCTGGTATTTTGAAAAAATACCCCTATTAATTATTTACACCTGAGAGTTAAATGCTCTTAGTTAATGTATTGCGGGTAAAACTAGGTCATGGGGTTTTACGATTTTACCCCTTGTTTAAAAACCACCATCAACACCTGGCTCACATGCCGTTCCACTGTCCGGCCATGTGGGCCGTCCACTGCCAACCCGATGTCCGGCCATGTTGGTCGTCCACTGCCAACCCGATGTCCGGTCAAGTTGGCCGTCCACTTCCAACCCGATGTCCGGCCATGTTGGCCGTCCACTGCCAGCCTGATATCCGGCCATGTTGGCTGTCCACTGCCTTGGCCATCCACTGCCAACCCGATGTACGGCCATGTTGGCCGTCCATTTTCAACCTGGTGTCCGGCCATGTTGGCCGTCCATTTTCAAGGTCATCTACCCAACTGACCTAATGCATCATTTGATGCAAGATTGGCTCTTGGCCAATGTAGATTCCAACCAATGCCATATTGGCCTTAGCCAATATGCATATGCGATGTTCCTTACTTGGCACCAGATATGGCCCAGGGCCAAATGCATCCCACCATGCAAAGGAAGCTTTGGATGAAGCTTCATCACAAGCAAATGGCACATCTTTTAGCATGTGCCATGCTAAAAACACGGGGTGTTACATTTTACATTATCTACCATTCCTGATTATGGCCCTAAATTCATTCTTTCTGCTAAATTATTTTTTGATCATCAATGTTACAGTGAAGAAATTAAAGTTTCACTCGGCCAACTTCTTGTTGGTCTTCTTATTCCTCTTTATAACCCTAATTTTCCATTGTTCTATGAGATCCTTTCCTATGCGAATTTTTTGCGAGCCGTCTATCAATTGTGTGGAGATTGCATCCGAATTATACTTGAATTTGCTCATCACGGTGCAGGCTTGGGGTCTCTTTATCCATCGAAACTTAGAGATCCTAAATTCGTTGACTTATAGATTATCCCCGAGAGATATGCTGTAGAGAGCTTGTTTGAGAATTACAGAGTAATCACTATGAAGAAAGAAAACACTCGCTGGGGTGTTCATTTGAAAAAGAAAGAAAATGTTTCCAGCGAAAAAATGCTAATGCAAGATATTGATTGGCATTCTGGCACTAAAAAAACTCCACGCCAATCAAAAGATGACAAGTGGTGTGTCTATCCCTTAACTCTGAAAGGACCCTACATCTATGGTTCTATCATTCTACCTGAAAATCTCTCTGCCTATCATCCTTAGGTATTTGAGTGTCCCGAAAAGAAAGCAGAGGTACGCTTCCCAACTTGCGAAAATCTCGTTGCGTAACATTCTCACACTCAATATGTGATTATTCATTTACTCCTATCTCGTTCTTTCTTATCTTGCGAAATTATTAGATTGCGAAGATGACTAAATATTACAACAAAACTCAAAAAGAAAGCGTCTTATCAGCATTACAGGCAATCACGGATGAAGTAAGAAATTGTTTGTACCCCTAATATTCTACACAAATAAATGGGCTAACTTAGTTACTTAGGCCTCCAAAACTCCTTCTAGTGGCAAAGGAGGGTTCATTGGGCCTAAGGTGCTTCCCTTGTTTGCCCAAAAAATGGCTAACTAGGCCTAACAAACGCCCCATGTACAAGCCCATAGGCTAAAAGTTTCACAACACAAGCATCCCACGTCACCATTGACACGTCATCAGAGGTGCCACGTCACCAACGTGACAAGTCAGCAAAACAGGTGCCACATCAGCACAAAACAACGTTCGTTGGGGCAGATCTGCCTGAACATGAACGTGATGGTTTGATTATATTGCTAAGGGCAAACACCGACGTTTTCGCATGGAGTTTTCTTTGATTCGACGTTTCTCGAGATTTAATCCGCCAGGATATTTGCGGATAGATATTTCTTCCACGTTTGCTTAATGTCCAGGAAGTTTTAAGAATATCTTGGGCACTATGCAGGGAAGCTAAATATCGATGAGAATTTCCATCCCGAGGCATGCGAGGGCAGTAATGGCAATTGACGGTAAGCAATCTTCCAGCAAAAAGATGGAGTTATTGACGTTGATGGGAAAACCCCAGGATGTTCGTGGAAACAAAGGGTGTGCGTTCGACCCATCTATGAGGAATCGCAATCGACGGATCTGCGTGATGGTCGCACCGCGTGCTCGAAAGAGAGGAAGAACAACTAGAATCGGCTACAAGAGTTCCAAAATTACCGGAATTCGATGAGAAAAGCTCCGTATGTTTTAAAAACGACGAGTTGATGTGTAAAATGTTTTCGCAATCCTTGACGGGGAGGAGCTATAACGTGGTTCAACAAACATCGGACTTACCATAAGGCGATCGATGATTTTTGTAACTATAAGTACAACAAACGTGACCAGGAAGGATGCCATTCAACTGTTCCTTTTAGGAGTTCGTCGAGACTATTCACTAGGCGTTTCAAGCAAGAGTTAGCGGGCGTGGATGGAGCCAACGACCAAGTTGTCATTGCGGCATACAAACAAGCTTACCAACATGATCGGAGAGGTGTGTACGGTTCTTTGGTCAAGAGACCACCAAAAACTTTATGATCGAGTAGAAAGAGTACGCGAGGACGATTCTAAAGATTCTAAATCATCCAATCATCCAAACGATGGTAAGAGAAAAAATCCAAGAACCGTTCGAATTTATTGTTGGGATGAGAAAATCAAGGTGAACGCATGGAAACCAATATCCAAGTATGAAAAATACACAAGATTTGAGCCCCCCACGTCCTTTGGCAGCGAGACACGTGATAAACGTGATAGGAGCAAATCGCAAGTTCCATAAAGACCATGGTCACAAAATCAGAACTGCCGCTCTTTACGGATCGGGATTCAGCGAATGATCGATCTTTTGCCGGAAGGCGCAATGATGCGTGAAAAGGACTTTGGAAAGGGCAATTGTCAAATGTCGTATCATTATAAGCGCTGGATTGGCATGTTTCGTGCATTGTGATTCTAGTTGATACAGGAAGTTCAGTGAGCGTGCTGTTCTCGTGAGCTTACTCTCTTATGAATCTTCCACACGACTTGATCGAGGAGGATGAAAATCCAATTATCGGTTTCGGTGGAGAAGTTACAAGGCGATTGGAAAAGTGAAAATACCTATAACGAAGTCCGTCTTGGGCAGAAGAATGGTAAAATCATGCGAGTCGAGCAGTAGCAATTTAATCCTCTCCCTCCGAAATCATATAGGGGAAGGACGAGGTCCGTTGGAGATGAGGAGCACAAAACAATGTTCGTTGGGCGGATCTTCGAACATGAATGTGATGGTTTGATTATATTGCTAAGGGCAAACACCGACGTTTCGCATGAGTTTGAATAAAGCTTGTCCATCTGTTCGAGTGATCCCTGGAGTTCACAAGAGGTCGAAAAGCCGCCGCGGATAAGAGATTTGGTGGATGCAACCGAAGAAGAATGGTAAAATGGGAGATTTCTTGATTTGAATAAAGCTTGTCATTCATGGACGGTTTTTCATGGACGGTTTTTCGGGGTATAACCAAATACCTTTGTTCGAGGACGACCAAGAGCATACTGCATTCGTGACTGACAGATGAGTTTACTACTATACTGTAATGCCGTTCGGGCTTAAGAACGCAGGGGCAACCTACTAGCACTTGGTAGACCATATGTTCAAGGATCTGATTGGGAAGTCGATGGAAGTATACAACGATGATATGGTAGTGAAATCTCAGCAAAAAGAATCGCATTTTCTCGATCTGCAAAAGACGTTCGATATCTTAAGGCAATATCGTATGAAGCTCAATCCAAAGAAAATGTTCATTTGGGCTATCATCAGGAAAGTTCCTTGGATACTTGATGACACACGAGAGGAATCGAGGAAAATCCGGAACAAATCAGAGCCATCAGAGAAATGCCATCCCCAAGAACGAAGAAGGAGGTCCAGAAGCTAGCGGGACGATTAGCAGCTTTAAACCTTTTCATCTCACGATCGTCAGATCGATTCAAGCCATTCTTTGATGTTTTGAAAAAAGCAGTGAATTTTGGTTGGACGGATGAGTGCGAAAGGGCTTTTGATGAGATCAAGCAGTATTTGTCAACTCCCCCAGTTTTGGTGAGTCCAAAAACTGGACAACCGGTCGGAGTATATCTGGATGCAACGGAGAACGCTGTTAGTGCAGTGCTGTTTGTTACGGATCCACATGAGAAACCTGTATAATTCGTCAGTAAATCCTTGACGGGGGCGGAAACACGGTACAAGAAAATTGAGAAGATAGCACTTGCACTTTTCCATGCATCTCGTCGCCTCAAGCCTTATTTCCAAGGAAGGCAGATCGTAGTATACTCGGAATACCCGCTGAAGAGAATCCTGGAGCGTGCTGATGATTCCAGTCGACTAGCCATATGGTCAAATTTTATGGGGGCGTATGAGATCAAGTACGAAACCAGAACTGCAGAGAAAGGACATGCACTGGCTGCACTGCTCGCAGATTTTCCTGTGGACGATATAAAAATTGTTGCTGACGAAGAAGCGGAGTTGTTCAAACCCACTGAGCCGGTCACTTATCAGACTGGGGGCGAGTCTGCAATGGAGATCGATACACCAGAACCATTATGGACTGTATTTACTGATGGGTCATCAAACGTTGGTGGTGCTGGAGTTGGATGCGTCATCCTTACTCCCGAAGGTTCGAGGATCGAGAAAGCGACCAGGCTGGGTTTTCAAGCATCAAACAATGAAGATGAATATGAAGTTGCAATAATCGGTTTAAAAGCTGTCAAACAGTTAGATGCGAAGAACGTGAAGCTGGTCACTGATTCCATGCTAGTGGTAAACCAGTTTCTGGGGACCTACAAAGCCAAGGAAGAGAGAATGGCCCTGTATTTGGATCATATGAAAAAGCTAGCAAATGAGTTCGACCAATTCTCTATTGGGCAGAGACCACGGTTGGAAAACAGGCATGCATATGCTTTGGCATATCTTTCTTCCGCAGTCGAAACTGATTCCACCCGTTTTGTTGTAGTAGATTTCCAAGAGTTACCTAGCATCTCCGACAACCAATTTGTTCTGGCTCTCGAACATGCTAGTGGGGGCGAGATGGTAGCTACATCAAGACAAGGGATACGAGAACATCGAGCTTAATATGGATGTTGACAGTCCAAATGACAGATAATTTAGGCAAATCATGTTGAAAACTTTACAGACTGGCGTCAACCATACATCCAGTACCTGACAACCGGCGAACTCCCTGAAGATGAGAAACTGGTTGCAAAGGTGAAGAAGAATTCATGGAGATACTCAATGATCGAAGGGCTGTTATACCGCAAACCTGTTGCTTTGGAGCCATTTTTGCGATGCGTATCAGCCGAGGAAGGACAAATAATACTTGCGGAGGCTCATGAGGGGATTTGTGGCAGCCATTCTGGAGGGCGCAGTCTCGCACACAGGATACTTACCCAGGGGTATTTCTGGCCGTACATGAAGAAAGACGCTAAAGAATATGCGCAGAAATGTGTGTCATGCCAAGAACACGCTCCAATTCCGAAAAGTCCCGCCAACGAACTACATCCAGTTTTTAGTCCATAGCCATTCTCTATGTGGGGATTGGACATCGTCGGACCGCTCCCCAAAGCTCCTGGAGGCGTCAGATTCGTGCTAGCCGCTACCGATTATTTCACCAAGTGGTTCGAAGCAGTGGCACTGGTACACGTCACTAGACATGATGTGAAAAGGTTCATATGGGAGAACATCGTCTGCAGGTTCGGAATCCCAGACGCGATAATATCAGACAATGGGAAGTAGTTCGATTCAGGAGTAATCAAAGACTTTTGCAAGGGCATGAGTATCCACCACAATTTCTCGTCTCCTTACTATGCTCAAAGCAACGGGCAGGCAGAAGCAACCAACCGAGTTATTATGGACAACCTCAAGAAACGGCTGGAGAAGGCGAAGGGAAAATGGACTGAAGAATTCCCTGGAGTCTTATGGTCCTATCGAACAACCCCGAAAAGATCCACCGGATTTTATCCATTTACATTGGCGTATGGGACAGAGGCAGTCATACCCACCGAGGTACAACTCAAGACTACCAAAACTCGTGCCGTCAAGTCTGGGAAAACGACAAAGATACTCGGCTTTGGATAAAGAGTTCTTTGGAAGAACAAAGAGAAACAGCCTTGCAGCAAGCTTGGTCCGATACAGGCGAGTAATCAAGCTGGGATATGATCGCAAGGTCGAGAAACGGTCGTTCAAACCCGGGGAATATGTCCTGAAGAAAACCCGAGCAGCCACAATGGAACCGAATGTGGGAAGCTCGGAGCGAACTGGGAAGGCCCATACATAGTGGATAGACCAGCATCTCGTGGATCCTATTACTTAAAGAATCTAGACGGAACTGAGGATTCGAAGCCATGGAAGCCGTGGAATTCGTTCTACTTGAAAAAGTTTTATCATTAGAAGTAGATTCAAATCCTGTTGTGCTGCACTCTTTTTCCTTTTTGATGGTTTTGTCCCACCGGGTTTTCCACTCAAAGGTTTTAACGAGGCAGCTGTGGTCGAAGCAGTAGGTATTTATCTTATTATTTCAATTAGAGATTTTAATTCAACATTATTTTGGTATTCCAGATTTCATCAATATTGTTCGTGTTAATTATAAGCTGCTGCGGATGATCAAATCCATAGTCATCCCTAAATGACAAAACAGTACAGTTCGAGTCTATTGTCAGCAACGTCTCTGATACCTCGTGGATAGGGTGAATGCACGCATCATCTCTACCCTATCTAAAATTTACCCCCATCAGTGGGGCAAGCAACAATGTGGAAAACATTTTCATCCGTCTGAGCACGTGAAAATATACACATCCCAAACTCTGCGCGCATCTTGAATAGCAGAATTGGCCCCCTGCGCGAATTCAAGATAGCAGAAAAACTCAACTTTTCACTCCCTGCGCAAGCATTGAGCAGCATGACACAAAACATACTGGGGGCGAGTTATATGTCACCTCAACCATTTGGGGACAAGATGTGTAACACTCCAGCGCAATCAACACATCCTTGGGGACGAGTTGCGTAACACTCCGAACAACATGCTCGGGGGCGAGTTATGTAGCACTCCAGAAAAATACAAAATCAGAGGGGAACCCGAACTTCTTAACCCATAACAAGTTATGGATTAAGAGGGGGCGATGTTTGTACCCCTAATATTCTACACAAATAAATGGGCTAACTTAGTTACTTAGGCCTCCAAAACTCCTTCTAGTGGCAAAGGAGGGTTCATTGGGCCTAAGGTGCTTCCCTTGTTTGCCCAAAAAATGGCTAACTAGGCCTAACAAACGCCCCATGTACAAGCCCATAGGCTAAAAGTTTCACAACACAAGCGTCCCACGTCACCATTGACACGTCATCAGAGGTGCCACGTCACCAACGTGACAAGTCAGCAAAACAGGTGCCACGTCAGCACAGATCAGTTCCACGTACTGCCACGTCAGCAGACAGAGGTGCCACGTCAGCATAATTGATGACGTGGCAGTCGGCACGTCAGCAGCCCGAGATGCCACGTCGGCAGGCGAGCTGACGTGACAGAAGCCACGTCAGCAAATGGTTGCCACGTCAGCATAGAGGATGACGTGGCAGTTGACACGTCAACAGGAAAGATGACGTGGCAGGTGCCACATCAGCACTACACGCCACGTCAGCCGGCGGCCCATAGCCGGCGGCCAACGGCAGTACTCGGCGATTAATTGAAAAAATCGCCGATTAATTGGTACAACGCCGACTAATCGGCGATTAATCGGCAGCGATTAATTGGTCTTTGATTCAGCGTTTCTCGATGTGATTTAATCCCGTAGCCCCGGATATTTGCGCCCTAGTCCTATTTCTCTTAGGAGATTTCTGCCCCGTTTTCTTACACCCATTTCTATTACATCTTTTGATTATCCACACCCCATTATAATTCCTTAACCATAATGGAAGTTTCCGGAATATCTTGGGCCCTATGCAAGGGAAGACAGAGCATGCAACCATGCAGTCATGCAGGCATGCAGGTATAATGTTGCAGGGAGACATGCAGGGACTGTTATTATAGGGAGACATGCAGGGACTGTTATTGCAGGGAGGCATGCAGGGGCCAGTAATGGCAATTGATATCTGCCATAAAATCAAAGAAATAAAACGGAAATTCGCAGATATAAATGGAGGGTTTCACAACCAAAGAAGGTAAGCAATCTTCCATACCAAAATCTCCTGTGAAAAATCCATTACTGACTTTAGCATCGGAGGGTTTTTTGCAGGTACCCCCCCCCTTTCTCCATAATTCAATCGAAGATCCAGTCCACGAATTAATTATCAGCAAAATCATCATACAAAATTCTGTGTTTGGGGTAGGAGTATTTTTACCTAACAAACAGAAATACTCTTTTGTGTTATTATAACAATATTGTTGCCTCTATTTCTTACCTTCATGCGTTTTCGCAGGTTGAAATTGATGCTTTTCCAGAAGTTGAAGAACCTACCAAGGTTGCGAAGATTACAGGTAAGAATAAAGGTATTCTTCGCAAGAAACAATCAACTGTTTCATCTTCAAACAAACGAAGACTTTGTTCTCCCTCTCCTTCAAATTGTCAGTCAGATTAAAGCATGGATGAAGAACCTGAGACTTCTTTCGCAAATGAAATTTCTTCCCCTGAGTCATCTATGACGCAACTGTCTGGCATATTCTCTGATTCTCTACAAAGGATAGGCAACATTCCTTTATCCAACACTTGTCGGGCGCTCGCAAACATCTGTGACGCCCCTCTTTTAGATGATATTCCATCCCTTCATGGTTTTTCTAGATCTGTTACTCCAAGTTTCTTAAACTCGCTTGGTATTCTGGTAAATCTTCTTTTCTATGGCTCATTGTTAACTATAATTCAAAATTTATATCTTACTTTGATTTTTCATTTATTCTTTCGCAGGATGGAATGGCTTCTTATGCAATTGCCTCTGACTTAGTTAAGAAAAACTCCAAGCTCAATAAAGTGGTAGAGGAATCTCGCAGCAAAAATAAAGAACTAGAAGCCGAGATTGCTGAACTTCGCAAGAAGAACAAACAGTTAGAAGTAGATTCCTCCACCCAACAGAATAAAATATCCAGCCTTCAACAAGCGAATGACCAACTTACTGGTAAGTAGCATTTCTTCTTCTTTTCTAATCCCCTACCCATAGTTTTACCTTATTTGATTAATCATTTTTGCAGACATTTACGGTCTTTCTGATGAAGCCACCTTTCTTCGCACCTTTCCTCAATCTATGGATGATGATTCTCTTCTTGAACGTCTTAATACTTCATTAAACAGTTATACCAATGATAAAACAAATTCTCTTTCCTTGAATGAACTCCGATCTAAATTCCATATCTTAGAAATCGACCATAGAAGCAGTTTGAAAATGGCTCACGATTTAAAACGCCGCTACCTTAATTCCAAAGATGAAATTAACAAGTTGAGGGCTAAGATCAGTGATCTTATAGATGATAAAGATCGCATCACTAGTCAGGGTACTCAAGCTTTAGAAAAATTTCATAAAACCCTTCTAGAAATTAAGCTTGAACGGGATGAAGTTAACCATCAGAATACCATCTTTGTTGAAAGAGAAAACCAAATTCGTTCTCGTCTTCTTATAACTAATGATAACGAATTTTCTTGGGCTGCGAAAATCTTAGATGATGCAGAAATAACTTAGGTGTAAACGTTAGTCTCCAAGCTGATCATTCATCCTTGATCAAAGATATGATCTCTAACAGAGAAGGTTGTTAATTTTACTTTCTTACCGGTTATTTTTCTTTTTTATAAACTTTGCTTGGGTTACTGATATGTTATTGTTTATTCGCAGAGGCTGAGAAGGACTTTTGCAAAAGAATTGAAGAATTGAAGACTCATACTAAATCTCTTGAAGAAGAAAAGATGGAACTCAGAGAAAATTTTTTTTACTCGCAATGATAAATACCATCGGCTCAAGAACCAGTTGAAGCTCACTATTGCCAACTTCCAGAATGAAATTCTTGAATTTCGCAACCAAACTATCATGAAGGTCTGCGATAATAACCGCATTTCCCATTCTAGGTATCCCTGCCTCTTGGATGAAATTCCTTTGAATTCATCATTTCTAGAGATTTCGGATAGTGACGATAGTGAAGAAGAAGAAGAAGTTGAAGTTGACATTGATGAGGAAGAATAAGAATCGAACAAGAAATAATTCCCCTTTTCTTCATTAACTTTTCTTCTTTTTGTGATACTTGTATATCTTTTATTCTTTGATCTTTATGTAAATCTGTCACTGCGATCTCCTCTGATTTCTAAAATTTCTTAATATAAGCTCTATTCTTCTTGTTTTACCTGCATATATTAGAATAACAATCCTTGTTCGCAACAACAATCAAAGATTTGTAATTTATAATCAACATATATGCGTTAATCTATCATGTGGAAGCAAATAACATTTGTCTCTGTTAAGCATTCCCATACTTGCCTCTGTTATTTATTTTCAAATGAGAGATTAATCATGCCACAATTGTGTACAATATTCTTTGCGTCATTTTCGCTGTTCTATTTGTATTTTTCTGCGAAATCTTGCTATGATAAATTCGCTATCATATGTAGCTTAGGATTTTCGAAAATTCCTTTCAATATTATTCTCTTGTGTGGTCTTATTTTGCATTCCTAAGTAAAGGTCTTATTTTGCCATTCTTTATATTTGCGACAAAATCGCAGGACGTCTTTACATTTTCATGTATTGACCCATTGATCTTGCCTTATCATTTTCTTGCTTCAGCAAGATATTTTTCATGCGTCAATATGACAGGCCTAAATGTTCTTGCGAACGTAAAGCTCCATGACATTGTCGTCCTGCGACGAAATCGCAGGACGTCTTTCCACTTTCGTGCACTGACCCATTGATATTGTCTTATCTTTCTCTAGTATTTTTGCCTCTGCAGGATCGTTGCACAAATATGACAATCCTTAATACTCCCATGAGTAAATAGTCTCATGACATTTGCGTCTGTTTGACACTGTCAGCTCCCTAATGGAGGGTGCCGCCCTTATCATCCCCCTGGTTGCCCCTTCAAGGAGACGTACCTCTACCGTACAAGGTTGGATCCTCCCATCCAGTCTTAACAACAACCAGTTGTTTTCGCAGCCTCTTATCCCTTTTACCTATATGGATTATGGTTACGAGACTACACCCTAAAGGGAGTTTCTTCGGGCCAAGTGCATCATCTGCAAAGACTGGCCAAGAATGGCCGAGACGCTTCAAACGCCCCAGGCACTCTTGGATCAACCATGTACCTTGGCGCCTTGATCAAGTTCTGCATTAATTCCTTAGGAGAGACCTTCTTACCTTAGTCGCCCAACCTAAGTCATGAGATTAAGCTGAGAATCCAAGGCGCCTCTCCTGGATGGATTTAAAAACCCCAAGTCTCCATGACCCATGTTCTTGGGCGGTGTAACCTTTCCCTGAGCCATGTAATAGGTCTCCCCTTCAATGACGTACTTTAGGTATAACATTTGCCTCTTGCGAAATTTTATTCGCGAACTAGGGTGTACGTGGGTGCCTCTATCTTTTTTGTTTATTCTCATATTTTCTTTTACTTTCTTTTGTAAAATTCATAAATCCTGCGAAATTATCGCATTTTTCATTCTTTTGAATATAACTTCTGCGAAATTAACGCAGGTCTTTCATTCTTTTAATATAACTTCTGCGAAATTAACGCAGGTCTTTCATTCTCATTGTTGATTTTTTTTTTCTTCTCTGCTCAACTTCATCAATTTCATTCTCATCTCACACTTTATGCCTCTCACTTTTATCACCTTGTGCTTGCGCTTCTTTAAGTTCTCGCACACTATTGATGATCTTATTTCGCAAGACATCCTCTATTTGCTTTGGGTCGTCACCATCTTTTGTGCCATACTTCTGCATATATTTTTCATCATATACTGCAGTTTTCACTTCTTCTAGTTCATACTTTCTTTCTCCAAGCATCTTTGTTATTGTGTATGGATCTTCCCATCTATTCGAATCTTGACTTCCATTATTTTTCTGAAAGATGGGCTGTGAAAGTAATACCACCTCTTCTTTGCGAGATATTCACAGAAATCCCTTCTCTTCCATGTTCCACTGCATCTACCTTTAATCGTTCGCTCTTTGCTTTTCTCTGACATTGCGCTTCAAGTTGATATTTTAGTTACTGTCTCTTCACATTTTTCTACATCGATTGCATGACATTTTCTCCCTTTAACCCAATCTCCTCTTATAATTCCAACACCACTAGGATGAGGAAACGTAATGCATTGGTGGAAGGTCGAAGCTACTCCCAGATTCCCATGCAGCCAAGGTTGACCAATCAACGCATTATATGGTGACTCTACATCAACAACGCAGAACAGAATTTCGGAAGATAATCCCTTCAAAGGAATTCGCATGGTAATATCTCCCTTGGGCTTGTTCGCAGTACCATTAAAACCATAAATCTTATAAGTCGAAGGTATCAAATCTTCATCTTTTCCCCCATAGTTTTATAGGTATGGTAAAATAGAATATCTACATAACTTCCAGTATCAATCAATATTCTATTGATCGCCCACGAATCCTCAGCTTCATCATCTTCATCTTCTTTTGGTTTCGGGTTAATATCTAGCTTTAACACTAAAGGATTATCATGCATTTCTCCTTCTCCGGGGATTTCTTCAGCTGTAAAGGAAATAGGTTTTTTCTGCCATTCTTTTAGTGGTGAGACTTTCGCAATATTCATAATTTCTTTACCTTCAACATCTCTTGCGAACACTCTGCTCAGAACATTATCATGAAAATCTTCTATTGTTTTGTATGAATGTACAATAGAATTGCAGAATAAGTTTTTTTTGCTTTTGACCCGACTTCAATTAAAAATGTATCTTCTCTTTTCGCTGCATTTGCTCTGCGATCTTCTGGTGGTGGTGGTAATGGAAAAGGTTACGGTTGTTTTATCAGAAAATGGTTCAGCTTTCCTTGGTCTATCATTCACAGGATAATTCTCTTTATGTTTCTGCAATCATTTGTGGAATGTCCATGAAAATGATGATATGAACAGAATTCATGAGTTATGTATTTCGGTGGTGGCTCCTTCCCCATGTTCCAAGGTGGTGGGATATTTTCCATCAAGATTATGGCTTCCCATAACTTTTCCACACTAGTATTTTAAGGCGGCATTATTATTTCTTCCCATACTTCCCTGTTAGATCCTTGTCCTTTTTGATAATTATTCCTCTGTCCTCCATAAGTTTCTTGAGGTTGATCAAGTCTCTGGATCTTGTTATTTCCGCTGCGATTATAGAATCTTCTCTCTTTCTCGAACTCTTCTTGATCTCGACTTCCCATCGCAACCAACTTTTGTTGACCTTCGATTTCCCTTTCTTTTTGCAAATCTTGCGAAGTGATCGCCACTGTGTTTGTTAATCTGGGCAATAAACTTGCGTTCGTAATTGTTGAGCTTGTATTCGCGAATGGGTATGACTCTATCTCATTTTGTCTCTCCTCAAGAGCAATATATATTCCTCTTGGAACTCCCGCAGCTCAGTCATTGTGATAGTATATTCTTGGTCCTAAATATTTGAACATACATCAAATTTGTTGCGAACATTGCATTAATGAATGATAAAATGAGGTATCTTTCATCCACACGGCCTGTCATGTTACTACACATTTTTTTCCACCTCTAGTTAAGTGCTTCAAACTTTCGCCAATTCTTTGTTTCAATCCAAATACATCTT
The DNA here is from genome assembly GCA_023531295.1 of Papaver armeniacum. Taxonomy (NCBI): domain Eukaryota; kingdom Viridiplantae; phylum Streptophyta; class Magnoliopsida; order Ranunculales; family Papaveraceae; genus Papaver; species Papaver armeniacum. The sequence continues at coordinate 89,156 of JAJJWW010003536.1, read as the reverse complement.
CAATGCTAGGACGCGGTGAATTGTTACTTATGTAAGCTCCTAAGAACACCGTTTGTAACTGATTAAAATACTCTATGGTATTCTTTGGCAATCCTTCAAACCATTTTAACGCTTCTCCCATTAAGCTTGATGCAAAATATTTATAAAGCACAGCGTCATGATTCTCTCATTGCAGCATGCAGCTCACGTAAGCTTTGATATGTTGAACTGCACAAGTTGTCCCATCGAATATGCTGGTTAATGTAGGTAAATTGAATTTTGGCGGTATTCCCCTTAATTGTACTTCTTGTTTAAACGGCGTCTTCGCAGCCTCCTCTATTGCTTCATCCAGTTGTCTTCTACCTCCTTCTCTTCTATTATTGAGCATTCCCCTCATCTCTGCCAATTCTCTTAAAATTTGTTCATTCATACTTGAACCTTGGTCCATTGGTCTCTTTAATCTTTCTTCTCTTATTCTACATTCATGTCTATCTTGCCTTGCCAGATTTTTTATTTCCTCTTCATCTTCTTCTTCTCGCCACCCTCTGCGATCTTGTCTTTCACCCCTTTCATGTCTTCGCACATGGTTGCGTCTTTCATCTTCTCCTCTGCACTCTGTTTGTTCATTAATATTATCGTTGTTGCGAATCCATTCGCGCCTCCTTTCTTGGTTATCATGATTGTTCTGACGTAAAGCCTCCTGAAACTTTTGTTCTTCAATTTCTTCCCTTCTTCTTTCTCTTTCGCAATCTATACGTGTTTGTTCGGCATTTCGCCTCTCAATCTCATCCTCCATTGCTTGTCGATTCCTTTGTATTTCCCTTCCATATAACATCCTTCTTCCTTCCTCTCGGTTTTCTTCGCCATCTTGATTACTTCGTCCATGACATTGCTCATCTCTCTGATCTCTATCATTTTGTTCGATGTGATAATTTTCTCCACATTGAATATAACAATCTTCAGCAATTTCTCTCTCTTCACGATGTCCATCGTCAGGATTCTGCATATCTTCTTGAATGTTTTCGACATCATCTACTTCAAGCAAATTTCGTTTTTCTTCTCTTCTAATTGATCTTGAATTTGATCTTGAATTTGATCTTATAGTACTTATCGATCTTGTATTTTGTATCCTTATATTTTCCATTCTCAATTCATGATTTTGTCGTGTTAAGTTTGCACGTTCTTCTACTTCTAATCTCCTTTCTTCAAAGATCCTCTGTCTTAGTGTCTCCAGCGTTTCATTTCCCTCTTCTCCATGGATTATTCCTCATTCTACTCGCCTCAATTGCTGTTTTTCTTCTATTTCCTCTGCTGAGTCTGTCCTCCAAGTGTGTACACTGATTCTATCGTAATCAATGTTTTCATCTTGTATTGGTGTCTGCTGAATCGGGAGTTGAATTCGTTGTTCTTCTTCATTCCTTGTTCCCATCATAGAAGATTCTCCCATTTCCTTTCTCCTCCTTCCTGCAATTCTTATGCTTCTCCTTACCATCTTTTCAGTTTTAGTGATCTCTTACTAATTTCACAAATTCTTCACTAATCTCTTAAAACCTTTCTCAAATCAGTCCCTGTTTCTAGCGCCAATATGTGGTTGCAGGATTTCCTACAACCACACCCCTCCAAGATTAAATGCTGTTCTAGTCAAATTTCATGATCGATTAACAAATTTTTATTAATCTTTTTGATGAATCTTACAAAAGTAATGAGAATTACAAAGAAATCAAAATAGCTCTGGACTTTCTCTCTCCTATTTGTTCTCTTCTCACTCTCTAAAGAGATCTCTCCCATCTCGACTTTGCTTGGCCCTTTATATAGGAGATTACATAGTGGATGACATCTAAGCCAACCTTTATTTTCGGATTTGATCTGCGTCGTTCTCGTAGGCTCACAAGGGTTTGCTTCGCAAGGTAATCCCGATCTTCGCAGAATCTTCACACTTTCCTTATGACTAAGCTGACGTCACTCGCTACATCACTTCTCTAGCACTCTGCGATGATCTTGGCAATCACACTTTCGCTGGAATATAACTGTTGCGAGATTTTGTACCTACACTACTGGTAATTAATTTCTCAAAAACCCTATTTCAGAAATACCTAATTTTTATGAGATTTGTTGTTGTTGATGAAATCTCAGTTGTATTAGATAGTGATTCACTTGAATTTGTGTGAATACTGTAACCCCTAGGTTTTATCAGGGTGTTTGTGTGTCTATGTATGTTATGTGTGTTCGAGAATCAAAGGATGGTGGATTCAGATGGTTTAGATATGTATGAATGTTACTATTCAGATGATTAGTTGTTGGAAACTTAAGCCTTATCATTTGAGTTTGGAAAATACAATGTAATTAGTATATTACGGGTTTAGTGTAGCATTGTGATTGGAGTTGAAGTAGTTTTGTAAAATTTTGGATAGTGAAATGATAAATTTAGCTGGTGCATTTTTTAGGTTCAAACTTGAATTTTATCATTAACTGGTAACACTAGGCGCTAAGAATTGACCAATTATGCTTATTACATCACTATATTCTTTAGAGACATTAAAACTTGTAATCATTAACAGTTTTTATCTAGTTTTTTCTTACTCGTTCTTGTATCCTCGTACACATATGTTGTTCGAGTAAATTCCTAATTACAAAGATATGCTTGCCTTTTTATATCGACATATTATCTACTGTTTTCATGTGGTGTTTGCATATTTGAGGTGCATCTTTGTTGCGTCATGTGTACAATTTATGTACCTCTAATGAAATCTAAAAAGTTAACAAAAGTAATACTCTTTTTTGATCTCTCTTTCTCCAAGTTGTTTTTCAAGGGAGGGCATGCAGATTAAGGTGTTAATTTCGCTTCCCAAATCCCAATAGTTCATTGCAAGTGTTACTGTATTTTTCCTACACTCCTTTGTCAGATAAATATTGAGAATCATCATCAATTTGGATATATGCAGGTTTGAGAGGTATGAAAATTGTAACTGAGATGGAGAATTTGGATTTAAAACTATATGAAGCACATATGAAATTCTTAAGAAAATGGTTGCTAGTTAGATATATGCATCTTTTAAAACTATATATTCCTTCTTGCTTGTATTTGGATGTCTTCTGTATGCGTGGTAATAACTGTGGCAACTTAACATTACAGCCAGAGGCAGGGTTCAGGGCGACAATGTCAGAGATTGTAGAGAATTTAGTTTGCTTGGTCGGAAGGAACTTGGATGATGCAGAGAGTGTTATTGCAGGAGGTGGTATTGGTAGCGTAAGTGCTAGTGTTGCTGGTGGTTATGATGGCGGTGGAGTGGATGACTATGCACTACCAGAGATATCCTACCACACCACTTACACAGGCGTACTTTCATCCCCTATACTTAGCTATGTTTCTGAAGTTTGAGCTTGGGAAGTATATAAATTGGGTGGAGGTTTAAAGTTTGTGTACTGTTGTGTCATATGCTACACATTTTATGTAGTCTTAATTCATTCATCCATTATATCTGAATTGAGTAAGTGGCTGATTCAAATGGAGCATTTTGGTGTTGATCGAGAAGCAATCACTAGTTGTCTACAAATTCAGCTATTGATGTTTCGAGATCTAATTTCAATTTGGTGTTGTTGGTTGGGAAGCTACGGATGTATTGGTGTTGGGGTTGATCATAATGGTTGAATAATCTATTATCCAGCCGAGAAAATGGTTGCATAACCTGTTATGCATTTACAAAAGTTGTTGCATATCTTGTTATGCATTCCAGAAAATGGTTGCAGAACACGTTATCCAACAACTTTTTTGTTAGTATTGAAACCAACAAAAAAAAGACGCATAACTTGTCATGCACCTAAAATAATATCTCCGAATCATGAAAAATGGACGCATAAAGCATTATGCAACCACTTTTTTGTAAGCACTGAATTAAACAAATTGATGCATAACTTGATATGCATCCAAAAATATGGATGCATAATGCATTATGCATCAAATTTTTTTGTAAGCACTGAAATTAACTAAAACAATTGATGCATAACTTGTTATGTAGTCGAGAAAATTATTGCATGATTCGTTATGCATCTTTTTTTTTGTGATGTTATTTTTTTAGGCGTATATATCGTTTTGGTGGTTGCATAACTAAACTAGTAAATGCATGAACCAAAATATGATTGCATACATTTTATGCATCTTTTTGTTGTGTCTGCATAATGTGTTATGTATCTTTTTTGGTGGCTGCATAATGGTTATGTATCAAGTTTTTAAAATTTTGCCTAAAATGATGATCACCTCCGATTTTTCCGTGAAAAGAAAAAATTTGATATTGTTGTTTACTCGTTGTGTATCTCTCTTAAAAAGATTTTCAACGATATAAAATTTGCAAAATTCCAAGGCACGGTTTTTAGATATGTTATATTCTAGTTTGCTTGCCAAATTTACCCCTGAAAAATTAGGATGCATAACCCGTTATGCAGACATTTTTCAAAATTTCATATAATTATGAATGATTCTGTTTCTTCCAGTGGGAGAATTATGAGACAAATTGGGGGGGGTATTTCGTCTGATTGCTCCATGTGTGAAAACAATGAGTAAACATCGGAACATATCCTTATGTACTTCAACTTCACAAGAGTTGTATATACTTCAGTTCCTGGAAGTCGAAGATCTCTTCATAATTCTAATAATATAATAGATTGGGTAAGAAGTTGGTTTGATTTACAAACTAACAATGGTTCACTTGATGAAGATTGGATCATACATACGGCTTGCGCAGTTTGGGAAGTCTGGAAAGAGAGATGTAGTTGTGTTTTTGAACATCACAAGGCTAATCCAGTGAATACCATTAGAAATATACAAACCCTAATGTCCTCCATCTCACAAGTTGAAAGTCATAGAGTACAGCAGAAAAGGATTACTATAAACTGATCCCAAAGATGGACTAGACCTCAATATCCTTTTCTGAAACTAAACTGTGATGCATCTTTTAAATCAAATTTTATTCATTGTGGCATAGGACAAATACTAAGAAATTTTGCAGGTGATCATGAAGGCTCAAGATGCATCGTAGGCAACAAGTACTAAGTGCAGAGGAAAGAGAATGTTTCGCGGTGTTGGATGGAGTTCAATGGGCTTTGGAAAACAACGTAAAGCATCTCCTTATAGAAGTGGCAAAACTATATTATTATTAAGGATATTTTATTTTATTTAAGAAATTTTAAGAGTTGGGTATGTAAACATACCATTAGGGAATGCAATGGTCCATCTGATGAACTGGCCAAGCATGGTAGGAAATTTGGTGTGTCTGGTACTTGGTCTATTAATCCTCCAGAATTTTTAGTTGATAAATTCTGGAGATTTCAATTGATGTAAGAACTTCATCTATTTAATAAAACACCTCCATTTGTATCAAAAAAAAAAAAAATATAATTATGAATGTCATAAAAACTAAAATTATTCTTGAGCCTGACAATAAGAATAATATTTTTTTGGGGCCTTAGCCTAATTTTCCCATGAGGAAACCGTGTCATAAAAGGGTTGGTCTTCTTAATGTTTGTTGGTGAGAGTATCCATGAGTATATCATTTTCTGGTCTTGTGATTTCAGACAAACTTGTCATATTTAAGATCATTCGTTGGTTTATTTTTTTGTTCTAATTTATCGTATCTTGCATCTTACCTGACTTTTAAATTTGAAGTGATTAATCGGACACATATTTGAATAGAGTCAAAAGTAATTTTTCCATCAGATGTATAAGAATTAAGATTCAGATAAGATAAAAGCATGATTTATAAAGGAGATACCGGCATTACTTGAGGGTGATACCAATCCATATAGGACAAAAAATTATTAAGCAATCCTGACCGTCGGATCGCTGAATTGGTATCACCCCGCTAATAGCGGTATCCCCCTTTATAAATCATGAGATAAAGTTCAAATAAATCGGTTAGCGTTCTCGCAGTATGAGCATTTGTTTAAGGAGGGATTCACCTTTTGTCTTTTTTTTCTTCTCAGCTCTTATGTTTTTGAGGTGTTTCGGATTCGGCTCATAAATTATTTTTAATTAAACCTACCGGTTGGTCATTTGTGAGGGAAAACGAAATAAAATCCGGAGGGACAGGTTTTATATTGTTGATAAAATTGCACGTTAATGAACTTTCTCATAAAAGTAGTACATTCAGTCCAGCATAAATCAAAAACTGATGAAACAATAAATTTAGTATACAATAATTTAGAACAGATTATACTCAAAAACACAAAAATAAAATAAAAATAAATTTCGTTTTCTTTTATCACCAAAAATTCAAAAAGTTAGAGTTTTACTATTCTCTCCGGTTTATGTTGTGCGGTAAAAATATTGGACAAAAAATTATATATACGTAAAGACTAATAGACGACCACATCTTTTTTTTTTTTTGGTGGAAGTTAATTTGGTTCTTTTTGTGTTAACTAGGACTATAAAATAAAGAGAGGTATACATGGGACGGATCAAAACCTAGCTCGCAAATGTTAATTACAAACAAGTAATTAAAATTAGTTATTAATTACAATATTTAATGTAGTAAACTAACAGCACATAATAAAAATCAAATATGGTAAATCAGTTTATAACGAATTTGTGCCGGAAAAAATATCACCAATAGCAAAAAGTTGGAAAGCTTAAGACCGAGAAGCTAGAATCCATAGCCCTTCGAGCATTCACCCATGCAGGCAATAAGCATCGTCGATAAAGAGTTCAAGTTCAATATGTGATCACTCATCCAACTTAGCCCATCCATTCCATACTCTAATTTACAAAGCCTTACTTTTCTTCCGAACCTCATTTGATGAACATGTTATTATTACCTGTTAACTTGTATACCCATATACAAGTTAACAGGGGTATTATAAACTTTTAGTTGTCTAGGAAATAGAAATTAATCATTAAGATTGTATTAACTTAATTTTCTCTATTAGTGGGATATATGTTCCACTAATACCCTTATGATGTTCGATCAAAATAAGGTGAGTAAATACAATCACGACATCCTCTCCGCTTTTATCTCCCAGAGACTTCCGTTTTCATCTACTTCTTCTTTTCTATCTTCTCCTTCTCCATTTTTGTTATAATTAATCTTAGGGAGCCCTTAATCTTACGGTTTTAAATGAGTTAAAAAACGAGGGATACTTCTTTTCTTTGTTTCATCTTTTCATCTTCATCTCCTCTAGAAAGGAATCTTCATCTCCTCGCTCTTATCTTTCTTCTTCCATATGCAGAAAAATCTCTTCTTTTCTCTATTGATGAATGACAACCGAAGAAGGAAAAAAAAACATGAAATCGAGCTAAAGGGAATTGGGTGTTCGTTTATTAAAATTTCAGCAATTTCTGTAGATTGATCTAATCAAATCATTGATTTAGAATCGTCAAATCTCCCAATATACTTGGGTGTTCACTGTCTTTCAGATCTGATTTTTTTTTGTTTGATCAAGATAATATTTTTTATCTCCAATTGCACTGAAGAATTGAGAATCAAATGCATTGAAGAATTGAGTGTTTTATGTATCATTGTTTTTCTATTTATTGGTTTGATTAAAATGGTTTTGAAAGATACATATGCTATCTTAATCTCGGTACTTTAGAAATTTCTTCATGATAATTTTTTGGGAGTTTAAAGTGATTAATTTTTTTTTTTTTTGGTTTATTTGTTAAAAACAGATAACAAATTGAGATAAATCATCATGTTTCATTAAAACTGATTAAGAAAAATATAATTGATTTGATATCTTAAAGTGTCTCATGGAGACTGAGGAACAGAGTAAACTTAGCTAGAGATTAGGGGTATCAAATGGAATTTCAGCTCTTATTGGGAAACAAATTTTGCATCTTCAAGAAATTTAAGATTCCCATTTGAATATCAAATTCCAATACAAAAAAATTATTTATTTAATCTCTCTTATCCTGTATACGGGTATAAGAGGACCCATAATTTGGTACCCATATCAAAGAGGAAAATCTGGATGTTGACCATGTTAGTTAAGAAAAATCATTATAATTCATTTCAATTTTCTCGAACATCTCAACTCTTTGGAAATTTGTGTCTTTCACCACAAAAATCAATCATAAAATACAAAATACACTTAAGCACTCATGGAGAGAGTTGGGCTATTCTTATGTACGAGCACTGAACAGAAAATGTGGTAAAGCATCTTGATCATTAGTCTCGCATCTTGGCATTTGTTTAGTGGTATTGGTGCATACCATGAACTAACATAAAATGATAAGTATGTGTACTTCACAAAACTATCATTTCAAAGCAACAAAAAAACATGGTATTTTTTTTTTGTTTTGATCAAAAAATAGGATTCGCTTTATTAAGAGAGCGGTAATTTAGGGCGTACCTCAACACATAAAAATACAACCGACCAAAAAGAAAAGAAGAAAAAAAGACCAAGTTCAGAGTCGATCACTAAAAGAATAAAAGAATAACAAAGAGTCAAGTGAAAGTAATAAAAAGCATACACTGATTATCCAATTATCAGTATGGAGCTATTAAACTCGGTATCTTAGTATTTGACTCTGTCCAAAAATAAGTTGAATCATTATATATCTAATTATACTAGTTCGTGTAGCTTCCCACAAAACCATGGTAACTATACTTAGCATCCGCAATGGTAACCATGGTTCGTGTGGTTCCCACAAAACCATGGTAACTATACTTAGCATCCCACAAAACCATTATATATCATTATACTAGCTCTTAACCCGTGCCGTAACGGCACGGGCATAATTTTCATCTCGATATTAAATTTAGTATTTTTTTTAATTATGGAGTTTACTTGTCATTATAAAGTGAACGTAAAATCAATAGATATTTTTATTCTTCAGTCCACTAATCTATCATCATGTATTCATATATGATTCCTTCCAATATGTTTGATAGTTTGACATTCTCCCAAATAATGTATCTTCCCTAGTACCCAATCGTAATTATTTTTCACATATTCTTCCACAAAAACCAACGATATTTGATATGTTTTATAGTTTGCAAAGACAAAAAAATATTATCAATCATTTGAAACGGTATTTCCCTTGTGCATCTCCCTTATTTTAGTGACCGCGTAAAACCAAAATAAATTTTAATGTAGGTTAAAAAATTTAAAACACTCGAACTCATTCGTCCCGTAAATAATTGTGTACGTATTAACAATGTCAAGATTCTTGTTGATTTTGTCCCCTTTAAAAATGGTCCAAAAAGATTAAAACCTGTAATGGACTCTACAATACATATTACATTGTATGTTTTTATAATCCGAATAACATAAATAAATACTAATTCATTTATCCAAGTCATTGTATTATAAAACGTTAAGCCATTTCAAATGTCAACCCATTCGACTCGGAAAATATATATCTCCAATTCTTCAAAATCGTTGGACAATCTACGACATTGATCTTCTAAATGTGAGGTTATTCACTTTGCTTAAAAATATAGCTAGTAGTCAAATGGTAAACCACTTGACCTAATGCCAATAGACTATGTTATCCATCATTATTGAACAAAAATAACATTCTACCATTTAATAAGAAATATGTGAGACGATGCGAAATTACTCACTTCAGTGCAATTTGGTCACCAATACTTACGACTACAAAAACACCATCCACCATTTTTGTTGATACTTTGAAATAGCTTCCATCACCATTTCCAACCACACGACAACTTTTTTCCTTTACACCATTGTGATCCACTTAATAAATGTTGGCCAATTTAGACATTAGTTAATCGAATTATATTTAATATCATTATTTAATAAAAATATTTGTTAATAGAATAATTTAGTTATTATCGTTTTTGATGCAACGTCTACCATGGAAAATTAATATAATGGTTATTATGCAAGATAAATGAAAAATTAGTAATTTGTTAAATAAATTTTAGACGTTAGATAAATTTTTAATCATTAGTTATGAGAAACACTTACAACCTTAGATGTATCTATTGCAAGAATAAAAATGACAATTGTCCATAATAAGTTAGAAAGATTATGTCAATTTTAACCCTTTTTATTTTTTTGTTGGCTATATATAACCTGATAATTGTTTTTCATATTTTTTAAATATTATGTTTCTCACGTAGGTTGACCGAATTATATGTCTCGAAGAAACCACCGAGTGAAGCATGTAGTGAGACCTGCGAAAAAATTATCCCAACTTTAGCCATGTCATCTTACCTATGACCAATAAACATACAATAAACATGATATTACTTTGTAGGCTATGTCAACTTATGAGATTATTCATCTTACCACTTCCATTTTTGTTCAAACGACATACAATAAACATTTTTCACTACGACACCGAACCCGCACCACCGCCACCGTAACGACTCATTACCACTACCTTTTCCACCACCATCACTATCGTCACCTAGGCTCCATGCATCACCACTCTCAAACACCACCCTGGTTATCCCTAATTTCTATTGATATAATTATTAATATAATTATTATTTATTTAATAAAAATATATTTAGAAAATGGAATTGGATAAAAAAAATTTTAAAAGTTATTATGTTTCTTAATTAACAAATTTATTATTTATTTAATGAAGTATATTTATTAAGACAATTATAAGACATTTATGATAAGAGATTAATTAAGTATTTATTCTAAAAATTAATGATACAATAATGATGTAAACAACCACAACCATAGATTTAGCTTCCCCAAGAATGAATCCAGAGCGTCCTTTATCTAAGCTAAGTTGTCCATGCTTTGTTTTATATTAGAGACTAGCCCTTAACCCGTGCCGTAACGGCACGGTCCATGATGTTGGTTCATTTTTAATATATCGTATAATTTGTGTCCCGAATACTTATCAATTCCTTATGATTTAATATGGGTTCGTCATAAAAATAGTCGGGATTTTCCTCTCTTTTTTCTTGTTTTTTCCTTTAATATTTTACTACGGAGATTTGCTCAAACGAAAGAAATATAATCTTAACTTCCGTGACAATTTTTTATTTAGGTTCATTGCTTATAATGAGATAATGCTCTACATGAACATGGAAGTTTAAATATTTTTTGAAAATATGTCGTCAGCAGCGCTCATCTTGGTGAAATCAACTAATCAATACGTCCATAAAAGTATCCCCATGCTCCTATTTCGCTCCAGCTGACTCATTTATCCTGGTCATGTTGTCGATCCTCCAAATAGGAAGAGAATACTATTTTTTGCATCGAACGGATGATACAAACTCTCCAATGTGACATGATTTTCCTGTAATTTTTAACACCCATCAGATGACAATGTTTAAAATGTGTAACAATTACCTTTTCGAAGGGATTGTATATATGCAAACCTCTTCCATTAAATCTTCAACAAAGTATTGTGCCCAACAATTGTCTTAACGAAGGCTTTGGTAACTTCAAAAGTCTTGGACATTTTGTCACTTCCATATCTTCAAAAGTCTTGGAATACAATGCGCGACACATTACCTCATAAAGAACCTTGAACACATATTGTACTCCCTGATCCTATTTCAAATTTATAGGTTGTCAATAGATCCTTTACCAAAAGTTGACATCTTCTACATTGAATATTTATTAAAAAAATTATGGTATTGTGGATCGTTGCTTTCTAAGATTGTAGTTTTCAAAATTGGTCTCTTCAAGTCCCACGACTTTCTAAGTTTATATATCCTGTTTGTTTTGAACATTTTAGTTAGCCATATTATGTTTGTTACTAACTTTAAACTTGATGTCATCTTCTACTGTGAACTTTATGTGATTTCAGAATCGAAATAGTTATACCTCTTTCATTCGTATCAAGTAATCCATCGTATATCCCAACAATTCTTCTACATCAATTCCTTTCTTTTGCCGTTTCCGGACCATTGGTAGCCATTATTATCAAACGCAATCTGTCTAATTTTTGTTGATGTTATGTATTTGCAATGTTCATTTTTCTTAAATAAACAGATTGTGGAAAAACTAAAAAAAAAAAAAAAGAACATAAGTATTTCATCGGGTCTAAGTTACTATATCCAAAATACTCCGGACTCGCTTACGGTGCCTGTTTCCTCGAATTCACGTTGCATTCTAGGCAAGACATGCAACACCAATCATTTGTGAAGTGAGTTATTTGCGCAAGTGTGGTCAATGTATCCCTTACCTGTAATAATAATAACAACACGTCAATTTTTTTCAAGGTGTCCAGTTATAAATGGTATGAATTTAATGGATTTGAATTGTACCTCAATCTTTGATATCACCTTCTTCTCACATAACATAGCAATTGAGGAAGGACAAATCTTGACCACTCTTTACATAGGCAGAGTTAGCCAAACTATGTTTTGAAATTGTCTTATGTGGAAATTATTATTAATCCATATTTTAGTCAGCTCCTATCAAAGACGATCTAATTAGTCCTATAGAAAGTTAATCTTAAATTTTTTACCTTATTTCTTGACCAAATTATTGAAGTATTCTCAGTCATGTTCTGCTTTGTGTGATCTACCCATCTGTATCTACTCTACCTTCTAATCCTGTGAATGAAACCTATACATATTGATTCGTAATTTGATATTGTTGATTTGTAATCAAGAGTTCGCATGATTTGAGAATGTAAAATATAAAAAATATTCTATAAACATCGGAGGCGAAATTTAGATTTATGATTTAGAGTTTTTTATGATGATTTTGATGAACAAACAAATATTTTCAAACAGTTGTTGTCTTTGTAGGTAGTTGTCGGGAAACAACTCGACATTGATGGTCTTTCAGGAAAAAAATATAATAGTACTTGAGAGAGCGATAATGTTCTCTTACGCGGGCACACCAATTGCCTTTATATAATACGGATACCGTTTCAGTGATCCAACAGTCACGATCATATTGTCTTATACGTTCCGGTATCATCCTCGAAATATTTGATTTTTTTCCTTATCAATGGTGCTAAAAAACCAATTACATCTTTCACAATACAATGTTGCATGTTTTGTGAAGATTTTTTTTAACTCGGTCAATAAAACTCACTAAAAAAGCAAAAACTATTATTATCCACTACTATTACCAACACCCACCACCATAAAAACCATCCACTTTTCTATTTCTTCCACCAATAGTAATGTTACCGCCTCCACCATTCACAAACACCCACCACCGTTTATACTAACCCTACTTCCACTACTACCATTAGAATTAATATAGATTTTAGTACAATTATTTATTAATAAAATTATGTATTTATGTTAGATTATTAAAGAATAAGTAATTGGGGGATACGGAAATTAATTGGGGGATATGAATTACTTCCCCCAACCCATGGTGTGTGCTAAGGGGTGACTTTTGGGGGCGAAAATACTAAAACACCCTTCCCTCAAAATAAAAATCAAAAAACTTAAAATCAAAAAACAAAATCATACTCCCCATTTCCATCTCCACTTCTTCTTTTTTTAGGGTTAAAACTTTGAAACCCAAATGTTCCCCATTCTCTTTCAAATTCTAAATTTTCCCCATTTCCTTTCAAATTCTCTTCTCCTTCTCTGCCGGAAGTGATGAAGAACATGTCGGAAATGATAAAGAACATGCCGGAAATGATGAAGACCACGCCGGAAGTGATGAAGACCATGCTGGAAGTGATGAAGAACATGTCGGAAATGATGAAGATCACGCCGGAAGTGATGAAGACCATGCCTAAGTGATGAAATTCAATGCTTAGGAACTCAATGTCGGCATGCTCGATATAAATCTATCAATGCCGATAGTCAAGTGAAAAAAATCAATTTTCGGATACTTTTCATCATGTTCCGGATAGAATTTAGGATGAAGACCACGCCGAAGTGAGTTCCGGCATGGTTGTTTAGGATGAAGACCATGCGGAAGTGAGTTCCGGCATGGTTATTTAGGATGAAGACCACGCCTAAAGTGAACATGTCGGAAATGATGAAGACCACGCCGGAAGTGATGAAATTCAATGCTTAGGAACTAAATGCCGGCATGCTCGATGTAAATCTATCAATGCCGGTAGTTAAGTGAAAGAAAAATCAATTTTCTCGGATACTTTTCATCATGTTCTCGCATAGAAATTTAAGAAAAAACCATGCCTAAGTAGTTCCGCATGCTCGAAAAAATCGATAACTGCTCTACGCCCGAACTCCCTGATAGTGGCAAACAATTTATGAAAATTCTCGGAAATGCCGGCATGGGTTTTTGGTTGAATACCATGCCGGTACAAGCTTTTCAACATTTGCAACAATGGTGGATTCAAAGAAAAAAATCAAATTTTCAACCTCTTAGCAGCAATTCTCTCATCACAATCATCTTCCATTTTCCAAAAAAAAATCCACTCAAAAACCATTTTCCCTCCTTCTACTCTCAACTAACCTACACAAATTCAAATAAAAATAAATACACACTAATTTATCCCCCAAATACTTAACATTTTACTAATTATAATTAATCAATTAGTTATACTAGTATATATCTAATTATACTAGTATATATCTAATTATACTAGTTCTAATTATACTAGTTCGCGTAGCTTCCCACAAAACCATGGTAACCATGGTAGCTTCCCACAAAACCATGGTAACCATGGTAGCTTCCCACAAAACCATGGTAATCATTATATATCTAATTAAGCACTCATGGAGAGAGTTGGGCTATTCTTATGTACGAGCACCGAACAGAAAATGTGGTAAAGCATCTTGATCATTAGTCTCGCATCTTGGCATTTGTTTAGTGGTATTGGTGCATACCATGAACTAACATAAAATGATAATTATGTGTAGTTCACAAAACTATCATTTCAAAGCAACAAAAAAACATGGGATTTCTTTTGTTTTGGTCGGTCAATAGGATTCGCTTTATTAAGAGAGCGGTAATTTAGGGCGTACCTCAACACATAAAAATACAACCGACCAAAAATGAAAAGAAGAAAAAAAGACCAAGTTCAGAGTCGATCACTCAAAGAATAAAAGAATAACAAAGAGTCAAGTGAAAGTAATAAAAAGCATGCACTGATTATCTAATTATTAGTATGGAGCCATTAAACTCGATATCTTAGTATTTGACTCTGTCCAAAAATAAAATGAATCATTGGGCCGACCGAGCGAAGCGAGGGAGGACCTTATATGACCACTTTTTTGTAAATCTAAGTGATCAATTACCACAAAAAGATTGAGAATGGTCCATGCTGAAAAACCAAAAATGTCCCTTCCTTTTAGTCCAGTTACTATAACTCTTTGTGTATCCTATCTTTTTAGGAGTATAATTGGAAAGCAAACTTTAATATAACATATCTAAAAATCCGTGCCTTGGAATTTTTCAAAATTTATCTCGTTGGAAAGATTATAAAAAACTCTACGCAACAAGTACAAACAACAATATCAAATTTAGAGTTTTTACGAAAAATTCGGAGGTATTTATCATTTTACGCACAATTTTAGAAAATTAAATGTATATCCATTATGCAAACCACCACAAAAGATACATAATACTTTATGTAGCAAAATTTTGGTTTATGCATCAACTAATTTTCCGTTGCAACTAATAAAACGATGTACTCCCTCCGTTTCAAGAAAAATGATACTTTAATTTTAGACACAATTCTCGAAAATTGAATGCATAGTCATTATGCAAACCACCACAAAGGATGCATAACACATCATGCAACCATATTTTGGTTTACGGATGACTAATTTTCCGTTTCGGAAAAAGTGATACTTTCACGACCCGTTTCAGAAAAAGTAATACTTTTTCTGAAACGGGGCGAAAATATCACTTTTTCCGAAACGGGGCGAAAGTATCACTTTTTCCGAAACGGAATGAAAGTATCACTTTTTCAGAAACAGGGTGAAAATATCACCTTTTCTTAAACGGGACGAAAGTAATCGCAGACGAACCCCATGTTCGGATTCTTTTTCGGTCGGACCTCCCACCGTGGCAACGGTTATACTAGTTATATATCTAATTATACTGGTTCGTGTAGCTTCGTACAAAACCATATGGTAACTATACTACTTTGTGTAGGAAGAATTTGTAACCACGAGTAGATGACTTCCTTATTTATTGTTTCGATCGGCAAACCTGAAAGATATACTGAGCACTTGTTAGAAGTAAGCAAGAAAAGGCTTAAAGAAGGCTTAAAGAACTTATAAACGCCGTAAAACGATTATCGACATTGCTACATTGCTAAAAATCCTTACAGACATTGTGAAAAGCGATGGACAATTTGTTAAAGTGTATAGCTATTAGAATACGGGCATCCAACTCAAAGCCAATTGGCGATGGGTGGAGAGGCCCTAATAGATTATGAACCGCAGGATCTTAAATAACCCAACCATGTGGGACTAATAATCTCAACAATAGCCGTATAGGTATTGCCTGGACATTTATTATTTTTATTAACAGTGTTGTCTTGCCTTTTTTAATCTTTATATGACTATTAACGAAATGTACCCAATCCAGAATTCCAGTGGTTATGATTATTTTATCTTATAAGGGTTGATACCCTTCCTCTAATATCAGTATCCACCTTTGACAATGATATAATAGTTACACAAAATCACTGTAACATAGATAAATATCATTGTTTGTCGTGATTAGTCCACTACTGTGGTCATTCCAAAACAAAATTTACCAAACTGATCAGTAAAACGCTAATAAAATTTTTTTTCTAAGAAGGAAAACAATACATTTTTTAACGAGAAACGAAACTGCAGTATAAAGAGAATGCACTCAGCACCTGATTCCTAGTTGAAGATTTTTAGAATAGTTTATGTATTCTACACAAGAAGAAATCTTCATACAGGGATTAAAGACGCTACACGTAGCAAACCAATAAGGAGCGGAACAAATGATGACACTACACTGTGGCCTTTAGCCTTACAAGTTTCTTGGCAATGATATGTATATTTTGTTTAATTCGGTACTCTCATTGCGGAATATATACGTCATCTTGGGAAGCAAGAAAACAGGTGTTAGGATTCTAATGTGGACGGTGGGAAATGAATTCAACTTCATTGAGTTCAATTTCCTCAAACATCTCAAATATTTTTCTTCACTTTTGTTGTTTGTTTGTTTGAAACCTATAGATGGGCAGACTATACAACAGGATATGAGGACTGGATCAGTTTCATGATCGTTTACTCTCAAGAATCAGTTCAATGTGCATTTCTCCGTGGTATAGTGCATACAAAATTTGCACAATACAAAATGAGAACAACGTGTCGAAAGGGTTGGGGTTCCTTATAGTTTACTTGTTGGGGTATCAATTTCTGGTCCCGTCTTGTGTTTCCGTGTAACATTTATGTTAGAATTTCACGAGTTAAGCGGCACTTCGTACAAAGTGTAATGTTACGGCTAAAGTGGATTGCTTGGCATTGTGTGTTCAGTGTCTTCTTAACTTTTCTGAGCCATTAGAACAGATAAGATCATATGGAAACTACCGGTTTAAAGACCCTTAAACATCATAGTGTATGACAAGTACTAGTTGAGTTGAGTGATTTTAAACAACTCAATTTCATCGTACATTTTTAGTTTATATAAATCTTTGTAATCGCATAAAAGCATCACATTGTATGGTATAAAATGCACTCGGATCTTTTTATATCAATTTTATTATTATTTTTCCTTTCCTTTCCATATATATTTTTTTTTAATTTTTAACCAAGAGTATCTAAACATTTAGATATATAGATATTTATTACTACCTCCGTTTCATTTTATTTCAATAGTAGTTTACATTGCTACCCATAATTACGTGCCTAATTTATTTCAATATAAAAATGTTAGTAATAAAAACAACCAAAATTGTTATGGGATTGAAAAGATTATAGAGATAAAAGATTGTATACTTATGGAGTATAACTTTTATAAGGAATTTAATTTGCAACTTGTCTTTAAAAATAAATGAAGGATATATTTGTTTCCTTAATTATGCAGATGTCATTAATATTTTAGATTGGGTATACGGATTTCATTAATGTTTTATATCGGATCCCATTAAAAAAGAATTTATGAATATAAAAAACTTAAGGTATGTTAGAGAGTTCATTGGAAAACTATAAAGAGAAGCTGGATATATTTTTGAAACATACCAAAATGGAATAGAGGACGGTCTTTTTGAAACAGAGGGAGTATTACTATTTTTTTTTACAAAGAAATCAAAAAATAGGTTCGTACGTAGAGGTCGTCGAAAGCCTAGCGACAAGTTGGGCTCCAACACCTTTTTGAATAGCTACGCTTATTCTATTGACAAGAAAATTACATATTTTACCATTTACGTCATGGCTCGCCAAACAATTCTTTAATCTCTTCAAAAATTAATAAAACATTCTTTACTTTTTTTATTATTATTATTTTGAATTAGTAATTTGGAATCTTAGATCAATAGCCGTTATGAGTAATGTATATGTGACTGTGAGCACATAAACACAAATCTTGTTTGTTTCTTTTCTTAACCTCACATTTAGTTTAGGGCCGGCATTTGTGCATACAAAAAGTGCTCTAAGTAAATCCCCTAATTCGTCTTTTGGTTTTGTAATAAGCAGACATTTAGGTCGTGTTTGGTATCCTGGATATCCCAACCTAGGTTGGGTTATTCAGTAAAAAACTGTTAAAATATGTTTGTCTCACTACAATTCCAATCATGGATAAGGATTATTAAACCTTCCTTGATTTTAGGAAGTTAAAAAAGTGAGGTTAAGGTATTCTTCCAAATACCTGGGATACGTGTATCCTCACCTGGGTTAGACAGTTATTTTCCTTTAAAATAAATATTTGGCTAAGAAATAATTATTTATATTAACTTATTCCCGTTTCCAAGCTCCCAAACAGACCCTAACCCGCATCATGATATTTTTCTATATCAATGGATGCATGTACGTCTCTTAAAGATACATTGTTAGAACTTATAAGTACTTCTTTCGGTTGCTTGGCAACAAATTGAATATTTATTTTCTATGGGTAGGATGATGATACACCCACCGATTTTTAATCCCGAGCTGTGCCCTGATAGATACAGCCGGTGGAACCCACGGGAGACAATAGGGTGGGTTTGGGCCCATCAAGAATTCTGTCTCGGGATTTGGTATCGGGATTTGGCGTCGGTAGTTTTATCATTTCCGATTTTCTATAGCAAGTACAAAAATGAAAACCAAAGACAGCATTTATTAAATTCTTTATTCTTTACAACAAAAAAAAGTTTATTACATTTTTTTGTTGGCATTAGATACGGGTTTTCTACGTTACTATCTTTACAGCATATACAATATCATTTTGGGAGCAAAAGAAGGGAGTGAATTCTCCCCCAAAAAATAAATTAATAATTTAATAAAAAGAAAACATATTAAAAAAAGAATGTACAAGTTTTACATTACTCATGATACAACAGCTAAAATGAATTGAAACAACTTTCTACTTGTGGAGGAAAGACCCTAAACCAGCAACGAGTTGCGTCCAATATGTTGGAAAAACTGGGTTGCAATAGAAGATGAAATAACACAGGAAGAGATTGTTGTTCTCCAAACTTTCAAGGCTCATAAAATTTCTTTTAGACAATTATTTCTACCCTCCTAATAAATTGGCGATTACAACAGGTATGTGAAATAATGCCTTCAGGATACAATGAAAGCCCTACAACGGAAATTGAATTCAAGGTTTGTACCCCTTGATCCAATCAAGAACACATGTAAACAAAATTTCTGATGATGCTTTAGAAAGAGAGAAAACAGAAAAGGTTTTTTCGATATGTTTTTCAACGAGTTTTTGGAGATGTTATTTATAGAGGCTTTTGCATCTGTTGGGAATAAACATCTTTTCACCAACAGGTTTCTCTTCACGAAACGATGAATCTCTTAATCATCAGACATCAATGACGTCTGTTGGATTCGAAGATTCTGGATATGTTTTCGACAGTTACGTACCAGGCTGGGGGGCTACGCCCCCCAGGACCCCCCCTTGGATAGCGCAGTTGAAAATATTCCAACATTCTCCCCTTATTTTCAAAAAACCATAAAACAAAGTTAAAAACTTTTAAATCAGAGTGACTGCATCACCGAAGTGACTGCCTACGTACCCGAGTGGGATCAAGCCAACGTAGTTCAAGCACAATTGAGACTAAGCATCATCGTTGAAATCAACACATAAATGATAGGTATCTTTTGGATTTGAACCTTTACTTAGTGTAAGAAACTCAAAGCCTTATCGAGATTCTATGGTGAAACCAGTCTTGAACCAAGTATCCCTTATGATAAAACCTGAGTCTCCACACATATTGATTTCATAAATCATGTGTTCTGTAGCCAAGCACGTGAGAACTGCAGTAAGAAAGAGTTTACAATGAAAGATAATGTTGTTGTATTGATTCATTTTTAGAAACATAACATGTCGTTCTACTTATAGAAACAACTCAACTAAAATATAAGACCTAAATTGAGTGACTCAAAGATAAAGATAAAACTAACACTCATAATACACTGGTTACTAAAGGAAATGATAAAAGACAGAAGTAAAGAAAGTGATACTTCTTACAATATTAAGTGCCATAAGAAGAGAGTACATTGTAACTTCTCTTATTCTGTTAGCATTTGGGACACTGTCTTTCATTAGTTTTCTAGTTTTTCTTTTGTTGTTTATTGTCTACAGTTTGTAGACTGCTGTAAATTCTTCTTTCTCTAATAAAATTCTCACTTCTAATAAAAAAAAAACAATATTAAGTGTCGTGAAAGCAAATATCAAGCTTCAGAAGGGAGATACCTTGCTTATTTTAACACTACAGTTTCCTCAAACATCTTATTCTGCTGACCTTTGTGCTTGTAAACTCAATATAAACTTAATACTTGTGAGATACATGGAATGTACTAATAACTTGTAATAATAATATTTATGTTTTGCTTTGCTTTGCTTTGGATTCATAATTCTGATTGATTGTGATTTCGAAATGATTTTATATAAGTCTCAAGATGCGCTATTTCTATTCCCTAATTCTATGTCCTTTTTTGTTGGAATGTATGGCAAGTATGCTAGCCACCAAGGTAACCGAAGTAATCGTGAATCCAGTTACTGAATGCACGTGTACAGAAGATAAGAAGAAGATCAAGTCAACAGCAAGTTTTGTGTAATCTAGCTAGATAAACTAAACCTAGTCAAAATGGTTATTATGTCATTATCTTTAGGGTTTACTAATTCTCCCTTTATTCCTATAAATAGGAATCATATTGTAATCGTGAATGTATCTCGGTAGTGCGATGATCAATATAATCCACCCCTAGAGGGTTTTATCAGTGGATGTAGGTCTAATTGACTGAACCACTATAATCTTTGCCTTCTCTCTATTTTATCTTGATCTTGTCTCTTATCATAAATCTAATATGGTACAGAGCAGGAAAAGATCGATTTTTTTTTTCCTGATCAAAATTGCTTCCGCTTAGTTTTGTGTGGTTACAATATTACCACAGTTTTTATTCAACAAATGGATTGTAGATTTTCAATACTACACGTTCGTTTGTTTCACATCCTAAACACCTAGTTGATCCAACTAGTTTGTTATTTGAATAATGTCGTCAATTGGTTTGGTATAGTTTATATCTCTGTTCCTATATGCTTAACAAACATCGATGCGGGTTCATTCACAACATCAATGCCTAACTTGGCTTTCTTCAACTCAGAATGGTTTGGATCCGCAGTTATCGCTATTTATGGTATTTACTCACCTGATATTTCCTTATTTGCTCACTAATCTTGGGGCTCATCGAAGGTTACTTTGACTCAATATTCTTTTTATTTTGTCAATTTTAATCTCCTCTCTGTCATAAAAACACTCTCTTTGTTGTTCTCTCAAATTAATTTGTTGTTCTCTCTCAACATCCTGAGTATCTTCTCAAAGTTCATAAAATCACAACCCAATTATCATTATCATGGGTTTACTCTAAATCTTTCGCAATCAGTTTTCAAAAACGAAAACTATGGTTCATGATCTAATATCTCTTTTAGATCTCTATCCAAGACCTAATATATCTTAGTTCATTGTTCACTATGAACTAAATATCCATTCTTGCCTAACTATGGTAATCAAATATTTTTTTGGAAATGTTTTCCATATTTCCATTTTTAGCAGGAATAATCATCATCTTTTATTTCTGAATATATATACAGAATATATATTCTCTCTTGATATTGTGTGAAATCATTCTGTTACAATAATATTCTTACCATTTGTTTTGGTTTTATATTACTCGCCAATATCATTTTGATATCATCTTTTATGTTTCAGAAACTCACAAGAACAATTGCTTTTCTTTTCTTTCATGGTGTTCCACCATACATGAGCAAAGGTTCGCATCTGTAGCCATTGCGGTGGTTATTGTTTATCAATGAGAAGATCTTGTTTCCATTGACAAAGCGGTCTTTATCGACCTCATTCGGGCATAGTAATCTTTGGGGTTTTTCGGATATCCTCACAGTTGTTAGTGTATGCCTCTCAATATCTCATCGTATTCATTTGTTAACCTTGATTTCTATGCGTTTCGGGGTTTGTGTTTCCACATATTCATACCTTGTTATGTTTTTACGAAACGTTGGTATTAATGTCTCATTTGCATAATTGCATCACTACCTTTGTCTTTAGCAAGGTTAATTCATGTATGATTCTGAATCGTTTTGATGCGATTATATCCATCATCATAGCAAATTCTAAATTCTCCTGTCTAAATTCTCCTGCCATTTTGGTACTCATTTTTTACATCAATGATGATTTTTTTTTTTATCTCATTTCCAAACAGTAATTTTCATGAAAGAAATTTACTTTCTGTGAGGATGAAACTCAAAACTAAACTCTCTGCTATAAGTTAGCAACTGCAGTTTTCTCTTTCAATACTGTTGTAATTGGTATTTTCTCACCAAGTCGATTTTCCCTTGTTTGGTGATCATTACTTTGACCAAATATATCTGCATTGACATCGATCGTCTATGCCATCTGAAAGGTCGAGTTTACTCACCTAAATTGACTTTTCTTTCTGGGAATCCGGGTTAATTAATTTGTTATCCCATTGTCAAACCAAGGTACACGCCGGTTTCGGTCATCTAGGCTCTTTTGATCCCATCAACCAATCAAGCAGTTTCAAGTCTACAACAATTTTTGTGGTTACGATGATCGTGTCCTCCATTACCGTGTTTTGTTTCAAGTGCCTTTGATTGAAGTTCGAGTTTTTTATTAAGTGTTGCGCTTGAAGTTCAATTACGAGATGCATGTAACAAATTTTTCATCAAGAGATTGTTCAAGTTGTGCACTACGATTCTCTCCGTGTACAACTTGAGGGGGGGTGTTGGAATGTATGGCAAGTATGCTAGCCACCAAGGTAACAAGTAATCGTGAATCCGATTCTTGAATGCACGTGTACGAGGAAGATAAGAAGAAGATCAAGTCAACGACAAGTTTTGTGTAATCTAGCTAGATAAACTAAACCTAGTCAAAATGGTTATTATGTCATTATCTTTAGGGTTTACTAATTCTCCCTTTATTCCTATAAATAGGAATCATATTGAATCCGTGAATGTATCTCGGTAGTGCGATGATCAATATAATCCACCCCTAGAGGGTTTTATCAGTGGATGTAGGTCTAATTGACTGAACCACTATAATCTTTGCCTTCTCTCTATTTTATCTTGATCTTGTCTCTTATCATAAATCTAATATTTTTTTTTCAATTGTCTTATTGATTTGAGTGCTTGAATTACTTTGAAACTATGTTTATTGAATTCATTGGAATGCTTATGAAGTTGGGTATTGAATGAAATACACCAATATTGCATTTGTGGTAAACACATGGAAGAATTGAACAAACATCAATTCACTGTTCTAGTGCTCACAAAGTGTTTGTGTAAAGGTCACAGTAAAACAATCCTTAGTTGTTTCTTACTCAACATATCTTGTATTGTGTGCATTAACTTGTCTCTTGTAATTATACTTAGTATATTTTCCAACAGTATTCACCCACGCATGGCTTGTATGCTACTCAATACAACTACTTTTTCCTATAAATTTTTTTATTTTATCTTGGACAGAAAAACCATACTTGTGGGACTCATATAAACATAGTTCTTTATTAACGGAAGAAGTAAACAAATGACAACCGCTGAAAGGAATGTTTTAAGCAAATTATCGGTTTTTTCCAATTACCTCGTGATCTTTCCTTCTTTTTTTTTGAAAGTTAGTAAACAAAATAAGGTTTTTAGGCTGGCACTAATGGGAGGTAAGATTCAACTCGCTTGCCTCAAAGCGTCGTTTATGTGTCCTAGTTTCATTGATTTCAGCAAGGGTTTTTCTGTTTGGTTGAATGTGATATGGAATTAACACCAGAACGCCATTAGGGTTAGCATCCCAAAAAATACCAAACGCCATTTGAAATAGCGTCTAGGAGATACTTTATGGAAATTCAAACATCATGATCATGTAGACCATTGGATTCATAGTCTTATTGGTGATCTAACGGTTGATACATGAGGCGACATTTCAAATGGCGTCTTTATTTTGGATCTTGAATTCCCAGTACACTTGGACGTTGAATCTTGGAGAACCGTTAGAGCCGGCCTTACACATTGAAAGAAGTACGGACCTTACTATGTCTACTAACTTAGAAATTTCCATCATGACTTATGATCGACCTGTATGACCTTGAATTTATGTCGTAATTGAAAATCATGTTTCGGATGTTGTCTTAGATGTGAACTATGTAAAACGTATGTCCTTCTTCTAATGAACAATAATTTACATACGTTCTTGTTTCTTCGGGTCGTCAAACCTGTCCAAGAATTGGATGTATACGTTGCATTCTTATTTCCTACTGTTTCACCTAATATTATTCAACACATACAAAACTTAACTCGTGACACCTGACTCTTTTTTTTTTTTTTTGAAAGTTAATATATTGATGCAACCAAAAAGTTACAGGAGGCTATTTAGGCTGTTGGTTGCCCTTATCTCAGTTGTAGAAACTATGATATGAGAAACTTCCAACAGCATGTTGTCCTCGGATTGTAAGTACAAAGCATTTGAATTTAAAAAGCTGGAATCAAAATCTAAATCCCGTTGAATAAACGATGGCATTTGTCTCCATTGTTGTCTATGGTACCCTTGATTTCTTGCCTGTTTTGCCAAAGCATCTGCTACCTTGTTACTACTTCTATTGTTGAAAGAAAAACCCAAAAAAGACTCACATGACATTAAAACCCTTTTAGCTTCAGAAATTATTGCCTGGTTTCTCCAATGTATTGTGTTTGCTTTGCCTAGCGCGAAATCAATTACTCCCTTGCAATCTCCTTCGATCCAAAAGTTCTGACAGTTCATGCTAGTCGCCCACCTTGCTGCTTCAAGAAGAGTCAGAGTTTCCGCCTCTTCGGGACTGGAGGCATAGAAGGTCCCGCATCCGGCTTGGATAGGCCGTGCTCGTTTGAACGAAGAATCGAGTCCATACCCAGCAAAGAATATTCTCATCCACCCAAGAAGCGTCAAAGTTTATTTTATAATTGTTAATTTCAGGTGGATTCCATCTTTTGAAGTTATTGGGAAACATAATAATGGGTTGAATTTGTGTTGTTCCTGAATCACAATTATGCCCCGAGTCTAGATCAGTAGTTACATCAAAAAGGGCTGGAGACCAAAATCTAAGATGTCTCAGCACAGTTAAAGATGTTTGTAGACTGGTGTTTGATTTTCCTTCAAAAATTCTCAAGCATCTTTCTTTCCAAATAATCCAACATTTTGTAGCTACTATTTCAATTACATTATTATTTGAATTGCCAGCAATCCAGTTAGAATAAAGACTCATGAAAGGAAGGTTTGATGTTAAATTAAAATTTAATCCAGCCAATGGAGGAAGCATCCAAACAGACTTGGCATAAGAACATTCAAAGAAAAGATGTTTCAAAGATTCACATTGATGATTATAAAAGACACAATGAGTTTCTATGTTTTCTTTATATTGAGCAAGTATCTTTCTAACTGGTAGTGCATTATTAATGCATTTCCACAAAAAATCTTAATTCTCTGTGAAACATTCAACTTCCAAAAAGTAGACCAAAATGCAATTGTAGATTGTCTATTTTGATTCATTTGCGCAGTCTGATTAGTCTCATTGTTTTGTAATTTAGCATATAGAGATTTAACTGTGAATTGACCATTTTTGGTTAAAAGCCACCTTAAAGTGTCTTTTTTCATATTTCCATTTGTGTCTTGAAACAGATTTATCTTCAAAATTTTATTTGAAAAAGTTTGGGGAAAGTTATTTCTAACTTTTTCCGAGTTCCACTTCTGCGTATCTGAGTCAATTAACTCAACTACAAGTGTTAACGAATTTAGTTTTGAACCACAGATCGATTCTAGGGGTTCATCTAGTCCAGGTATCCATTTGTCTGCCCATATATTTATGGTATTACCATCCCCTACCTCCCAACAACTATGTCTGTGAATAATAGTCACTCCCTGTTTTATACATTTCCAAATCCAACTTTCATTGTAATGTTTTTTATTTTGAAAGATTGATGTGTTCCTAAAGTACTTGTCTTTCAAAATACTAGCCCAAAGTGCCTTTGGCTCAGAAGCCAATCTCCAGGCTAATTTGGCTATCATAGCCAGATTCATTTTATTTGCTTCTTTAAAACCTAAGCCCCCTAAAGTAGTTGGATTACAAAGAAAATCAAAACATTTTAAGTAACACCCGCCATATTTTTCTTTTCCCCACCAGAAGTCACGCTGAATTGCATTAATCCTCTTAGTGACTTTTTTGGGAGGACAAAACAGCCCATTTGGTAAATTGGCAACCGCTAAGAACCGATTTATTCAAAACAAACCTACTTGGTTGATTCGAGTTGTTCCATTGAAACCGTGAACTCGGATTCCATCTTATGAACTATGTTGTTGAAAGATTTTAGTTTAGATCTGTCTACAAATAGCGGTGCTCCTAGGTAAAAGTCTGAGATATTTATTTTCTTGATTTTTAAGAGCTTTATCATCATTCTTTGGTGTCGAGAGTGTATCTTCTTACTAAAAAAACTCCGGATTTGTTAAAGTTTATTAACTGGCTCGAAGCCTTGCTAAATTGATTTATGGTGTTTAACAGGTTATCAGCTTAGCAAGCTAGCTTTTGTAAATAACGGGCAATCGTCTGCGAAGAAGAGGTGACTAACAGATTGCGTATGTCTCGCTATTTTTATCCCCGTTATTTTCTTTTCCTTCTCTTTAGCAATTAGTAATCTGGAAAAAGTCTCCATGCAAATGAGGAAGAGATAAGGAGAAAGTGGATCTCCTTGTCTCAAACCTCAGAAAAGAATTCTCCAGAATTCTGTTAAGCGTAACCGCAATCGATGCAAAAGAGATAAACACCGAGCAATCAAAGTGCACCAATCTTTACTAAAACCAAAAGCTAACATTATTTGGTTTAGAAACTCCCAATTGACCCTGTCGAAAGCTTTCGACATATCAATTTTGACCCCTAGTCCTCCATTCTTGTTTTTCATCTTCTTTAAAGAATGAATTACCTCGTGTGCAACCACAATATTATCGGCAATCTGTCTCGATGGTATGAAGGCCGATTGATATGGAGATATCATTCTTTCTAGGTGTTTTTTAGTCTATTGGCCAATAATTTAGATAAGATTTTATAAGGGGTGTTGCTCAATCCTATTGGTCTGAAATCATTTGGGTTCTTTGGATGTTTTATTTTAGGTATGAGAAAAAGGAAAGTTTCATTTAGTTTTGGGTTTATTGTCTTTGTTTTGAAAATCTCTTGGATGAGGTTTATGATTTGTGGACCAATTAGTTCCCAATTATGTTTGTAAAAACTAACTGGGAATCCATCCGGTCCAGGTGATTTATTTGCTTTCATGGATTTTACAACATCCCATATTTCAGTTGCACTAGGTATAGACATCAATTCCACATTGTCCTGATCTGAAATGATTGTAGGTATTAGATCCAGTATTTCCTAGTCATTAGAGGTTGGAGAAACTGTGAATAAGTTTTGAAAATGTTTTCTTAGAAGTTCAGCCAATTGAGGTTTCCTTGAAACAACCTCTCCCTTCTGATCTTCTAAGCAATCAATCCTATTTCTTTTCCTTCTTTTTAGGGTTTTGATATGAAAGTATTTTGTGTTACGCTCTCCTAGGTTAACAATATTATCCCTAGATAACTGCTTTGCTATTGATTCCTGGATGTCGTAAAGTTTTTCCAATTCTAAAGTTTTTTTGTTTATATTTTCTTGTTTGAAAGAACAATTAGTATTTATATTATTCAGGTTGTCAATCTGTTTCAAAGTTTTTTTTGATTTTTCTGTCAGGGGCTCCAAAGACAAACTTTTTTCCAATCTGTTAAGTTTTCTCCTAGTGTTTTTAGATTATTAATTACTATTTCTGTTGCATTTATCAAAGACGTATTCCAGGTTGTACTTATCAGTTCAATACAAGACTTCTCTTTAAGCCAGGTATCGAAAAATTTAAAGGGAATATCATTATCAGTGAAATTGAAATGTGCTATTTATAGTTTTATAGGGTTGTGATCAGATCCTATGTGGGGTAAGTGTGTTAACAAAGAATCAGGATTCCTAGTTAACCATTCATTGTTTATGTATGCTTTATCCAATCTTTCTTGTATGTTTTTGTGACCTTGTCTTTGATTATTCCATGTGAAATTACTACCTGTATATCCTAGGTCGAAAAGTCCTGCCCCATTCAATAGTTTTTTGAAAGGCTCAGCTTCCATACTATTGAAGGGCAATCCCCCTTGTTTTTCACTTTGATCTGTGATTTGGTTATAATCTCCAATCACAATCCAAGCCATGTTATTATGAGCAGTTTTAACTCCTATGTCTTCTAAAAACTTCCACGATTCAATTTTATTGGGCTTATACGGACTACCATAAAAAGCGGTTAACAGCCATAGCTGTTCATTGAAGTTTGTTTTAACTAAAACATTGATCATATTATTGTTCCAGTGAACAATTTCAAAATGAAATCCATCCACCCAAGCCAAAGCTAGTCCTCCAGCTTTGCCTATAGGGTCAATGAGATGGATATTAGGGAACCCTGATAAAAGTCGTCTCATATGTTTTTTTTTGTGATTTTGTCTCTGACAGAAAAATCACATCTGGTATTTCATTTTTTAATAATTGTTCAAGGTGTTGTTTAGTTTTTTTATTACCACACCCTTGTGTGTTCCAAGCTATTATCTTCATCTCAGATGATGTGTTTCCAATATTCGAACAATTTTAATTCAAATTTTAATCACTATAAATCTTAAAACAACGCTACAATTCAGTTTTAACTGACAAACTAAATAGGATGAATCATACACAGAGAAACAGGATATAACAAATATTAATCACTCTAAATTTAACTACAATGTTAAGACCTAGCTATGAACCGAAGATTAAGTTGTGAAACCCTAGTTTCTAAATTTCAAGTTAACAGGATAGCTATATGGTTAACAATGGTGCACAAGTAAAATTAAAGAAATAGCTATGTAATAAGTGATTAACAGGATATCTATGTAATGTGAAATCTATGGCTGCAGTATCTATAAGATTTAAAAAATAGTGTGAAGAAAAGAATAAAATATCACAAAATAAGTTTAATGAAATAAAAGCCACACAGTTTTGGAAAGAATTGATAAGAACCTGAGCCCCTCCGTTTCGTTCATCGGCAGTCTTCATCAGTGCTTCAATTTTCTCATCAAACGGTATTGTTTTAGCCGAGGACAAATCAGATTCAGTTATGAATGAACCATACTGGTTAAATTCGTTGTTTATAATAAACTCCTCAGAAGAAAATGAAGAAGGCGGAGTAAGAAAACTATCAGACGATGCAAATGAAATTTTGGTTTTAGATGCAGATGAATCCTCAGAAGACGAGGAAAAAGAAATGATGAAAGCCGGTTTAGGCTTAACCATAGTAATCAAAATAGGGGTATGAATATTTTCATCCGAGGACGAGATTATAATTGGATCTTGTTCAGGAAGAACAAGAAGAAGATCCTACATTAGATAATGTTTGTTTAACAGCGTCTTGAAGAAGACCACCCACAGAAGTCTGAAAATCCCAATTGGAAATTTCACGATAGTTAGGAAGAGGAGAAAAGGTCGGGTTATCGGACGAAATTTCAGAAAATGACCTTTTACCCAGAAAAAACTCAGTAGAATCATCCATATCCGAGTTATGACCATCTAAGACCGGCCCATCACCATACTCTCTATTTGAACTTAATTCATCTATTGAACCGGGCCCATAAAGAAAATCTAAGAATTCATCTGAATCCATCATTTTAGTTGTTTCCAAAACACCATCGGGGGAGAACATGAAATGGCCAGACGACATGGAAGCATGAGACAGATATGCAGAATTTATTTGATCATCGAACAGAACTTTATACTCATCTTCCCAGCTTTGGGAATCGTCTTCGACATCCGATTCCGGACCATTGTCGTATATGTCTTCTAGTGGTAGGTTTTTGCTTATTGCACACACGTCTTGAGTATGACCTAACCTATTGCAGTGGTTACAGACCCAGTTTGGCAAGTTCATGTACATGAAAATGATAGTTGATTCAGGATTTGAGCCAACCTTAGCCCTAATAGAGTGCCTAAGTTTCCTTTCTATATTTATTTCTACCTTCACCATTACCGCTTCTCCGTTTAGAGGAACACCATTCATAGGATAAATTTCAGAGACTCTTCCTAATTTCGAGCCTATTTGTGCTAAGATGCATTCATGGTAATGAAAACTTTGAAGATTCAAAAGTTGAACCCATACAGAGATATATTTTAAACATTTTTTGTCATACATTCTCTCCGGGGTCCAAGAACAAATGGTGAAAGCATCACCGAAAACCTGCCAAGGACCTTTAACTAAAACTGCAGCTATATGATGACGATTATCAAACTCTATAAGGAAGTAGTTCTCCTCAAGTTTTGATATGGTAACTTTAACATGAGAACCCCATCTATATTTTAAAACTTTTTTTAGATTATTAACGTCATAACTAGAGGTAGAGAAAGCTCTCCCAATTAATGAATTTTCACAATTTGCATTTAAAGTTTCAAACTGAAGGGGAACCAAAACAGATGGAGGAGGTCCTCTAGTAGATGCTCTTGCAATGAGAGATGATACAATGACAGTACTAGACGATGCATTAAGATGGTTTTGTGGATTCATTTCAGAAAATGGACCCTTGAAGTAAATGCTATCTGAAATGCAGGTCGAAGAATTAAACAGGAATCAGAATATACTTCTAAAAATAGAAGGGATTGAAGAAGGTTAAAACAAAACAAGGAGTTTCAAAAAACCCTATAATGAACCACACTCATAAATTCTCTGACCAAACAACTTGAAAAATACACTAGAAGAAGAGTTTCTACTTTCTAACATGGACATAAACCTCATGATTGCTAAAGGCTGTTACTGATTTGCTAGGGGAGGGTACCAATGCATATAGGACAAAACAATCTTAGCCGTTGGACCCTGGATTGGTACCCGCCCCTAGCAGAAGTGGTATCAGCCTTTAGCAATCGTGCATAAACCTTACTCCTTTCATCTTATTTAAAACTACTTCGTAAATTAAAAAAAACTCCAAAACTATCGAAAAGGGGTGTACTTCCCTAATACTAGACGCGGCTCTCTCTTACTAGAGGCATGGTTCGGAGAGGGTACAAGTATGGGCTGTTTTCGTGAGTTGTCCATAGTTACAACAACTCTTTCTTTATCTCGTTAGATCCTAACTAAGAATAAAACGAGGCAAGACTAAAATGATGAAAGCCTGGTATTTAAACACGTGATGACTCAATTTTATTTGTTTTATATATTTGAGATTATTGATTTTGAAAATTTTAAAACCAAGTGACCGTTGCTAGAATACTGTTTGAAAATGTTTGAATAACAGTTTTCAGGTTCAAAGTACATCGGATTTACACCACCGTCTGAGTTTTGAAAATGATGATCAAAATCACTTCTTTTCAGTTTTCTCTGAGTTTGTGTTTGTTGTTTTAAAAATTGACCAGATGATCAGAATCATCTTTAATCATCAATCAATTTTAAATAGGATACCATTGTATCAGATTTCTTTGTTTATGTTTGTTGAACCAGAACCTTGATTAACTGATAGGTGATCAGAATCATCTTTATCCAGCAATCAATTTGAAAGTGTAGAGCATTGCACCAGTGTTTAAAATGACTTATCTGACTATTTTTTTTTGAAGGATTTGAGGGAAGATGATCAGAATCATATCTTCCTGAATTTATAATGTTCAATCACCATACAATTTATCTGACTATTCTACGTATCTGTCCATGTTTTCTTAAGATCATTTTAATTGTGAAAACCACTCAGGAATAAAAATAAATAAACCTATCTATGAAAAGATCGGTTCATGACGATTAAGTAGTAAAACGAACAGAATCTTGAAAGCTATAACCCAAATCAGAAAATACATATCCCAACCAAAACAAAACAGAAGATAGGCAAATAAAAGCAAAGAAAAAAGTAAATGCAATCTATATTTTGAAAGAAAGAAAATGAATCCTGTCCAAATGGCTCCTTTGATGTGATGAGAAAATTGTTACTGAATCCATACTGCCTCCGAAGTCTACCGAAAGGCTTAGAGAAGAATTACTCCATGAGGAGAAAAGAGGAAGAGGGAAGAGAGAGAACTGGAGGGATAAAATGTTCATCATGATTCCATCGTAAAATTAAATCCATCATTTTTTGGATTTAATTTTACAACATCGTGACACCTGACTCTCATTTTTTTAGTTATGAACCTGGAATGAGTCATATACTTTGGCTCAAGCCACACAACACTTTTTGCATGCGCCACCCAAAGCAGGTTCTAAAGGAAGTGTGGCCGTATGAGGTTCGGAAAAAGAAACAAAATCTGCATGCATAGTCGGTGCTTATATGTATCATCATCACTCAGAAGCAACAAATAAATTATGTATCTGTTGGTGCGTTTTATACCTTGCACTATATTGATTTTTACCGTAGCAAAGATCTACAGGCCATGACTAAGATATTTGAGGAAACTAAGGTTAAACAAGTTGCAGAGAAAAAGTGGTTTTAAGAACAGTAATAAATCTTAGTAACAAATATTCAAGTGTTTGGGCCAGAAAGATAGAAGCCGCAACATCTCTAAGTTGGGGCAGAACGGGATAGGTGGTCAAACGATTAACCCATCACTGACGCTTTTAATCGCATGTTTGGATTAAGAGATATTTTTGGGGTAGATTATGATTACAAAAATAGTGCAATGTAAGTAAGTTCACATATACTTTAATAAAACCTTGACATTAATTGTTAATTTTGTATGTTTCCTTCCTGGCTTGATTGGGGTATACTCAAATTAATTGGGATGTACCCAATAAGACAAAATCAGGTCATTATGTAGTAAAGACAAGCCACCCCTTAACCTTATATTTTCTAAATGGCTAATATGCCCTTGGTTAATTAACACTAAAATTATGATTAGGTTAATTAATTGAGTTTAGATTAAAATTTTGAAATTATGAATTCAGTAAATTAAACCTTTCATTTGTATTATGAGTTCGATTTCGATCAAAAAAATTGGTTTTGAAAATGCACAAGGCCGACAAGGTCGTGGTTTGACACTACACCATTTTGTACGTTTTGCAACTGCTTACCGCTGTTGCAAATTGGGTTCGCAACAGCATTCAGCTGTTGCGAACGGGGGCGACGCGGATTTTCGCAACGGAAATGTAGCTGTTGCGAATCTAATTTCGCAACAGTTGTAGCAACAGAAGGGAGCTGTTGCGAGGAAAAAAGTCCGCAACAGCTTCTTAGCAGTTGCTAATTTTTTACTTTTAGTTGCTAAATATTGACTAAGTCAACGGAGACTGACCCAAAAAAGTCGCGGTAAAAAAATGGCAACAGAAATCAGCAATGGCAATTTTCAGTGCAGTTGCGAAATTTTTGACTAAGTCGACCATGAGTCCATGACCGACTTGGTCCAAAATTAGCAACAGGTCCTAGCTGTTGCTAAATTTTTGCAACATCAAAAAAAATAAAGTAGGTCTTTGTAGACCTGGTCACCAAAATTTCCCCCCCATTCTATTTTATCCTGCAATTACCCCTGACCCAGAGATTCAATCCATCAATCAATTCTGCAAATAACTCTTCAAGAAAAACTAGAACAACAAACCATATTCTGCAATTACTCATATGCACTATTGCTTATTGAATATTTTCAATCATACATATGAGGTACTCTTGATACATTTAAGAGAATCACAGCTAGAAGAAGAGAAGTAAACAACTATTTGAGCATCCGAACAAGGTATATATATGAGGTACTCTTGATTTCAATTATCGGCCTACTTAGTTCAATTGTCGAACTCTAACAACTACAACGATAAAAAGAAATTTGGACGCAAAAGTGTTTGCAAGACTTACCATCTTCCATTCATTAGCTCACGTACACTTGTGAGCATCATATGTATCTTTGAATATCACCCGAACAACTCCTTGAGGATGGTTCTCGCATACCCGCAAGCAAAAAAGTAACATGTCAATTTTTAGCTCAACAATCAACAAGCGTGAGGCATTGTCTTCAAGCAAGAGAAATAATCTCAATCAAGACTCAAACAGTAGTTTTGGGTTTTTAGTCATAACCACCAGTACTCAATCCACACATGGACAACAAATGAATCATATTGGGAACCAAGAAAAGTAAAAAAGATCACTATTCTCATGAAGAGAATGAAGGGAAAATGAAAGATGGTTATACTTGCCTTCACAATATCAATCGCTTAGATAACATAGTGAGGATGCCATCGCTTGATTAGACAACATCAACTGCAGAACCAATAGAATTATAGTGAGGATGCCATCTGCAATATTGTTTCAGAAAAAAAAGGAACTTTCAGGACTAGTAAATAGAATGAAAGAAAAATATTCGGCAAATCTAAGAAAAGCATCTTACCTTGTTTTGGTTTTGTAAACTGGTTCTTATGATGGCTGTTAACAATCGGCTTCCGACGGTAGTAGTTTATCATCCTTGAAGAGTTGGTAAGGATTCAACACTATAATCTCAAGTCCCAACCTCCCACCATTAAATCCCAACCTGACAGATTTCAAATTTTATCCCATGCCATACTGAAATCACTATTTACTTATACCAAAGAAGTTCGGTTATAATGCGGTGTGATCACAACGAGAGACTTACCGAGAGAAAGATCATCAACGACATAATCCAATGAGAAAAAAAGATCATCAAGTGTAATACCTCGCAAGAAAGTGAAATCCAAAGGTTAATATCAACAAATTTCAGGAAAAATGGGACAATACGTAATCAAATGAACTTACCGGGATTGATATTCCCCTTATACTCCCCGCAAACTACAAACATATACATATACGGGAACCAAACAAATGCAAGAAGTAAAATTCATTCACATAGATATATATTACATACCAAGTTTTTTTTTCGGTTAAAATTAAACTACTTCCCTTATACATAGTTGCATAAGAATCTTCACGAGAGATATATATTACATACCAAGTTTTTTTTTTTTTTCGGTCAAAAGTAAAATACTTATGCATAGTTGCATAAGAATCTGCATCATAATCTTCTTATGCACAAATGCAGAAGTGTGAAAATTAGCACAAGTGTGAAAATTAGCAAAAATAAAGTAAAATGCCGTCCGAGCATTAGCATATAAAGTAAAAGTCATATATGTTTATCGTTGATATACGCAAAAGATGATGGCTGAGACATCTTCATAGCATCTCCAAAAAAACAGTTCAACCCTCCTAATTATATAAGATGCACATCTTTGGATGCACCACAAGTCCTCCAATTCCAACTTCTTGAAAGGTTCGTGCAAACTTGTTAAATTTTGAAGTCGGTTCATCTGGCATGAGAATGTGATCAAGCACTACCTTCTCATGATTAGACGCTACAGGTGAGCCGTGAGCCATTTTTGCAAATTCACCTGTACAAACTCTACCAACAGCAACAGTCTCATCATTGATGTTCAACAATGAACATTTTATATCAGAACCTACAGCTGATCGAGCTGGTGATATGGTTTCAGCAGCTACAGATTTTCCAGCTGAAGGAGTATGAGCAGGGGAACTTGTATTGCCAGCTGAAGGAGCCTGAGCAGGTGAACTGGTATTGCCTGCTGCAGGAGTATGAGCAGGTGAACTAGTATGAACATGTGAACTATCCAAGTGGTTCGAGGCAATAAATGAGGATTGTCCAGATTGGATATTATTGACAACGTTACATAAGGTTCCAAAGCCTTCAAGTAGAAACCCCATCTTGGTACCCAAATCTTTCACCCGATGCTTGAGCTCTCCATCCTTAGACTTCATTTCAGCAACTTTCGCACGCGCAGGAGCTGAATAGTCATATTGTGTACGAGAAACTGCACCAACAGCACGAACCCGTCCCCTTGTATCCTTACCAAAAGCTACAGTCAATGGATCAGCTTCATCTACAGAAGAACCCGAATCTTGTTTTTCCTTGATATCTAGCTGCGCCTTCTTCAGATCATCCTGTAATTTCGAAAGTTTATTCAGTTGAATATCAAATTACCAGACTAGTGTATGGTTTAGGAAACTAGTTTAGAAACATTCTCACATAGTATTTCTGCGCACTAGGTAGTATTTTCCCACCCTCTTGTGTATGGGCTTTAATCCACACATCAGAGGTAGTGATTTCTACTCCAGGATTCTCCAGCTCCTAAAATCGATGAGTTGATTAATAAATTTATTATCAATTATCTACATGTACCCTAAAATCGAGAAGTTGAATTTCATAAATCACAAAACATTGTCGATAGAGTATACATACCAATTCAGCTCTCACCAAACTATGAGGTTTGCGACCGGAGGTATGACTGTAATCATACTTCTCCCTTTTCCTCTTATTATCCAATCTATTTTTCTGAACCTTTTCATCCTCCTCGTTGCGACAGAATGCTTTCCAGTCTTCATCGGTTACATTTGGAGGAGTACGTGCAGTCCTTTCTTCATAAGTGGGATATGGATCATAATATGCTTTTCGTAACTCCCACTTACGTCGCCTCCATGGATCAGACATCCCCCTTACCACAGTTGCTTTACAAGCATCAGGCAATAGATACGATATCTGAAAAACACAACATCATGCTTACATTCAAATAAAGTTAACATAAGTATGAACATAAATCAAATTGAGGTAAGTCTGTACTTGTAGTTCCTCCCAGACATCGTCTTTGTAATACTCAGGCACCATCTTCCAGTTTTTGTAGGAGATAGGAATATGATTACGAACCAATGAGCCCTTCAGGCTGCCAAGTTTTGTTGAATTCCTCGACATCGGAAGTCCATTTTCATCTACCTCCACTGCTGCCATGATAACCTGTAAATAACAGTTAACGAGCATCTAAAAATTATTTTCCCATGAACCGTGTAACTATCACATATGAATAAAGAACACAATCAAGTTTCTCAAACAAAACAGAACCTATTACATTTGCACAAGTAATAAAACTAATTTCAACAAAATCTTGCATTGACATCAGACATCATTTTAAACTCCAGACCCAACACACATAAATTTTTCTAGACTCTCATTGTCAGTAAAAGCTGACTGATAAGTAGTAGGATATTCAATTGCATCTACTAAGGAAGTTAAGCCTTGTTGTGAATGCAAGACCAGAGACCATCCCTCATCAGAAATATCCTTTGAGTAAAACACTTGTGTCGCTTCAGAGGCAAGAATAAATGGCTCATCCATAACTTGATTGATGCTTTGCAGCTTAGACAAGTTAACTTTTATTAAGTTTGAGTTAGGATCAACTTTGCACCCATTAGTCTTATCTTGAACTCTGACCCAGTCACAATAAAAAACTGTTTCTTCGAACTCCATATAATTCAACTTAAGAATCTGCTTAATAACTCCATAATAAGTTACTTCTTTTTCCACTGAATCTTTTTGTCTCGTAATTGCTCGGATAGACACACCACTGTTTTGTGATACAGCCGCCTCCTCATACCTATGTGCAGAGAAAATAAAGCCATTTACTTGGTATTTCTTATATGACTGTGCCTTGAACTGAGGTCCATGCACCAGGCGCCAAAGTACAGAATTTCCAACTTTGGCATCTAACAACTGTAAGAGAACATATGTGTGTCAGTTGCATTGCCCAAACCACTCAATGTTTTACTTAAAATTAGTTCAGAATCTAGTATGTATTACCTCGTCGCGTAGCCAAAAATAGAAACTCTTTGAGGTATTATTGGCGTTGTTAACATAGGAATCATACTTTCTGAAACCAAACAACAATGCAAGTACAATCAGATAGACAGACCTAATAATCAAACAACATCTCTAAGGTGTCAAAGTTAAAAAATGTACCTTTGCCAGTCCTCTATTCCAACATACTTAGACATAACCCACTTGCGAGCTTGCTCAAATTGTACTTGAGTTAATTTGATACTCTTAGCTTTACTCAAAGGAATCTCATCGGCAAACTCATCATCATCATCTAAAAAGGCTTGTCGGGTATGTTTATGAGTACCATCACCATCAGTTGACAATTCCTCCATACAGTATAAGCTTGCTTCACGCAATGTATAACCTCTTGCAATGCAGCCATCAATATACCTTTTATTGCGTACCAAACCTTTGAAACCTTTCATTAACCTATAAATATCAGCAAAAATATACCATAGTATTACAACTTGCGTTACACGAAAACTACAAGCAAGCCAACTACCCACCTCAAGATAAATTCGTAATAAAATCAGGTCTACTACTGGCCTAATATGACCAACTTGTTGGAAGCAATACTATCAAAAATCTGATTCCATATAACTACCTAAGTATTGTCTGCAATGCTAGACTTATATATATTCATGAAAGTAAAACTTATTATATATGTTCATGTAACGCAGATGAAAACTAAATGCATCATTGTGGTCATAGCATAATATTACCACTATTCTTTATCTGAATTGAACATTCAGTAATGACAATTCTCGACAAATGCAGTTCGTAAACAACCAGTAACATCAACAAATTACACTTGTAATTAGAGTTTTCATAAAAATATACAAAAAATAGAATAAGTTTAAGTAATTACCTCTCAAAGGGATACATCCACCTATATCTGACCGGACCGCAGACTAGAGCTTCATCAGCCAAATGCACCATCAAGTGTATGCTGATGACGAAAAAAGAAGGAGGAAAATGTTTTTCCAAAACACACATAGCTTCCACCAGAGTAGCTTTTGCTCTTAAAAGATGTTCTCTATTAATAACCTTCGCACACAAAATTCTGAAAAATAGACTTATCCGATGAAGAGCAACCCGTAGATCTTTAGGTAGTGAAGTCGCCGTATGAACCAGCAAAGGAAACAAATGTTGCATGAAAACATGGTAATCATGGGATTTGAAATTCTTTAGCTCAGGGGGATCAATGCTGACACTGCTGCGGAGATTGGAAGAGAAACGAGAAGGCACTTTTAAGTTCTTCAAAACAGTACAAAATGCCACTTTCTCCTTATTTGTCATGGCAAAAGTTCCATCTTCCATTGTCGTTTTACCAGTCACTTCATCTACTTTCAACCATAACTTCTTGTTAATCCCCATGACTTCCATGTCTTTACGTGCACTAGGACTATCTTTTGACTTGCTATTACCCATAACAGTGTTAATAAGATGCTCGGTGATGTTCTTCTCTCGTATGCATAACGTCCGTAATATGCTTGGGACTGCATTTGAACCCCAATATGGCAAATCATAAAGAATAGATCTTCTAGAGAATAATGAGTGGTCATGAACCTGATCTTCTATATCAGCACCAACTTCATTCCCGACTTCAGCTTTCCTTTTACGTTTCAGACTTGCTGCTGATGGTGGCTTGCCCTTACCCTTTTTGGTTCTGATATTTGCAACCATCTCCTGAATTTGCAGCCCTGTAAGCGGCCATGGAGCTGAACCATGCTCTACCCCTCCACTGAAATGTGTTCTATCATCTCGATACTTGTGCTTCATTTGTGACCACCTTCTGTGTCCCATGTAACAAATCTTCTTACTAAACGGCAGATATTCAGAAAGTGTCCCTTCTCCACATGTTGGACAAGCATAATATCCATGTGTAACACACCCAGCTAAAGTTCCTAATGCCGGAAAATCATGAATAGCCCATAATAGTCTTGCTTTCATCAGAAATTCAGTTTTACTGTAAGCATCATATGTTATAACACCTTCATTCCACAACTGCAACAACTCCTCTATTAATGGCTGTAAATACACATCAATATCTTTACCGGGTGCTCTTGGTCCTGAAATTAACAAACACAACATCGCGAACTCTCGCTTCATACACATCGAAGGAGGAAGATTGTACGGACATATAATAACTGGCCAACAGCTGTGACTAAGTCCGAAACACCCATTCGGGTTGAAGCCATCTGTCGAAATCCCAAGTGTCACATTTCTTGGCTCCTTGGCGAACTCCGGAGAAAAGTTATCTGCACATTTCCAAGCTGAAGAATCTACCGGATGACGCATAACATTCATATCTGACTTTGCTCTATGATGCCAATAAAATGCCTCTGCTATCCACGGAACACTGTAAAACCTTTGCAACCTCTTAATCAATGAAAAATGTCTCAAAGTCTTTTGAGCAACTTGCGTAAGTTTCCTCTCATCATTGAATACCTTCTTATACCTAGACTCTTGACAAACAGGACACTTTACAAGTGATTCATGTTCTTTCCAGTATAAAATACAGTCATTAACGCAAGCATCATAGGTTACGTAATCCATTCCCACTTCTTGAATCATCTTTTTTACATCATGATACTTAGACGGCAGTGTGTTATCTTCCGGAAGCAACTCCTTCATCAATTCTAATAGTGCAGTGACACCATTATCTGAAAATCCATATTGGGTCTTTATGTTATTCAATTGTATAGCAGCATACAGTGCAGTCTTTCCTTTAGGACATGATGGGTACAAAGGTTCTCTTGCACGCTCATAAAAAGACCTTGTTTTGTTGTGGATGCTGTGTGGTCTAACATTCTCATCTACACTAGGATTCTCATCTATATTAGGATCAACATTATCACCAACATTCTCACCAACATCTACTACATTCTCATCTACATTTCCTATATTCTCGGCTACATTTCCCACATTCTCAGCAACATCCCTGACCTTATCTCCTACTGATCTTTCACCATGAAAACGCCATATTATATATGTTGGGATAATACCATTCTTGAGCAAATGAAAACTAATTTATTTAAGTGGAAGCTTTTCTTTACCATTCTTACAGCGTTTACAAGGACAGGAGAACACCATACTGTCACCACCATTTCTACGAACAAACTCTATAAATGACCTTACACCTTGTATGTATTTACCAGAATTCCGGGTACAACTCATCCACTCCTTATCAACAGTAGAAGACATATTTGATTACCCTATATTATGATTCCTAAAGACATACAATATACATGTCAAAAATTATACAGCAGTTCATCCACACCATCCATATAAAGAATAAACCGTAATCTATGCACAGAACATCACAAATCTTACTTAGATAGTAACACTACAGATGATTATCACATCCAATATTTGTTGAAACTACCATAACCCTAGTCTGAGCATACTCAACAACTTGAAAAACACAATATTATACGTATAGATCTTATTGATTCATACTACCATAAATAATTTATCATTGTAAGTTCTGGTTCAAGTACAAGAACACTTCAATAACTGTACAATACTTCATCATGGAATAAAGAAGAGGACCATACTTGATTAGCAATAGCAGCTGCAATAACTCCTTACGAAATCTCAGATTGAATCTTCCACCTGCAGAAATAGCATAAAGAAAACCATGAGCAAATACTGAATATTACAATGAACATATATAGTTTAAGTTTTAGGGGTCTAAACCTGTAGTGAACCAATTTTCAGAGAACCAATTTTCATGAAAAGAAGCCTTATTTCACGAACCATACTCATTAGTTCCTATCATATAATGCTAAGATCCTAACGAAAAAAAAACAGGGGGCGAGAAGATTGACAAGGACTACTAAAAACTGACTACATTAAGAATAATAGAAACATTATTCATAAGTAGTAACTATGTGGTTCACTATATTACAGTAAGACTACTCTCTTTACACAAGACTTAAGGAAACCAGTTTGTTTGAGTCTATATACAATCAAAATAGTAACCACTTGAATATTGGACATATCTAGTAGTTCGCAAATCTGAGTAACAAGAATACATGATGCGACGAGCGATACACTTAATGTTAATAGCTTAATACATTAACCAAACCTAGTACATACATATTATCAGTCGTTTTCGACACCACAAAAGACATATACAAAACGTACAGATTAGGCAAAAGCTTTTGCACACTCACTCAAGCCAAATGTAGTATTCACTTTCCCCTTCCTTGAGTTCGCTTTCAGCTGTAGATATATCGCCTGACACTAAAAGGAAAAATAATCAACAAGGTCCAGTGGAAGCTTATAGTAAAAATGGTAATTACTGATAAAAGGCAGAACATGGAAAGAACATATTATAACCCAGACGAAGGAATATCAATTTCATCATTAACTCACCAAATAGTCTATCCTCATGAAAACCCTCAAACCATGAGATTAGTATTATCGCAAACAGAAGAAGAAAATAAAAGAAAACAAAACAATCATGTGGAGTATGCACACGAATGGGTCTCCTAAATAACTTTATATATGTCCAATAGAAAATAAAAGAAAACAGAACACCTAAACAATGCATACTACACACACCCATCGACACAGTTAATATGCACACCAATCGAATAAAAATATCCAATAGTTCAAATTTGAGAACAACATAAAAAGCTGATGAAACCCATTAACATACTAAACATCCAACATAAAATTATCTTAAATTCTCAACATGTCTCTGAAATAAAATCTTACATACATCTTTCCACTTCTACAATCCCGACCTCTTAAACCAATACGAAACGAATTATCGAAGTTAGCCAATCCTACACTATAATTACTATTTCAGCTGAAGTTTCTATCTAGACAGTAATTACCAATACTCTATATCATTTTCAAATCCTTGTTAAACATTCCTAAATTTATACTGGTTCAATCCAAAACTAAAAATTCCTAAGTGTAAACAACAGAACAAAAACGATGTCTCAAAGATTGTCCTTTAGAAAATTAATACTAGCCTACTTTTTCAGATCTAATCACAACTTTAAACTTAAGTAACTCTAATAATTGAATCCATACTTTGAAAGAAAACATTTAAGCATACCCTAATCTCACCTCAAACCAGATTAATACTCACCTTCTTTATTCTTCTTTCCCCTTTAAACAAAATACATAAAACCCTACGTATCAATCTACCAAAACACACAAAAAATACATCATTAATCGATTTGAACAAAAAATACAAAACCCTAACTATCAAACCCAATCTACCAAACCCTAACTATCAAAAACTAACAGAAAAAAGCAGCATCAATCGATTTAAACCTTATATAACAACGCTAATCATCATCCATACCTAGCTTCCTCAGATTTCAACGGCGAGAAAGATTCATGGCGGGAGTTTTTTTTCTTCAGGAGAAAGAGAGTGAGAGAGAGGACGAGTGTTGAATGATTGAATGGGATATTTTCTCTAAGGATAAGAGGAGTGCACACACGAAATTTGCACGCTCGGGGAAAAAAAGTAAAAAAAGTTTCTTTGGTGTTTTTTTGTCACACGGTACTTCGCACGCCTAAAAATGAAAACTTGATTGTGAATAGCAATTTGAGGAATGGCAATTGCGAAATTAGCAACAAGAGATAGCTGTTATGAATTTTTAGCAATGAAATTATAACGAAAATTAGCAATCGCTACATTTCCGTTGCTAATTTGAGTTGCTATCTGGCCAATATGGTGTAGTGTGAATAAGGTGCCGACCGTTCTCTGGCCGGCAAGGTCCACTTTGAATAACCTGCCGACCAGGTTTCGGCCGGCATTGTCTCGGTTGTGGAATCCACCGTTGCATACTTAGTTTGCATACTAGTTGGCCTAAGGTGCCCCTTAGACAGTTAGCCGAGTGCCTGAGTGTTTTACAAATATTATGTTTTAGATTCCATTTGATCCGTTGGATTGGTTGCACGTGTCGCGCCTGGATTGCGGACTGTTAGGGTTGAATGATTGG
Organism: Papaver armeniacum; assembly: GCA_023531295.1. Classification (NCBI taxonomy): domain Eukaryota; kingdom Viridiplantae; phylum Streptophyta; class Magnoliopsida; order Ranunculales; family Papaveraceae; genus Papaver; species Papaver armeniacum. The sequence goes on along the minus strand of JAJJWW010003536.1, from coordinate 44,998 downwards.
TCTATTTATGTTTGGGAAGCATTTGTTTCTCAGGTTAAGGAAGTTGTAAGAGAACTCAGTGGCTGCGATGTTCATCAGCTCAGATTTTGGCCTAAATCATTGATTTGGGAGTTCCTAATTTCCAGTTTATCAATCAATTTATCATTTTAGTTGTTTAATTTAGTTAGATATGAAGATTATGATTTGGTTCAAAAACAAACTATGGACGTTCTTGTTTAGAATTGGATTATCCGGTCTGAAAACCCATTTTAATTATCATTTTACTAGTTAATCTAATTTTGCTTAGTTAATTAATGAAGTAGCTAGCTGCTAGTATAGGAGTGTTGTCTCTCTATGACTTTACTTTTTCATAGAATTCAGTTCATGAAATGATTAATCAAAAGGATGTGTTGTGTTGAGTTTGGATTTAACAGTGTTTTTCTTGAAACTCTAAATATTTGAAGTAATCAATTCAATAGTACTACTGTGGTTTTTGCTTGGAACACTAAAAACTTAGATAAGATTTTGTAAATATTTTCATACCTCTTTTCTTTGTTTTATTTATAGTATTTTTCTCCTTTCTTATTTTGTTAATGTTTAGTATACCTTTTATAATTTTGATTAAAACAGCAATAATGATACATCTACCGGGCTCAAAATCCCGGGAGACTACCGTGTCTCACATTTTTTTGGGCCCCACAAAGGGTAAACAGTACCCACTGTAATTCTCTGTGGTTGGTCCTAAGGGGTGTGAGACATGGGATTTCTCCTGATACCCAGCCCCGGTCAGTGTAACATCATCCTTAAAACAGAGGTTATTGAGTGGATTAATAAAGAGTTATATGCGTATACACTTTTGGTGCTGCATCATCACCATTTTACGTGCTCTTAATCCTCCTCCATGTCCATTTCAGTCTTTTTCCTGCACGTGAGAACTCACACATGTGGATTTAACTGGTATTTGTAACAGTGAGGCATTTTTCCAACTATTTTTAATGTGGGGGCACTTTTCCAGCATTGCACCCTGGTTTGGGGCATTTTTCCAATTTTCCCTTATTTTTTCTATATTTTCTTGTTAAGTTATGCATGAAGCTAAAGTCTGTGACCGTTTACGAGGAGAGTTAATGATATACCTTTTTACTAGTTGAGGAAAGACACAATTTTAAGAGTAGTGATACACTCACCGCGTCATTCTCCCGCAATTCATCCCGTGAGGGGATCTCGTGCGGTCACGGGAGCACCTCTCTACATTTGGATTAGAAAAGGTTTCAAGTGGGCCCCGCCCTGTATCTCAAGCGGGATTTGTTTGCGGGACAATATTGCGGTCAGTTAATCATTTCCGCAATTTTAAGGGATAGAGACCTCGTACACCGCATCCGCTAGGAAAAGTGTTACGGCCAGTCATCCATGCATCTATCCGCTGGTCAATTTGGAACTGCCGCAATAACATTGTTTTTGAAGATGGTACTTCAGACACTCAAAGGGTGATTCAACAAGTTAAAATCGAGGCTTATAACTCGAGAAGAAATACAGAGGAGCTAAAAAACACTAGTTTGGATTATATCATGCGAAACTGGGATAATCTGTTTGTAATTTAGTTTCTTTGTATCTTTGGTTCCGTTGGTAGTGGGTTTACAGCTGGGTTTTACCCGTTGCTGCCGGGTTTGTAGGCTCTTTGAGCTTTTCTTCACTTACTTCTTGTAAGTTTTCAATATATTTTTAAGTTTGATAATTTAAAAAAAAAAAAAAAAAAGGAAAGGCACAATTTTCCAGTACGTGGAGTAAAGACCTTAACCGTACCAACAACTAGAGTTGCTGATAATACGATAACTTATATCATGTCTCTAAATTACTAAATCCCATACTCTCAAATTGTCTCAATCATTATTAGATCCCAAATTTCTTTTAACTTGGTGTTTGTACCTAAGTACTTGAGAAGAATAATGTCCACTGAATAACCCAATGGCCAATTCTCCATGTTATCTTGTATATAGTTGATGGTGAGCAGTATTGATAAACTCAACTATATTGAGTTCAATTTCCACAAACATCTCAGTTCTTAGATAATTTTTTTAACTCTGGTAACCATAGATATGCAAACTTTCCTTCAACACGAGTGTTGGACCAGTCAATTATATACGAATGAAAAAAGTTGCGAACCAGCTTCTTGATTATTTAGTCTCACAAATCAGTTCCTTACATTTTTCCGTGACCTAGTTAATACAAAATATGCACCATTGAAAAACGAGAACAATGTGTGATCAGTTCATTTGAACAATATTGTGTTAAATAAAAAAGCAAAGAAAATTGAGTTCAATATATTGTGTAGCAAGTCAAGAAACCTGGGATCTAAAAATAGGGAGATTGGAGAATGACGAACCCAGAAATGTTTACATTGAGATGATGAGAATGTTAGCAGCATCACCAACTTTGCCTCTTGAAATGATTTTTATCACTCAACTTGGTGGAAGAGATAACAATCTCCTAATAAGAAATGTTATGAAATTTACAACAATGAAGAAAGATCTACTTCTTTCATAGGGAAAAAACAAATCCCACCAAAGATTTTTGTGCTGCTACCGCATTCAGGGGCGGAGGCAGCCAACGGTAGTACACAGCCCAGTCAGAAAATGTTGTGTTCTTGCCTACCCTAAAAAAGGCCCAAGTCCGATAACCAAACGAAAAAAAGCAAGGCAAAAAGTCAAAACGCATTTCTATTCGCTTGTGTTCTCCCTCCACCCCGTTGCTAGTTCCTTGAAATTTAGAAGAGTATCCACCTACCCATGTCTCTGCCTTCGCGTGATTTCTATATGCGAACCATGCCTACATTGACGTCTGTACCTCTCTATAGTAATCCTATGTTACAGACAACTCTACCTTCAAACAATGTGCCGGTAATATACTTTTCACGACTGTTTTCATTTTTGTACGCTTGTTGATTGTGAACTCAATTGTATATCTCATGTAATACGCCCATGTCATAGTGGTCCAGTTAGCATTGGATAAGCTAGTATGGTTTGGATGGTATTATATAGTTAGGCAGTTATTTGTACGGTTGTGTATTTAGGAACCTATATATATGTATCTATGTACGTAAGAATGGGATGTTGTGGAATGAAATGGATTGATATCCTCTCCTGTGTCTGTAAACCTCTCCCTGATTCTATGAATTCTTCTATTTCTTGTCTGATTTCGTCTCTCTTTATCTATTATTCTTCTTATTTCACTAATGATCATTGATTGATGAGTTTGGGGCTCATCATCATGTTTCGAAGATACATGGTCATTTAACTAATTTTAATTATTAATATAATAGCAATGGTATACGGGAGGTAGTGGAGGCTACAATACTACAAGCAATTATCAACAACGTTCCAATGGCATGGTTAACAACTTCTTACAGGTACAGTTGATTAATTTGTAAAGGGGGTCCGTATCTTCTGTGCCATTGCAAGCATTTAAAAAGGAATTTGCTCTAACAGGAAAGGGTGGATTTAAGGAAATGCATTCCTATTTGCTTCTTTCCATGAGAAAAGGAAACACGCTACAATTGGGGCATAGCGGGTTTTTGGAAAGAGCAGTAATAAGGAAATCGAATCCGGAACAAGATTTTTAAGGAAACATGCTGAATTCTAGTCTAAGTATAGCCTATATATAGTTTCCACAGCAGCATGTATTGTCTCATAAGTCATTGCTCATCAGATTTTCCCTAAACTTGCAGAAACAATGGGAGTTCGTAGCTTATCATCATCTATGCTTTTATTATCACTTTTAGTTCTTTCTGTTGCAGCAGTTTCTGTCTCTGCTGCAGATGCCGATTTGATTGACAAAATCTGCCGATATTCAACATCGGGTGGCTTTTGTAATGACACTCTTACTGAAGATCCAAGAACTGCAGCAGCAGATATCCAAGGGCTTAGTGTTATAAGTGTTTCAATAACAATTGGAATGGTTCAAGAGACTGCCGATAAGATTACAGTGTTACTGAAGCACGAAAACGATACTGTAGTGAAAGAACGCTTGACTTCATGTCAGGGAAACTATGCTAATGTATATTCGAAGTTTCAACAAGCTTGGAATGCTGCACTCGCGAAGTCTTATTACGATGTTTTGGATTTGGCGAGAGATGGATGGTCCGAGGGTTCTGCTTGCCAGAACGGGTTTAGGTTATCGGAGCCCATTTGTAAATCACCATTAAGTGACAGAACTGCTTTGTTGCTCGAACATTACGAACTTATTGAACTTGTTATTCAACAGATCGTCAGCCCAAGTTAGAAGACAGATTTATCCAATCCGATAGCATCATATATTTATGCATTATTCAACAGTTTCGATTCAAGTTTCGTAGGATCTTTTTTTTTTTTTTCTATATCTATGTTTGTATGCCTCATTTATTGATTCAATTGAATAATAGTTTAACTTTTGATTGTTGTTGTATGGGTTTCATGCTCCTACTGCTAGAAAGTGAGCACCCAGGATCATGAATTACCAAACCAAAGGTTTTTTTATTGATTAAGCAAAGCAATCTCCAACATAGAATTATTTCTCCGAATGTAAAGATTCTTATACTTGCACCAAATTAAGAAGCAGGTATACAACATTTTAGGAAGCATTTTGTATCTAATTTGGTCATGATAGAATCTACACTGTGAAGAAATTAGATTGTTGTATTGATGAATTGTATCTCAAAGAGACAATACAGTGAAACATTTATAGGACTACAAAGGATAGAAATGACACAGCCCTAAGGCATCTTTTGATCATATCCTAAGGCATCCAATGAGCATATTCTAAGTTACTAGAAAAGGAAATGTCAGGGTAACAATCCTAAATACACTTGGAATACTACTCTAACAGGTCACTTATATTTTCAGAATACAGTACAATGTGTAAAAACCGAAATGGCGATTACTTTAAAGCTAACTAGGTATCACCCAGGCCTACGGCCTGGGCTCAACCGCGCGCTTGTGTTTTGGGCGCATCCAGCCCTTTCGGTTTGTTACGACTGCGGATTTTAGAGTTAGCTTGCTATTAGGAAATTGGTTAAAAATATGAAAATGATTTGTTCATGTCAAAATATCATAGAGATGTCAACAAAACAGTACCTTTGCTCGTCAGAATAATAGGTTAAATTTTCTCATATATCATTGCGAAAAATGATTTATGTGGTCATTTCAATTAAAGGAAAAAATCTGCAAAGAAGAAGATGTTGTGAAACCTAGTCAAGAATCTTCATTGTTTCAGTTCAGTTCTCGATATTGTGCAAAACTGGAATTGAGAATTAGTAAATGAAGAAGTGCACATTGTTTTTTTTTTTTTTGTTTTTTTGAAGTGTCAGTAATGCTAGTTACAGTTGTTGTTCCAAGGAGGAATATTTCCTTTCTAACCTATACATTAATGCTTATAAGTTATAAAGATTCAAAGAATACACAGCAAAAAGAAATAGAGATGAGTGAATTTTTGAGAAAAATATTGTACTGAGCTTTTCCGCATTTTTGGAAAAATTGCGACCAGTTAAATGTCAATCAGACTACTCACTCGGTGTTTCCTTTGAATGTAGCGTCATTGTATTGTTTGGGATATCCCCTAATACATTTTCCTTTTCTCCGCAGGGAGATTCTGGATTTTTATCACCACATGGTCCATGTACCATACACTTTCTTACCGTGTCGAAGAGAACTGGATCTGTTTCCTCATCGGGAAATTCTGCTGAAACAAATTTATCGACTTGCTCCACTCGTACGTATTTTTTTCGATTTTTGTAAGAATATTAATGCATGCATGTGCGGCAAACCTCGTTTAAAATTCGATCGTGTGTACATGGCCTACAACTTCTCCAAAAACTTTCTTTTAATTATTTCATCCATCAGTGCCTTTCTTTTAATTCAAAAACACGTGCAACTAAATTAGGACGATCATATGCATATTCGTGTTTAGAAAGCTCATCTTTGATTTCGGCCAGTTCGGATTTGGGTCATTGTGAGAAAAATATCCGGATGATGGTTAAAACGTGTTATTGCCATCGAATCTTGGTAGATTTCAAACATGTGTCTTGGACCCCCAATGAATGAAGATGGTAGAATGCATGGTTTACCTCCTTCGTTAGGCTTTAATCCCGCGTTTTTCATTTCTTTTATTCAGCGTACTGATCTGCACGTAGTTTCCCTTGGTTAAATCTCAAAAAATCTAAACGACTTTGCTCAGTAGAAGCCCACGAATCCACTAAAAATTCTTGGAAAAGTTTTCCTGCTCTTAGAATTGTTGAATACTCCGATTTCCGCTGAAAATGCGATAATCAAGTCTTGCATTTGACTCAAAGATACATCTGTATACTCTTTTGTATCGACATCCCACTGATTGAGATCTATGCTCCAACCTAGAGCTGTCAATTTTCAACCCGGCTTGCGGGTTGGACCTAGCTTGGCTTGTTTCAACCCGGCTCGGCTTGTCCCGTTGGCTAAACAAGCCGGGCTAGGGTTAGCATATCTAGCCCTAGTAGAAAACAAGCCAAGCTAGGGTCAACCCGCGGTTACCCACAACCCGTGAGTATATGCTCATATAGTCATATGTCGATTTTTTGTGATTTTTTCGCTCACACAAAAAAATTTTCCTGATATCATTTTATATTTTTTCAATAATCAAATTTATATCTTATTTACAATTGAATGACAACCAATAACTTGAAATTTACATTCAATAGAACCAAAGAAGCCTACACCTAAGAAATAAAAAACACATTTTACGTTTATTATATACATATTAACGAATAACAATTAGTAATTAAATCCTTTGTATTATTTTAGATCATCAATCCCTTCACATTCCATATCAATAAAATAGAGATATCAAATCCAAAATAAATTGATTCATTAGCACCAAAAAAAATAAAATTATCTTTAAATAGAAATACTTGAATTTTGTGTGGCTTAGTAAAACAACCCAACTCGTGAACCCGCCAAGCCAACCCGTCTAGGGCTAGGGTTCAGATTTTGGGCTTGTAGATGAATAGTACTAGGGTTAGGGTTGACCCTAGCTTGGCCCGTTGACAGCTCTACTCCAACCTAGCTCACCGTAAGGAAATAATAGAACATAATGCAACGGTAGATATGCAGGGTGACACTCATCTATTCTTGTGTAGCCATGTTCTGCTCTTAGGTGTAATAGAATATCACGTGGACCCGTTGTTGAGCTTTTCTTGTCCGGTATGATCACCGACACTTCTTCAGATCGGTAGATTATAACGTCTTTCGTCGCTTGTCTCATTGTAATGCAAAGAAACTTGCACAGTCTTCTCGCTTGAATCGTTTTTTAATATCTCATATGCATGAAGATACTTTGGGTAGAACATATTATCTTTGCAACAAAGTATCCTGAATTATCTTAAGAGTATCTTTATTTAATTTCGGATTCCCGGTTTCCATTATAGATAATGCATGATATGGATCATATAGGTAAAGTCGGGAATACACGGAGCAACCCCTTCTTTTGGCATCAGAGATCCGGGCGTATGTAAGTAATTCACCATGTATAGAGAAACACCATGGGCCTTTTTCTTTTGGGGCTCTTGTATCATATTTGCATCCGAGACTGGTATATGCATTTGCTTTGCATTGTAATTTCGATATTTTGACGAAAATCTTTGGAACGATTATCAATCCCTTCGAGCAATTCTCTTATAACCATTGGGGGTTCACGTGGGTGGTAAACGAACTTTTCCTTTGTGGCAAAGATATACTAAATTTAGGTTCCTTGAAGGTTGAATCACTTGACTTTTCATCGATCCGATTGCAATGCTTTGCGGTTTGGACACTTGGACATCCATTTTTCCCAGGTAATTTCTCCCGTCGGGATTAGTTCTGCGTTTACTTGTACGTTTACTATTTGTTGTTGCAGTTATTATCTCTTTATCATTGTCATCCATTTCATCCGATGAGTCATAATAATCATTGTATTCGTTCGAGGAAATGTCTCTTTGAATAGAATAGACCTATTGAAACGGAAGAGAAAAAGAGACGGTGAATCATCAAAACAGAACATAACTAAACTTTTACAAATTGGTGAAGGTTAAATTTTTAAGTATTACATTTCGATATCGATAGCAACAGATTTTTCAGAGTCTGTTGGCTTGATTGGTATATTTGATGTAGCGTTCACATGAAAGTCTCCTTCTATGGTTAAAGCATTGTTCTGCAATCAACAATAAATATAGATAGTTGAAAGATGTATTAACAAATATAGAAGGAATAGATGAACAACTGTATTAAATAAATAAGTTGTCCATCAAGTAAATTTACATTGTTTTGCAATGAACAATATATAGATATTAATAGATGAACAGTTGTAGTTCATTTTATGTGTAAATTTTTAGTGATATTTCCTTAAAATTACCTCATCAAGATAAAATGTATGAACATCTTTGATTGATTGTGATGGTGTTCTTTCTCGTTTACGCTGGGTATTCTACCGTACAAAAAGAAAAGAAATTTCTTAATAAAATTTAATAAAATCTAGGTTAAGTACTCTAAAGCATTAAAAATATTTGTCGGTCTACATGTTACTAACTTGCATGTAATTGTTCTCACGCGTTTTTTCTTGTTGAAACCTGTTCACGATTTTGCATTCCTTTTGGTGTTTCAATTTCGGTAGGGCCGATCACTATAAATCCCATCATGGTGTCTTCCATTCAGAAATATCATGTTTTTTTCGTTTTCTTTCTTACGACGTTCTCTTTTGTGCCAAAGATCGCGGCTGGCATGGATTAAAAAATAAAACATATTAGTATCACCTAATAATGTATTAGGTTCATTCTATAACTTATTTATGCTTTAAAAGAATTACCGTAGATGGCTCTCTTTTTGGCTTTCTGTTTTATTAAGAGATTTGCACATATATTTTGTATATACGGTAGTTAGGAAATATCTTGTATGTTAGGAAAGATATTATTTTTGGGTGAAATCTTCTCACCATCTTTGTAAAGGCGTATCTGCCTATTTAGTCTTGCCTTTGGCCGATTTTGTAATCAAGCTTTTGAGAATAAACAAAACCTTCATCTCCTTGCCTTGTCGTTTCATGGCATCTGAGCCAGTTCGACTTAACCTAATCAAATTAAAGAAATCTGCTAAAAGATTAGCATCATGACTGGAAAGAATTAAAGAAGATGATTCAACTAAAGAACGGAAAGTTGATTTAACTTCACCTTATTATTTACACCCTTCAGATCATCCGGGTATGTTGATCTCTCCCGTGAAGTTTAATGGTGATAATTATGAAGAATGGTCTCGATCGATGATGAATGCTTTTCGAGCCAAAAGAAAAACATGTTTCTTGGATGGAAAACTTACTCAACCTGATGAAAAGGATGTGTACATTGAAGATTGGTGGAGTGTTAATTCTATGTTGATTGGATGGGTTCTTACATCCATCGAATCCACACTTCGATCAAGTTTGACATATTTTGATACTGTCAAAGAATTATGGGATGATTTGAAGCAGCACTACTCTATTGGTAATGGACCGAGATTGATGCAGTTGCGTTCAGATCTAGCAAGATGTCGACAAGATGGACATGCCGGGCACCAAAGATACTATGGACGTTTGAAAGCTCTCTCGGGAAGAAATCAATGATCATGTTAAACCACCGCAGTGCAGGCTGCGGTAAGTGTACTGTTCTCTTATCACACAATGGAATAAGCAACGTGACGAAGAACGCATACATCGTTTTTGATGGGATTGGATGATGCGAGATATGGAACTCGTTAGATCTCATATTATTGCTCAGATCCTCTTCCAAACTTGAGTCGTGTATATGCGCTTATTGTTCAAGAGGAAAGACACCAAACAATTACAAAAACCCGTGAGGTTCGTGCTGACGTTGTGGGTTTTGCGGCGCAAGCTCAGAAGATATCAAAAGGATATGATAAAGGCGCTGTCTCTGTTTCCACAGAGAAACCAACTTGCAAGCACTGTGGAAAGTTTGGTCATGAGATAGAAAATTGCTTTCAACTAAAAGGATACCCGGAATGGTGGAATGAGGATTCTAGCATGGGTCGTGGACGAGGACGTGACGCGGTCGAGATGGAAAAATATCGGTCGTGGAAAGTGGTCCTCAACCGTAGCTAATGTTGCACTGGCAAATACCAAATCTAGTGGAAGCTCAATTTCATCACAGGATCGTCTGGGTCTTGCTAATACCCTTACTGATGCCCAATGGGAAGCGATTGTTGGAATGTTTAAAAACTCGAACATTGATGGTTCGAAGGACAAGCTGACTGGTAAGTGGATACTCGACACGGGGGCCTCAAGACACATGACAGGGAGTAAAGAGTTTTTTCTTAAAACATATCCAATTGTTTTTTCTTCAATAAAACTTCCGAATGGTACATCCTCAGTTTCTTCATGTGAAGGCACTGTGGTGTTTGGAGACAACATGAGATTATATCGTGTTTTATACGTTCCCCGACCTTCACCGCAACTTTGATTTCGTTAGCATGCTTAATTAAAGACCTCAAATGTATTGTCACTTTGAATGATAAGTTGTGTGTGATACAGGATCGAACTACGAGGACGCTGATTGGTGTGGGTGAGGAACGAGATGGGGTCTATATCTTCCACAGTGGAGCGCAGATTATGGCAAATCGAGTTTCCACCAGTGAAGATTATTATTTGTGGCATAGGCGTTTAGGTCATCCTTCTAATAAGATTATTTCTTTGCTCCCCGGTATGAATAAAGTTGATTATCAGCAGTTTTTTAAAGAACCATGTGATATTTGTTTTAAAGCGAAACAAACTCGGGATACTTTTTCTATTAGTGAGAATAAAGCAAATGATATCTTCGATTTAATTCATTGTGATGTATGGGCGCATATAGCACTTCGTCTTCTTGTGGTGCACATTATTTTCTCACTATTGTTGATGATTATTCACGATGTGTTTGGGTTTATTTAATGGTACATAAAACTGAGGTGGTGCAGAATTTTAAGAATTTTTGTGCTATGGCTAAGACTCAATTTGATAGAAAAGTTAAACAAGTTCGGAGTGATAACGGTACTGAATTTCGCCCATTAATTCCATTTTTTCGTGAACAAGGGATCGAGTTTCAAACCTCTTGTGTAGATACACCACAACAAAATGGAAGAGTGGAACGCAAACATCGTCATATATTAAATGTGGCGCGTGCTTTACGATTCCAGGCGAATTTACCTCTTCGTTTTTGGGGTGAGTGCATTCTAAGTGCGGCTTATATTATTAATCGCACACCTAGTACTTTGCTTAATGGAAAAACTCCATATGAATTGTTACACAAGAAGTCACCTATTTATAATCATATTAGAGTATTTGGATGTTTGTGCTATGCAAGCCTTGTCCCTCGTGATCGGAACAAGTTTAATCCACGAAGTAGACGTTGTGTATTTGTTGGATATCCTTATGGAAAAAAGGGTTGGCAGTTATTTGATTTGGAAAGAAAACAATATTTTGTTTCTCGCGACGTGGTTTTCTTTGAAAATAGATTTCCATATGCAGATGATAACACAGCAGGTTGTCAGGATGCCAGGGCGGCAGTTCCTAATGAACAATCGCTTTTTTTCAATGACAGAAATAAGATGACGGGCAGTCCGTCATCGATTCATGGGATGAAACGTCGGTGTCTACAGCGAGGTTCGTTTTACCGACGGGACAATAATTCAAGAGAAACGTGATGTAACGGTGCAAAGTTACACTGTACATGAGGGACAGACCGACGTAAATTCGGAGAAAATGGATCGGACGGGGACACGTCTTATGTGATCGACGGGAGGGACAACACCTGTCGGCAGTGATTTGGATGGACAGGGGACAGCACACGGGATCGACAGGTCGTTGTCTGGCGAGCGAGGACCACACAAAGATATTACGAGACGGGAACCCGGGACGAATCGGCGTTCGCAGACACACAGGAACAAAAAAAAAGATCGACGTGTCGTTATCTCGTGATGATAGGACTTCACGATTGTTACTCGAGGAGGTTCGAGACCATTAATTCTCGCTCCGTGATGCTTCACCTACTGTGTCAAAGTGCGGCGTTGGATGTTGTTTCCCGAAGTTACCGAGGTCGTGACAGGATGAGGACAAAGTGATGATGGTTCTCGGATTTTGGAGGTTTCACCGCTACGCATAGTCACTCATTGAATAGTGATATTTCGATTCAAGGGTTAGAAGAAGTGTTCGTTCCGGGTTGCTAACACTCGACTCGGTGATTATGTATGTAATCTTTGTCCGAAAAATAGACCCCAGCTCCTCCACTCCTCACTCGTCAACGTCCTCGGAGTCGCCTTATCCCATAACTAATTATGTCTCATGTGATAAGTTTTCCAACCACACTCGGTTTTTGGCTATTACTACTCTTAAGGAACCAACCAGCTATGCGAAGGCGTGAAACTTCCATGTTGGCGCGTAGCCATGGTCAAGAAATTGGTGCTCTTGATGAAAATGGCACAATATCTATTACGATCTTCCGCCGGGAAAAAGGCTATTGGTTGTAAGTGGGTTTATAAAATCAAATATAATTCTGATGGCAGTGTAGAAAGATATAAAGCTCGATTGGTTGTTCTTGGTAATAGACAGGTGGAAGGGATTGATTACCATGAAACCTTTGCTCCCGTAGCCAAAATGGTTTCAGTTAGAACTTTTTTGGCAGTCGCAGTGGCTCAAGATTGGGAGTTGCACCAAATGGATGTTCACAATGCCTTTCTACACGGTGATCTTGATGAGGAAGTATATATGCAACTTCCTCCGGGCTATTCGACTACTTCTTCGGGAAAAGTATGTCGTCTTCAAAAATCCTTGTATGGTCTTCGTCAAGCTCCACGAAATTGGTTTGCTAAGCTTGCAAGTGCTTTTAAGGCTTTTGGATTTATACAGTCTTATGCTGATTACTCCCTATTTACTCTACGACGAGGTGAGAATTCCATTAACGTACTTGTTTATGTTGATGATTTAATTATTGCTGGGAATAATTCCGCTGCTATTTCTACTTTTAAGACATACTTAAGTCGGTGCTTTCATATGAAAGATTTAGGTCCTCTCAAGTATTTTTTGGGTATTGAAATATCTCGAGGTACTGATGGTCTATTTTTATCTCAACGAAAATATACCTTGGATATACTTTCCAGACTGGACTTCTTGGGTCCAAACCAAATTGCTTCACCTATTGATCAACATCATCGTTTGGCTCTAGATGATGGACCTTTGTATTCGATCCATCTCGGTATCGCCGACTTATTGGACGTTTGATTTATTTGACTATTACACGTCCTGAATTGTGTTATTCAGTACACATATTGGCTCAATTCATGCAATCTCCCCGAGTTGCACATTGGGAAGCTACTCTTCGAGTTCTTCGTTATCTTAAGGGTCATCCCGGTCAAGGAATTGTTCTACGTAAGGACAGTGCTCTTCAACTTATTGCTCACTGTGACTCTGATTGGGCCTCCTGCCCCCTTAGTCGTCGTTCTCTTACCGGCTATTTTATATTTTTGGGAGGCTCGCCTATATCTTGGAAAACAAAGAAGCAAAGACACGGTGTCGCGTTCTTTCACCAAGCAGAGTATCGTTCTATGGCTCATACTTGTAGTGAACTCACTTGGCTTAAGGCCTTATTGAAATCTCTTGGTGTGTCTCACTCTCACCTATGCGTCTTTATTGTGACATGATCAATCCGCTCTTCATATTGCTGCTAATCCTGTTTTTCATGAGCGCACCAAACACATTGAGATTGATTGTCACTATGTACGTGATCACATTCAATCAGGTGCTATTACCACTTCTCATATTCGCACAACGGCTCAGCTTGCAGATATCTTCACCAAAGCGCTTGGACGTCCTCAGTTTGAGCTTCTTCTTCGCAAGTTGGGCATTCGTGATCTCCATGCTCCAACTTGAGGGGGAGTATTAAGAGATTTGCACATATATTTTGTATATACGGTAGTTAGGAAATATCTTGTATGTTAGGAAAGATATTATTTTTGGGTGAAATCTTCTCACCATCTTTGTAAAGGCGTATCTGCCTATTTAGTCTTGCCTTTGGCCGATTTTGTAATCAAGCTTTTGAGAATAAACAAAACCTTCATCTCCTTGCCTTGTCGTTTCATGTTTGAATCTCTTCTACGTCTTTCTTGTTGACTTAATGGTTGTCTTTCCCGTACATTCAAGTAGTTGCATTATTATTTGGATACAAAGGGTTTCATGAACTTACGTTGTATGTTATCAATAAGTACATTGGAAGATAAAAACAAGACCTTGGTTCTTTTTACTATAAATTGGTTTTGTTCATCGTTTGCTTGAATCCTCGCTTATAACCGTTAATAAATAATATAGCATATTATTATTCATATGACTGCATTTTTTTATTATTAGAATCATCTTTACTTACATGATGATAACTGGGTGCCGCTACTTGATAAACAAAGTTGAAGAAGAGACGCTGGTAGTCTTCTACCAACATGTGCTAATGGCGAGGGCCTGAAAGCGAACAATGGGGATTACTACAAATATATAAAATAAACCAAAACTGAAAGTATTATATGTTTGAATGCTTACCTCATATTGTAATTCAAGATTTGTTTAAGTTGTCTAAATTGTTGATGATAATCAGTTTTAAAGTACACGACTGAATTCAATCTGTAGTACCTAAAACTTACTAGTTGTTGTAGATCTCTAGTTAAACTTATTATCCTAGTTCCAATCTCTAGTTATTCTTCTAAACAAAACAAGAAAATATATTTCTCATTCGAAAACTTACTAGTTGTTGTAGATCTTTCTCAGAGCCTCTACAGAGAATTCCTTCTTATTATTGAAAAACCCATTGATTACGGGATCGTTCAATTCCTCCAAATCTTCAGAAATATCAGTTAACTCACTAAGTTCTCTTTTTAGATCATGCAAGGTTTTTTTTGAAAGAGACAACATTTGTTCATAGTGAGCTATCTCTTCAAAAGATGAAACAATTTGAGATTTTAAATTGTTTCTTTTGTTGATGAAATCTTTCACCAAACCTCTAAAGTTATTATCAAGATGATAAAAAGACAAGAGGCAGTTAGAGGAAAAACCTTCTCCATGCTTTGTAGTCTTCACTTTCTTTACCCTTGAGGAAGAATTCCTTTACACAGATACACATTGATTGCTTCGACTGCATCTCTGCTTGTAGTGCCTCTAGTTACAGGATCCATGAAACTGTATCTTTTAGGGAAAAAGAAAGTCTACAAAGGTATTAAATAGACTTGTGAAATGTCTAAACCCTAGAACAAAAAGTCTTCCATAGTTTACAGATTCAACATCTATATTGTTAGGAGAATATTTCTTTAACAAAAATAAATACACTACTTGAGTCATAAATACGCAAACCCCATTTTCTCAAGTTAAAGATGAGGATGCGAACGTCTCTGGAATTAGAGAGAGACGTTGTGAGCCAGACGCTCCCCTTGTTTACCAAGGCTTGTTGTATAAACAGTTTCCTACCTCTTCCGATTCCGGAAGCATTGGTTTTATGAGACCTATGTTGATTATCCAGATTCATCTTTTGCATGTTTTTTTTGCAGTCTGGAAATTCTTTTGTCGTTCCTCTTGAACCTCCAACACGTGCTTTGAACATGATTCGCATTTCCACAAAACGAACAAATCAAGGATCCTTTGTCTTGTTGAAATGCCTTTTGTTTATCACAACCATCAACCTTTATTTTTTTCATGAAGAGAAACAACGGGGTTGACAATACTTGCAGTCTTGCTTTTAAATCATAAACCATATGTGTTTCCAAAGGATTTCTAACCAAATAACATTGTGAGATTTCTAGTTAACATGTATCGTGTTTCATATGTATATTTTGTTGTTATCAAGCGCAATTAGGAGTTGTAATATTTCATGTGCAGTGAAATAACTTTTTTTGTTAAGTCATTTTTTCCGTGTCATGTTTTTTTACTTGCCTACTCTCTCTAGAAATCCTGACTCCACTACTGACCGCATTTCATAATTCAATTCCAACTTTAACAAAATATAGGAGCATAACTACTCATGATCTTATTTGCAAGCTGTGTGGGAAAGAACAAGAAGATAGAGATGACTTATTCTACCATTGTGCATACGCTAGGTAGTTTGGCATTACTCTTGTCAAGCCTTCACCATATCCTAGTATTTTCAATAGAAATTATTTGAATTGTGAAGCCTACGCTAGCATGGTCTATCTGATTAGAAATTGAGGATTTAGAAGGTGTTTCTTAGGCGATAACATGGCTGGTGTAAACATGAGGATCTTTATCATCATCAAGTTAGTTAAAGCTTATTATTCTAGAGGTAAAACCATTGGTAGTTTTATGGATTTGAGATTCTAGTTTATTAAAATCATCATTCCCCTTGGATAAACATCCTATACAATTAGGAGGGTATTGTCTAATTTGTTGTATATATAATTAAGTGATAATTCAATTTCTTTTATAAACTTCGCATTCAAAGGGAGGCACCTATGCTTCAAAAAAACAAGAAAAAAAGAAAGAAGGGGTGCACCACATTTTGATGGGTTGGACTTGTCGGGAGTGTCTTTGGGAATTAATAAGTTAATTTCGTAGGAGTTGGTTGGCCCAAAGCTTTCAATATTATGCGTAGCAAGAGTTGCCACAATCAAGTGACTGTATAATAATATCAAAAAGAAAAATGACTGTATGAGTTGTGAGCATCTTGTTGAGAAGGAATTTCGCAAAGGCAACCACATTGAAGGTCGTAACATGGAAGTTTAAGGAATGGGTTCATCTATTTTGCAAACATTTTTGTTGGTTGATTACTTTTGTTGGGTGTTTGGAGTATACACCCCAATTTGTAATGTCAAACTCAAATGCTTACAACTTCCGCATCGATATAAACTAATTTTCTTGGATTTTTGCTCGCAAGAATTTGACAAAATGAATTTCATTGCAATTCCATTCATTTATTTCCAATTCCACAAACATGGCATTATTTGTTCTCACATCCAAACCAACTATATATCATGTATGTGTCAAAAAAGAAAAAAAACTATATATCATGTATTCATTTTTTTATTCAATTACCTCGATGTCGTTAGACTCAACGTAATTCATCTCAATTTCCTCAAACATCTCAAATTCTTAGAAATATGCTTCTTCACCTCCAAAATCCATTAAATGGAAATATAGTAAAGCACTCATGAGAGTTTGATTATTCTTATATATATGAGAGTTGGATTATTCTTATATATGAATGCCGAATAGAAAATGTGGTCAAGCCATCTTGATCATTAGTCTGGCATCTTGTTCATGGCATCTGTTTAGTGCCTGCATTTTGATGTGCATGCCAAAATTGAACCCAAAGAGAACGACAACTATTTGTGAGTAGTTCATAAAGTACCATTTCAAAGCAACAACAAAAACATGGTGAATTATACTGCTTCGTGTATGTGTACGAGAAATTTGTAACGATGGTTTTTTTTTTCTTCTTCTATCTTCCGATTATAAGAGAATATTTCATTAGAAAAAAAGAATATACAAATAGCCACAAGAAGTAGCTATACGGGGAAACAAGTAATGGACTAAAGAAGTTAATGGGGTTAAGTGGCAAAATGTCCCCAAATAGACCCCAAGGTTGTGAAAATGCCCCGGACGTTAGGGAAAAGATTAAAATACCTCATTCCGTTAGTTTTGGGGCATTTTAATCAAAAATGGGCATCTTGACCGGTCAATGGAGTTTTGAACTTCCATTTTTATCCTTCTTAATCAACACGCCCCAATCTGCCACTACCACCGCCACCACCAAACGAACAACCACCAACCACCACCGCTGCCACCACTGCCACTACCACTTCCACCACTACCACCACCACTACAACTAGAACAACCACCACCACCTCCTCCTCCACCACCACCACCACTACCGCTGCCACCACCACCATCACCGCCACCACCACCGCCACTATCACCATCGCTGCCACCACCACTACCACCGCCACCACCACCATCACTGCCACCACCACCATCACCGCCACCACCACCGCCACTATCACCATCGCTGCCACCACCAATACCACCGCACCACCACCACCACCTGAATCCTAAATCTTGAACTCCAAACCCTGAACCCTAAGCCCTGAACCCTGAATTTTAAACACTGAACCCTGAATTATGAACAATGTACCCTAAAGGGCAATTTCGACTACGTAACTCTCTCTAACGGAAAATCTAACGGAACGGGGCATTTTGGGGGATTTTCTTAGCAACTTTGGGGTCCATTTTGGGGCATTTTCTTAGCAACCGAGAACTACAATAGGCTAACAATATATATGAACGACGTAAAAGCAAATATCAAGCTTCGAAGGGAGCTACTTTGCTTATTTCAACACTACGCTTTCCTCAAACATCTTATTCAGCAGACCTTTGTAGTTGTAAACTCCGAGATACATGGAATGTACTAATAACTTGTAATAATATTTATGTTTTGCTTTGGATTCATAATTCTGATAGATTGTGATTGGAAATGATTTTATGTAAGTCTCAAGATATTCACACAAATCATATTGGCTCCCATTCTTGTTTAACGCCTTGATCGGTGAATGCAAAAAGTGAACAAAAGTAATTGAATGGTGATAGTAGTTGTCTGTATTAGTTATTTAACTGGCCGCTAAATAACGGTTCAATGAGCCTTCCATACAAAGTGATTCTTGTTCAATGCATCCCTTGCCTAAAGAAAATAAAATAATATAGTCAATGGCTTTTGTAGTTTGCAAGCTTTTATTTTTCAAATAAGGCACACTAGTTTTTTTTTTTTTTTTTTTTTTTGATGTAAACACAAATTATATTAATTAAGAAATATAGTACAACATGTCTAAGAGCTCATTTTTATCAAAAACATTGGAGATAACACTAGATTTTAAAACCTTGTGTCAATATGAGAGAACCTTGTGTCAAGATGCTTTACTCGAGCTTCTTTTGTTATGTGGTCCGCCGCAGAGTTATATTTCCTGTTTATATACTTTACCTGAACTTGCGGAAGTTTCTTCAGTATTGAGTTCACTTCCTGTATTGTGTTATCCGCACTCCAAGTCCAAAGAGAGTCTTTGCAAGACTTGTTAATCGTCTCCGCCAAAGTTTTCCAAGGCACACTAATTCCAACTTACAAGAAGTAAAATAAATTGTAAGTCTCATAAATCTTTTGTTGGGTCAATTGGATCGCTCTGATACCAATTGTTGGGACAATTGGATCGCTCTGATACCAATTGTTGGGACAATTGGATCGCTCTGATACCAATTGTTGGGGTTCAGAGCTATCTACGTGCTAATCTTGCGGAAACATATTAGCTAACAAGAAACACTTGATCTCTCGGATTGCTCCATGAACCTTACTATGATCTAGGATAAGAAGAAGAGAAAGAGAACCACACAGATGCAAGCCATAAATCAAAGCAATAAGAGTAAAGTACTCACGGATTTAACGTGGTTCAACAATATACACAATGTGTGTAATATTGTCTACATCCACCAAACGGCTATGACCTCTTTATTCATTATAGAATCACCACCGAGAATTACACAACCGATTGACTAATCAACCCATCGACTCACCATAATGTGACCGAACACAAGAACTCTCACAAGCACCCTATAAGATCCAAAGTAGCGTCTTCACCCATACGAGATAACGTTTACCACATTATCTACCACAACAAGATGATCTTCTCTCGCACACCCCGATATAGATTACCATGGACGCCTTTAGCTCAACACCAATAATCTAATCCAAGCACCACCAAGATGATCTTCTCTTCACAAGATGTCTTACCAACATCTCCATATGAATACTCCATAACGACATATCTTCCAACATCGATAAGTATCCCATAAGCACCATAATGGTGTACTCCTTCCACCATTAGGTCTCTCATAACCACCTCAATAGGTGGGATGAATCCCTCACATCTCTACGAGATTTACATTGAGGATTCCATGACTAAAACACTTAGCCTAGACCTCCTTATATAGGAGTCACAAACTTGGTTCCCAAGGAAACCATGGTCAATTAGGAAACCCATCTTATATATGGAAGTTGTCCTAAACCATCTACGTTTCCCAAACGGAGCCTTTCCTAACCTCCTAGAATTTAGTCGTCTTCTTTGACCTAAACTAGGAAACTCACGTTTCCTTACAATTCTCCACCTTGGATCATGCATTCATGCATGAGACGATCAACTTGTTATCCCTCCATCTTCCGAACATCGATTGCACCATCACCGGTTGCCTACATATCCTCAATAGGAATCAAACCGTAATGTAGTTCACCCAAAATTGTTCCATAGAACCTCCACCGAAGAGAGCAAACCAAACTTGAACGTTACCAACTCGGACTTAACAATCCAACCTCCGGTGATTGTACAAATCTCCACAATGGTGAAAAATCGACCATCTCAACAAATCAACAAACTTATGATCATCCGTTATGCAACATCTTGAGAAACAACTTACTCTTTTATGTTCATAACTCCACATTGATTGGCATCATTCTAAGTGTATTGCATGCCAACTCAATCAAAACATACACGATCGCTGTCCATATGCCACCTTCGAATTTAGTTATAGTCATTATGCGCCCTTGAGCCTTTGCCACCTTTGAACTTGTTACATACCATGAACACATCTTCGTCTTGGCCTTCGTTGCTCCACCTGAGTTAATGTTACGCTCTTATAAGACACTAACTCCAAGTTGCGCACCACATCCGTTAGGGTTGACATCCATAACTAATCGATCAACAAATGAAACTATCACAAGAGCCTCCATGCATCTGCCTAAGCATTACCTTAGCGAACCATAGTCTTCATCTTCGTCTCTAAACTCCAGCCGAGTCAATTGCTTATTTAAACAACTGATCACATACTTGCTCTTTTCCATGAGCATGTCCTCCAAAGCGAGTTAACGAGAAACCTTGCGTTAGTTTATAAAACCAACCTTCATGTTAGCTTCCAAGAAACTAACCATCTTGTATGTACCAAAGCATATTGAGCATGACTCTAATCTGCGCACCAAATACAACCAATCCATGGATCATTGCCACTACGTGCCAATCTCGAGCTCATTCTTATGAATCTTGCTCTACGAGCCTATCTCCGATTGGATTATGATTCTACAACCATATTTACCCAATTGAGTTTTACTCCTTCAAAAAGCTCATCATATCTTCAACTAATGCATACATACCATACTAAATATGTCCAGCTTCACAGAGTCTTTGATAAACTGACACACTAAACATCTTCACCACTTCAAACAACCTCAACGGGCTTTGACAACAATGTCCTTTTAACGAGCTTTAACATAATTGTCAAGATAGTCTTTTATCAATTTCTTAGCAAGCATGTAGTTTCGACTTCGCGACAGTCAAACCACAACATAATAAGACTTGGATAACACTGTGACTAATGTCGAAGAATTCATTGTTACCGTCGTAACAATACGTAATGTCACACATTCTTTCTTGTGAATATCCCTTTCCGAATCTTGCTCCAAACGTACACCAACGTTTCAAAATCTGATAATCCGTACTCCAAACAAAGACTCAATCACACCCAGCCATAATCTGAAACCTTTGGTAACTTCCTCAAGCTCCAAGCAATTCAAGACGCTGTTGTGTTTATCTTCTCAAACTATGTAGAGAAAATAACTTGACGGAAACTATATCATTGCTGAACCAAATTTCTCAAAAGAAATCTTTACCTTCATCTCTACAAAGTTCTGTCCCTATTGAAACCAATTTCAATAACCATAGCGGATGAGCAACCCCCAAATATTATCATCGCTATAATGTAGCTCTCTCCAATAGAAAGTCTCACATTGATCATTAGGAAATCAAATAGCCAATGGATAATAAAGGTTGATGGAAAAACACGCCGAAATTGTAGCCCTTCTCAAATTCATGCACCGTGTTTTCTCCTTGTAGTATGCGCCAGCTTACATAGCCACACCACTATACACATCGTAGTATTATGTCTTTATTCTTTAAACTCTTGAAGTGTCCAAGCGATACCTTTTTAATTCCTCATAACGGGTCTTCACCAAAGTAGGAACGTATCCACAACACAAATAGACCAACCTGTTTCTTCAGATGGTCTTTCACTTCAACTAGCTCCGATCGACTTCAAATGGTGTACAAACAAACAAATCTTCGACTGAACGTCATCGGGAAGAATCAAAAGATCACAAACTATCTAGCTTCTCCATCGGAAACAATACGAGAGAAACTCCATAAAACATTGTTCTACACGACACAATGCCATACTCAACACAGACAAACAAACCCTACAAACTGTATCGACAAACTTCTTCTTACAAAAATAAGAAACCATAGCTCCACCACAACAAATATCACATCTTCATCCAACGATCAATGTCCTGCAACTATTTGTAGCTACGTGCTTCAAATACTAAGATTGAATATCAAACTCTTCACTTCTGGAACATATCACACCCTGGCCAACGGACAATACATCCAAAACGAAACCTACTAAGAGATTTCCCAAATCCTTATTGTAGTAAACAACTAAGGCAGAACGAGTATGAAAATCAGCAACATGATCTAATTGATGATGATTGATAACTAGTTATTGTTTCCCTTGGTTTGGAACAATAATGAGACTTTGACATGCTTATATTCCATCTTTACTTCCACAAACATACGAAACAATATTCGTGTCTCAACTACGATACTCTTGCCTTCTTGTGTCTTGCCAAGCAAACAATGATTAATTGAAAACCAATCTATGAAGATCTTTCAAACAGTTCACAAGAATATAGTACGAAGTATAGAGAATAAATAAACTTACTTGAAGCCATGCATAGGGTTTATGCTCCAATAAGAATCAATGCCAAATCTCCAATGTAGAGCACCAAAACATCAAGACCATACATCTTGACCATATCGAATGCAGATCACCTTGTATAATCCCATTCCTTCAGAAGTACGCTTTACTTTGCTTTGTTCCCAAAACTGATGAAATCAAATCCTACACATACTTGATAACATCAAACTTTGCATCTTCGGAAGCTGTAACATCAAATCCTCACATACTTGATGAAACCAAATCCTTTGTCTTCAAAATTTTCTTGCAACTGGAAAACCCAAAAAAAACTTCTCTCTTCAAACCTTTTATCCAACCTCGCTCTGATACCAATTGTTGGGTCAATTGGATCGCTCTGATACCAATTGTTGGGACAATTGGATCGCTATGATACCAATTGTTGGGACAATTGGATCGCTCTGATACCAATTGTTGGGGTTCAGAGCTATCTACGTGCTAATCTTGCGGAAACATATTAGCTAACAAGAAACACTTGATCTCTCGGATTGCTCCATGAACCTTACTATGATCTAGGATAAGAAGAAGAGAAAGAGAACCACACAGATGCAAGCCATAAATCAAAGCAACAAGAGTAAAGTACTCACGGATTTAACGTGGTTCAACAATATACACAATGTGTGTAATATTGTCTACATCCACCAAACGGCTATGACCTCTTTATTCATTATAGAATCACCACTGAGAATTACACAACTGATTGACTAATCAACCCATCGACTCACCATAATGTGACCGAACACAAGAACTCTCACAAGCACCCTATAAGATCCAAAGTAGCGTCTTCACCCATACGAGATAACGTTTACCACATTATCTACCACAACAAGATGATCTTCTCTCGCACCCCGATATTGATTACCATGGACGCCTTTAGCTCAACACCAATAATCTAATCCAAAGACCACCAAGATGATCTTCTCTTCGACAAGATGTCTTACCAACATCTCCATATGAATACTCCATAACGACATATCTTCCAACATCGATAAGTATCCCATAATCACCATAATGGTGTACTCCTTCCACCATTAGGTCTCTCACATAACCACCTCAATAGGTGGGATGAATCCCTCACATCTCTACAAGATTTACATTGAGGATTCCATGACTAAAACACTTAGCCTAGACCTCCTTATATAGGAGTCACAAACTTGGTTCCCAAGGAAACCATGGTCAATTAGGAAACCCATCTTATATATGGAAGTTGTCCTAAACCATCTACGTTTCCCAAACGGAGCCTTTCCGGAACCTCCTAGAATTTAGCCGTCTTCTTTGACCTAAACTAGGAAACTCACGTTTCCTTACATCTTTTGCACCCTTTCATGTGCGACTATAAATTACAAATAAGGCACACTAACTTTTCCTCTTTTTTCTTTGACAGAGTCGCAGCCAGTTGATCAAGTCAGCAATGGTAAACAGTATGGTCTGGGATGAGAAAAGAAAGACACACAGGATGAACGGTTTGTGATCCCAAATGTGTGATTATATTTGCGATATTTGCAGATTTTTATCCCAAAATATCATCAAGCTGCATTTAGGCAAAAGCATCAGCGGCGATCGTCCAATATGACTATTGCATGACCGTAGAGCATAACTTTACTGACCTTCTTATAAAAACAAGCAATACATAGAAAATGACCATCCCCTAACCCTTGCATAACTTCATACTAGAAAATTATAACAACGCTTAATAAAAATGCATGGAAGGAATTAAAATTTTAATTTTATCTTCGTTGGAGAAACTCAAACTTCAGCACAGAATCAATTTTGAAACTCCGTTGTAGCTTCAAATAATCCAACTTCCCGGGAGAGTCAAATTTTAGGACCATTCATAATTCAAATAAAGCAATCCGCATTTAGTAAAAATGTCACATACTAGTAAGGTACAAGGATTGAAGATTACTGGAGCTAAAATATGTATAGAAAAAAAGAAAAAAAAAACTTTCGCTTGAGTTTTTACTGTAATCTTGTGGAACCAAACCATATCGGTTTGATTCTTATAATAGGATCCCACAATAAACACTAAGAAAATACCAGTTGAGTGATTTTGAGCAACTCAATTTCTTCGTACATTTTAATTTAATCTTGTTTCTTTTCTTAACCTCACGTTTAGTTCAGGGCCTCCATCTGTGCCTACAAAAAGTGCTCCAAAGTAGGTGCATGATCTTTTGGGTTTATTTACGCGTCAAAATGCATTTCAATATCATGAATTCTATTACTACATAGTATTTGGACGACGAACAAAACTGATGATGTTGCTGCTGGATATGGTTTCTGGCATCATGAATAATAAGGTAAAACCGATCACTTCGAAAATGACGGGAAGAGCTTAATATCCTAGTCAAGCCAAACCCGAATCAGTATGCATCAACCAAACTGTAAATATGTATGCGAACAACAGTCATGAACATTTGCAAAACATAACTTATTATCATAAAGAGAAATATGCCTTTTTGTATTCATCGGTTAACCAGATGCGAGTTGAACCAGACTTGAGTTATGGTTTTCTTAAATTTTATTTTTAAGTTATGCCTAAAGCCTGTGACAGTTTATGAGCAGAATTAATTTTTTTTTTTTTGAAGCATCAGAATTAATGTACAACTTTTACCAGTTGAGGAAAGGCACAACTTTCTAGCAGAAAGACCTTAACCGTACCAACAATTGGAGTTGCTTATAATACGATAACTTAATATAGTGTCTCTCAAGTTCTAAATCTCATACTCTCAAATTATCTTAATCATTAGATGCCAATTTTATTTAACTGATTGTTTGTACCAATGGGTAATTCTCCATGTTAGCTTGTATTTAGTTGATGGTGAGTACTGATAAACACAACCGTATTCAGTTCAATTTCCACAAACATCTCAATTCTTAGATTATTTTTTTTTAACTTTGTTAACCATAGATATGCATACTTTCCTAAAACATGAGTGTTGGATCAGTCATTATATACGAATGAAAAAAGTTGCGAAGTAGCTTCTTGATTATTTAGTCTCACAAATCAATTCATTACATTTTTCCATGACCAAGTTCATACAAAATATGCACCATTAGAAAACGAGAAAAACGTGTGATAAGTTTATTTAAACAATATTGTGTTAAATAAAGAGTTCAATATATTGTCTGGACAGTCAAGAAAACTGGGATCTAAAAATAGGAAGATTGGAGAATGACGAACCCAGAAATGTTTACATTGAGATGATGAGAATGTTTGCAGCGGCACCAGCTTTGCCTCTTGAAATGATTTTTTTTTTTTTTTTTGATCTGTGCCTCTTGAAATGATTTCTATCACTTTAACTTGGTAGAAGAGATAACAATTTCCGAATAAGAAATGTTATGAAATTTACAACAATGAAGAAAGATCTACTTCTTTCATCCGGAAAAAAGGAGTCCCACCAAAGATATTTGTGCTGCTACGGCATAATAAGGCGGAGGCAACCAACGGCAAGGGTGCCCCTACCCTTGCCTTGCCTTGCCTATATCTCCTTTGGTATCACATTTAAGCTCGATCAGAAAAATTTGTGTTCTTGCCTACCTAAAAAAGGCCCAAGTCCGATACCAAAATGAAAAAAAGCAAGGCAAAAAATCAAAACGTACTTCTATTTGCTTGTGTTCTCCCTTTGCCCCTTTGCTAGTTCCTTGAAATTTTTTTTTTTTTTTGATCGGTCAAATAGAAATTTCATTGAAAAATGGCACTTAAGAGGGGTGCCTTAACCCAATGATTACAACCGAACAAAAAAGGGAAACCGAAAGGGGATTCGGCTACCCAAATAAAAAAACACAAAAATTATGGAGGCCGGTATAATGAATCCCATAAAGAAATCACAATATTTGCCGTAAGCCCTAGCATTTTTGTATTTGATTCGGCCCAAAAGAACGCTTGTAATTTGATATCTCTAATGAGGCTTGCCAAAGTTTTCTTTTTGTTATCGAAGGTTCTTGCATTTCGCTCTTTCCATATACACCACCAAATTGCAACCGGGATGTTATTCCATATGCGGCTAAGTCTTTCGTCTCCCCAATTAAACTTCCAAGTCTTGATAGATACAATGATATTAGGTCGTATGACCATCCAAAGTGGCACCCTTCAACGAAGTAATCCCATATTCTCCGGGTTCTCCAACAACCATAGAACAAGTGCGAACTCGATTCATCGTCTTCCTCACAAAAACGACAAACACTAGAGACATCCATACCTCTTCTTAAAAGTTTATCCGCCGTCATTACCCGATCATGAGAGAGAAGCCAAAGAAAAAAATTGATTTTTTGAGGGTACTCATTACTCCATACAACATTGATTGGATAATCCGGCTCACCTTGATCGTCGTTGTCTTTACTTCCATCCTTAACCGTATATTGACCATGATCACTACCAACCCAAATTCGGGTATCCGTAACCCCTTCTTGAATAGAGATGAAAGAGATAAGATTTGATATAGATAACACTTCACTTGTAATGGATTGAGAGTATCTTTGCCTAGACATAAATGCCCACCTTACACCATCTTCCCTAACTTCATACATACTAGCCACCACAAACTCCTTGGTCCTTGAAGCTTCATAAGCCAAAGGAAACATATCGCACAATCTTCCTTCACAAAGCCAAGAATCTTCCCAAAATTTGGTTTCCTTACCCGCTCCAATCTTGAATCTAATATTTTTATTGAAATCTTCAAGCTCTTTGTAGATATTAAACCACAAGCTACCGCCTTTCGATCCTTTGGGTTGGAGGGTTTCCCAACCGGTAAATGTTTCACCAAATTTTTCAACTATGATCTTCCTCCAAAACGCTTCTTTCTCTACGCCAAAGCGCCACCACCATTTTTTTAGCAAAGCCGAGTTCATTTGCTTAGCTCTTCTTATACCAAGACCACCTTTTTCTTTTGGTTTTGAAGACAATTTCCAACCAATATTGTGAATTCTTTTCCTATTTTCATCATCCCATAAGAAATTTCTCACAATTCTATCAATTTTCTTAGTTATGGAGCAAGGAGCAAGAAAAATAGAGAGATAATAAATGGGTAGGCTAGCTAAAACGCTTTTGATGAGAGTTAACTTACCTCCTCTTGCTATTGTTTTTCCATTCCAAGAAATAACTCTTTTTCCACAAATTTCAAGTGTTTTTTCCCATTTTTGGGTGCCTCCTACCTTATCTCCCAAAGGTAGGCCAAGATATATGCTAGGAAAACTCGCATACTTGCATCCAAGCATGTTAGCATAATTTTCAACTTCCTCATTGACCACGACTCCAAATAAGCTACTTTTGGAGAAATTTATCTTCAAACCCGAAGTTAACTCAAAACAAAGAAGAAGGTAACGAAGGGCATCAACTTGTTCTCTCTTAGCATCAAGAAAAATGATTGTATCATCGGAAAATTGTAAGTGATTTATTTTTGTTCCCCCCTCCTTGACGAAAAAACCCGAGATTTGATCTTGTTCTTGTGCTTTGTTCAACATACAACTTAAAACTTCACCAACAATAATAAAGAGAAAAGGAGAAAGGGGGTCTCCTTGACGGAGTCCCTTTTCACTACCGAAGTAACCAAAAGACGATCCGTTGACAAGAACCGAGTACTTTGAGAATGTTAAACAATTTCTAATCCAAGCCCTCCAAACACCACCAAACCCCATCTTGAACAAAACTTCATTTAAAAAATTCCAATTCACATTATCAAACGCCTTTTCGAAATCAAGCTTACAAACCAACCCCGGTAATTTTTGACGAAGTCTAGAATCCACACATTCGTTTGCTATCAATACTCCATCAAGAATTTGTCTTCCTTTAATGAAACTAGATTGAGTTGTTGAGATTAGAGTAGGAAGGTATACCTTTAAACGCTCCTCCAAAACTTTTGAAATGATTTTGTACACACTCCCAATAAGACTAATAGGCCGAAAGTCTTTTACTTCTTCCACACCCGCCTTCTTAGGGATGAGTGCAATAAAATTGTTTTTCAAAGATGAGTGAAGAATATTATGGTCATAAAATTCTTCAAAAACCTTCATCAAATCTTCTTTTAGAAAATCCCAACAAACAAGAAAGAACTTCATAGGAAATCCATCCTGGACCAAAAATACGATCAGTTCCCAAATCTTTAATTGCATTCTTAACTTCTTCTTCATTAAACGGTCTCTCCAACCATATACTTGCATTCTCATCAATACGCTTTAGACACATATTTTTGATTCTTGGATGATTGTTTGAATTTTCTTTAAACGCTAACTCAAAATGATTTGCAATACCCAACTTGATTTCTTCTTTATTTCCGGTCCATCGACCATTGATACAAAGGTTATTTATGTTGTTAAAAGCTCTATGACCCCTCACTACTCTATGAAAATGTTTGGTGTTTCTATCTCCAACTCGAAAGTATCTAACTCTTGACTTTTGCCGCAACATTATGCTTTGACGATGATGAGCCACATCAAACTCCACTTAGGCTGTTACAAGTATGTCTTCTTCTACTTTGGTAAGACCCCTTTCATCATCTAGTTCATCTAACTCCTTCGTCTTGGTAAGTGCCAAGTCAATTGCCCTATCAATGTTCCCAAAGACGTCTCGATTCCACACCTTCAATTTCTCCTTCAAAGCATGTAACTTCTTTGAAAAACATTCACCCGCCATTCCTACAAAAGAAAAAGATTCCCACCATTCTTTCATTAAAGAAATTATGTTAGTTCCTTCAAGCCAAGCTAATTGAAATCGAAAAGGGCAAGCACCCCAATCCGAGTCCTTTGAGAATAACTCAATGGGAAAATGATCCGAAAAAGGTCTTGCAAGTCGCTTGAAGTTGATATTTGGAAAATGATCTTCCCATTCCGACGTGAAAAGAAAACGGTCAATTTTGCTCTTCTTGTTAGGTGGTCTACTCCAAGTATACTTCGCACCGGAAAGAGGCAATTCGATAAGGCCTAACTCAATACATAGGTCATCGAAGAATTTCATTGAATTCGAAACTCTACGACAACCCCTTCTCTCCACCATGTATCTTATTTCATTGAAGTCTCCACCGAAACACAAAGGCATTCCATTCCAATAACCATGCAAGGTGGCTAACTCCATACGAAAGCTTTTTTTTTTTCGTTCACAATGCAAGGACCATAAACACCAATCAAGACCCACCGAAAGTTATCCTCCAAATTACGACAAGAAATGCTTATAGTAAAAATACCTTCAAGAAAGTCGTCAACTTCAATCATATCCGAATTCCAAATCAACAAAATTCCGCCCGATCTTCCATAAGAATTTAATGCAATCCACCTACACGGATTCGTACCCCAACATTGACGCACAATCTTGTCATTACAAGTACTAAGCTTAGTCTCTTGAATCATAATAATAGTAGGCTTCCACCGCTTCACAAGGTTTTTTAACTTCAATCGTTTTTCCGGATCACCGAGACCATTAACATTCCAAGATACTAATTTAAACATTATTAAAAAATAACAACCCAATTCAAGCACACCAAATAACCAAGAGAAATCAATTTCCTTCATTTTCACCCCTCTCAAGCTCATCTTTAAAAGCCGGTGCATGAGCCATAATTGAGCTAGTAACAAATGAGATTTCTCTTTTCGTGAAAACAATTCCGGAGGGATTTCCGGAGTCTTTGAGTTTGTTGAGAAGAAACTCCACGTTCGGACTATCAACGGGTGCATTATCATTGATCCTTGCACCACCACTAGTATGAGATGCGGCATCATCATTGTCTTCAGCTGACCTCAGTGAATTTATTTTCTTGCTAGTCTCTCCCGATGGCAAAGATTGAGCCTCCATATTAACCTCATCCTCACTAACATTTCCTCCATTAGGATCAGAACCATGGATGGCGCTAGACGTTGGGACTTCTTTAGACATTTTTGATTTCAATTGTTTTCTTAAACTTCTCAAGGAAGTGGAGTCCATTCCCACTGAGCTCGATAAATGAGCACTGGAACCAGGGACATAAGGAATAATAATACTAGTGTTAATTGGCTTACCTCCTGATTTTAAGATTGGCTGGGCTTGACAACACACAGAAGGCCCAATACCTTCTAATCCTATTTGCTTTGAATCGTTTTTTGGGGACCATGGTTTTTTTTGGGAGACCATTGTTTTTTTGGGGACTAATGTGTTCGGTTAGGAAATATTTTGTAGGTGACGTAACCGAACTTAGGTTCGGTTGAGAAATATTTTTTATACGTAATCCGAACTATTGTTCGGTTGGAAAATGTTTTTTTGCAACTAAACCGAACTATTGTTCGGTTGGGAAATGTTTTTTGCAACTAACCGAACTTATTTTCGGTTGGGAAATGTTTTTGCAACTAACCGAACTTATGTTCGGTTGGGAAATGTTTTTGCAACTAATTTTTGCAACTAACCGAACTAACCAGTTCGGTTGGAAAATGTTTTTTGCAACTAACCGAACTTACCAGTTCAGTTGGTAATTCTTTTTTGCAACTAACCGAACTTATGTTCGGTTGGGAAATATTTTTTGCAACTAACCGAACTTATGCTCGGTTGGGAATTTTTTTGCAACTAACCGAACTTATGTTCGGTTGGGAAAGATTTTTTGCAACTAACCGAACTTTTCCCCAAAAAAAACCATGGTCCCCCAAAAAAAACCATGGTCCCCAAAAAACGATTCTTTGCTTTGAGTTGGACGACCCATTAGTACCGCGACAAACATTATTCATCTTCTGTCCGTGAAAATGCAAATTAGAAGATTTCAAAATCAAAGGACTTTGAACACGCGTCTCCGAGTTACTTGTCCGCACAACTGCTTCCCTGGACCCACATGGTTGACCATGTCCCTCTTTTCCAGACACGTGATCAGAAGCCCGTTGGAATTGGTCCACCGATAATTTGCTGCCACGTAGAGTATCATCTTCTTCTTTGTTGTTGATGAACGGAGATGGTTTTCGACGCCAGAAAAATCCCGGTGGAGGCTCCATTCTATCGATTGTGATGTAGACAGGCTTCATATTTTGTCTAGATGGCTCCAACACCTCACCAATAAGCCTGATCTCAACCCATACTCCTATATTATCAATGGTTAACTCCTCATACCAAATGCAATTGCTAACAGGGCCACGTACAAGAACCCTTATTTCCGATAAATCTGTTGCCATTGATGATTCAGCACTAATGTCAATCAAACCCCCAAATTTATCACCAATAATCTTGAAAGTATTGAAATCCCACATATTAAAAGGAACTCCCTTTACACCAATCCACTGTTTCTTAATGTTGAGTGAGTCTGGTTTGTGTATATCATTTAGACCAGCGAACCATGGGAAGATTCGAATATCAACATCTTCAACTTTCCAGTTTCCAAATTTTCGGACTCTAGCAAAATCAGTAAAAGAGTTGACTGTAAAAACTGCTCTACGTTCATCGATAGGCTGAAGTTCAAGGCCTAGATTCCAACCAAACTTGTTCATTACCCATTTTCCCACATCTTTCCAATCAAATTCAACACCTGATGATGCAATTTCCACAACAAGAGTTCTATTCCAAAGAGATTTTATACCCTTATCAGAAAGTGGTTTAATCAAAGGTAATTGAGTTTCATCTTCTTTTTGATTTGGGTCACACCAAGCATTTGTAATTGGGTTAACTGGAATCACTTCCCTCATTTTCCTTTCTTTCTGCTTAGAAGCACCAGACAATAAGTCCTCCAAGAAAACCCCTGTTTCCCACCATCCACCTCCATTGTTACCGGCCGGAAAAAATAAAGTATCCGGATAAGCCTTATTGTGAGAAACTTGGAGACGTATAAACTCACCATAAACATTTTCTTCTCTAACAGCTAACATCCAATCTTCATTTTCCCTAAAATTCCATTTAGATATCTTCCCAATACCACCATTTGCCTCCCTCTTCAAGAGACGGGCTAACCAGATTCCACCCCTGAAGTTAAGCCAACAAAATCTTCTTTTGTTACCTGACCAGATTGCAACATGAACCACATCTTTCCTCCCTTTTTTTCCCATTGAAGCACCAATAATTTTTCTTTCCACCTTGATATTTTTCCGGTCTCTCACTTTCACATCTGATCTCGTGCTGCCATTCCCTACAAAACTGTTGGACGGATTACACTCACTGGGTCTTGATCTCCTTCTTGATTGAGTCACAAAACCATCTTTATATACTGTCCTGCTAATGTTTACCATTTTCCGACGAGAAGATTGACCGGAAATACCTTTCTCTCTCACCTCTCTCTTCTCTCTCTTCTCTCCAACACAAAACAAGTAATTACTTATAGTTCCTTGAAATTAAAGAACAGTATACGATAGGAAAAATAACTAGCTAACATGTATCGTGTTTCATATGTAAATTTTGTTGTTTTCAAAAGCAATTAGGAGTTGTAATATTTCATATGCAGTGAAATAACTTTTTATTGTTAAGTCAATTTTGTGTGTCATGTTTTTTTCCTTGCCCACCTAGTGTTTGGTGCATACATCTCAATGTGTAATGTCAAATGGGTGCAGCTTTCACATCGAAATAAACTGATTTTTTTTGGATCTTTGAACTAATACAACACAACTAAAATAGATACAAAGTTTCCAAATGGCATTAGAGCAATGCTTCAGCTGGCAAGAATTTGACAAAATGAATTTCATTGCAATTCCATTCATTTATTTCCAATTCCACAAACATGGCATTATTTCCCTTAAAGACATTTTTTCTTCTTCAAACCTCATTATTTTGATGAACCTCTTTTTGCTAGGAACTTTTAATATCCGTACCAAAAAAGAAAACCTCAAGATTGACCATATTTGTTACAGCACTATTTTTGAGGTATACCAAGAACTTGCTTCCTGCTAAAAATCTATTGGATTCAAAATCTTTATTTATTCTCGTGTCCAAACCAACTACTCCCCCATACCTATTATATAGACGGAGTCCAAATTTCAAAATGATTTTTTACTTGTATTACCCCTATTAATTTGCTTGGGAATCATCACAATTGAGTATATGCTTCTCATATTGGGAATATAATTAAGGGTAAAACAGGAAAAAACATAAAAATGTATAAAATCAATAAAAACTTCTTAATCTAAGAGAACTGATCCCTCCGCCTATATATGTGGTACATAGGGAGTATATATATCATGTCAGAATTAATTTTTCATTCAACTACCTCATTGCCGTTAGACTCCCTAGTTTAGTAAATTCAACGTAATTCATCTCCATTTTCTCAAACATCTCAAGTTCTTTGAAATATGCCTCTTCATCCCAAAATCCATAAAATGAAAATTATACTAAGGTGGGTTTGTTTTGCGGACCATCAGTTTCAGGAATTTATAATCCCATGGGATTACAAATTCTCAGATTCATGTAAATTCCTTGTCTATTTGGTAACTCAATTAAAATTCCTAGGGATTTATAGAGTTTTCTTGTATCAAAGTCTTTGTACCGTTTGGCATTACCCTCAAATCTTAAAATTGCATATATATGGGATTTAGAGTTAAAAAAGTGGGTCCATAAATCCCTTTGATAAGTTTCCCCGGAAATCTTAGGGGGAGGGGTCGGACTCCATATGGAGGATTTGCTGGAAAACTGAATCCCATAGGAAACGTGATTCCAAGGATTCGGGCAACCAAACATACAAAGGGAAACGTAATTCTATCAAATCCACTGGACCCATAAATTCCACCTTTAAAATTCTACATCCAAACCCACCATAAAGCACTCATGAGAGTCGGATTATTCTTATATACATATATATGAGGGTTGGATTATTCTTATATATGAATGCCGATGTGGTCAAGCCATCTTGATCATTAGTCTGGCATCTGTTTAGTGCCTTCATTTTGGTGCATGCCAAAATTGAATCAAAAGAGAACGACAACCATGTGTGAGTAGTTCATAAAGTACCATTTCAAAGCAACAACAAAAACATGGTGAATTATACGGCTTCGTGTATGTGTACGAGGAATTTGTAAGGGTGTTTTGCTGAGAATGGTCCCACTATCCTAATTAGTTTTACAAAATGATCACATTTTAATTAGTGTTTACAAAGTTGTATTTTTCCATCAGAATTAACTGTTTTGAGAAAAACAAATCGACTTTTTGTCTTAAACACCCCTTCGGAGTTGTTGAGGTGATGGTGATGAACTGGTGGTGGTGGTGGTGGTGGTGGTGGTGGTGACGGCGGCAGAGGCTATACCCAAGAGAGGTGATGGTGAACCCTCTTAGGAAATGTGACGAACGATCCCGAATGAGGGCTGAAGTTCCGATGCCATGTAAGGATCCCGATCCATTTCACCAACAAAGCGGCAACAAGAAGTAGCAACACCACCACCACCGCAAGCAACACCACCACTGCCAGCAGCAAGCAACACCACTATTCATATATAACCGTATCCATTAACAACTAAGCTCAAAGCCATCACCCGATTCATTCCATTAACAACCCCCCGAAAAGACCGGTTCCCACTCTTATGCACGACAACCTCCAACCACAGCAACACCATCTTCTCACTTCTAACCTACCACACACAAGCACCTCAAACTCCTTCTTCTCTCAGTAATCAACGGATTCAACCATTAAATCAATTTCAAATACCACCCAAAGTAGTCGAAATCGTTCCTCGGACCTACTCGGTTGGGAGCTTGGAGAGGAGCAATAAGTTCGGACTTGGAAATCGCCAAAACTCGGTCTACTACTCGGAACTTATTTATTCAAACTTATATATCGCTGCTCATAAATCATGAATTGTACGTAATTAAAATTAAAATTTTAACACTACCATGTAACTAAGTGTGTACATTGTTATATGGAACATATTGATCATGTATTTAGATGTTTTTTGTTTGATAACTCTCATCTGAGGGGTTACAAAAATTTTATTTTTTGATTTTAGTGCGTGCGAGGCCAACTCGGGAAAACCGTTAACTCGTTTTGCTCAAAAATTGGTCCAAATCGGCCGACTTAATCGCTAAAAATCGGAAATGGCTTGGAATCGGAAATCGCCTCGGACATATATTTGTACCGATTACTCGGGGAGTAATCGGCCTTGGAGAGCGATTTTAACTACACTGGTACCACCACAGCAATTGCACAAAACCCATTTTCAGTTCCGAATTCTTCATTCAAACAACCTAATTTGAACTGAATCTACAATTCATCATCGAATTCATGTAATTCATAGCACAATCATTACCACCGTTTAATTATTGATTCAAAACCACAAAATAAAAATAGTGTTTGTTAGATCTTACCTCTTTCCATCTCCCATCTTCAAAATCACATAATCAAATTAGTTTTTGTC
Organism: Papaver armeniacum; assembly: GCA_023531295.1. Taxonomy (NCBI): domain Eukaryota; kingdom Viridiplantae; phylum Streptophyta; class Magnoliopsida; order Ranunculales; family Papaveraceae; genus Papaver; species Papaver armeniacum. Next base: position 8,881 of record JAJJWW010003536.1, on the reverse strand, counting down.
TTCAAAAATGATTAACTCTATTACTTCCATCTTCAATCACATCAACAACACTCCAAACAGTTAATGGAAACATCCAGTGATGTTCATCTCCTTCAATATCAACGATGCATTGTTTGGTAGATAGAGTTGCAAAGCGTTTGCTAGAGGGGTGAGAGAATAACGACACAAAAATGAGAGAATGAATTAGGTTTTGCCTCTTCTTAGGTTTTCGGGGATAAGTAGGTAATTTTGATACTTTTGATTTAACTCGGTTTGTGGGGCCCATTGTCCGTAACTCAGAACAAACGGCCAATGTGACTATTTTGCAAATACTTTGTAACAAAGTGTGACCTATTTGTGAACCGGTATTTGTAAGTGGGATTGTTTTTGTAAATACCCAATTTATAACGATGAGTTTTTTTTTTTCCTTATTTCGTTAGAAAAAAGAAAAGAATATATACAAATAGCCACAAGATTTGGTTGCAAGATTCCTACAACCACACCCCTCAAAGATTGTATATTATTCTAGCCAAATTCCATGATAAATTTGTAAAGTTTTATTTATCTTTTTAATGATTCTTACAAAAATAATGAGAATACAAGGAAATCAAAATAGCTCTGGACTTTCTCTCTCTTATTTATTTTCCTCTTACTCTAAAAAGATCTCTCTCCTCTCGACTTTGTTTGGTCCTTTATATAGGATATTACATAGTGGATGACAAACTAGGCAACCTTTATTTTCGGATCGATCTCGCGATGTTCTCGCAAGCTTACAAGGGTTTTCTTCGCAAGGTAATCCCAATCTTTGCTGAGTCTTCAAACTTTCCTTATTACTAAGCCGACGTTACTCGCTACATCACTTCTCTAACGCTCACATGATCCTCGCAACCTTCCTTTCGTTAAAGCTTGAGGTATAATCACATTGCGGGATCTGCTCCTACATCTTGCCTCTTCTCATGTCTTTTCTGCGAACAAGGGAATGATATGAGAATTTCTATTTCTAAATGCCGCAACCGTTCATTTTTCCCTATCTTTCTCACCCGACAACCATCCGTGAATTTAGCGTAACCGTCTATACGTGTTTACTGTTCCCCTTTTTTACCGGTACATTCAATTTCAACCGGTCATCCTTTTTGCCTATTTAAGGAGAAGATTGATGAGAATATTATTTTCTTCCTTTACTTCATCTTCCTCGTCTCCGAGCTCTCTGTAAATCTTCATTCTCTCGCAATTTTCTTCATCTTTAGTTCTTACAAGCTTATCTGTCTGCTACTGTTTTCACGGAGTCACCCAGGTTAGTTTTGCTTTTCTTCTTCAATTTCGCTGAAACTGATCTTACTTTGGTGACTTTTTTTAACTGATCTTCTTTAGTACCTCTTCCACCAAATTCACAGTCCCAAACCCTAAGGTTTCCAGACATTCGCAACCCAAAACTGTTGTGGTCAAAAGAAAGCCTGCGAATTCCACGGTAATAAGAAACATCTTTTCTTTAATAACAATATTGTTGCCTCTGATTCTTATTTGAGTTGATATTCGTAGTATGATGAAGCTGTTAACAGACCATACAAGAAATCTCGGAAACTAAAGACTGTTATCTCTTCCGTTTATTTCCTGATTTCAAACCCTTAGCTTCTTCTCCTACAGCTTCGCCAGCTGAATCTTTATTACTTACTGCTTCTTCCCATGAGGATATCATTACAGATACCGTCCTCTCAGTTAACCCTTCTTCGAATGAAACTCCTTCTTCTCCTCTTGCGAATTCCGCAAAGATTGATTCTGTCACAACCTCGCATATAGAACCTTTTTCTTCTTCTCCTGGAAAAAAAAATATCCATTGCGGAAGATGATTCACTTCCTATACCTTCAATTATCACTACTTCTTCATCTGAAGTCCCTCCTATTAAGATGGAGTTATTAGAAGGAGTAGACATTGCCTTTAGAGTTTTGTCTCGATGTTCTTGATGATGCTCGAAAATCTTCTCACACCCTCTAAAGATTAACGTCTACGAAATTCTGGGTAAGTATTTTAATGTTGAAAGAACAACTTCGCAAGCATCTTTAGAGATTGAATCTTTGAAGGAGAATCTCCAAGCTAATACTTTGAAATGTGATGATCTCGCCTCAAAAATCAAAAGCTTGAGAATGTTTCGCTAGATTGCGAGAATCTTCACAGAAAAAATGATGAACTGAAAGGTATGATCTTTTTGTTTTTATTCATAACTTGTCTTTTTTGTTAATTTTACTCCTTTTGTATTCATTTTTCTTGTTCGCACGTTAAGTTCTAATTCAGAAACGAATAATAGAGAGGTACGACTTTCAATATGCCGCTGAAGAAGCTCGTGCTGACAATGAAACTTTGTTGAATCAATATAACCAATTAGATAATCTTTATTCATATTATGTTGATCAAATTAACAACCTTTCTAACGAATTCCCAACTAATCCAAGAACAAGAAGTATCAAGTAGCAAGCTATCCCAACTCTCTTACTCATTAATTAAAGCTAACTTGAAGATTGAAACTCACGATGAGAATGGAACCCCTCTCAAGAGAAGCGAATCCTTCTAAACAAAGTAGCGATATCTTCGCAACAACTTAATATACGTCGAAAAATATGTGATGAACAAGAGCGATCTCTTCGCTCGTTTAGAAGTGACCCGGTGAAGTTATCAATCGTCTATTGCCGAGAAGAATAAACTCATCCAAGGTAGAATAGCTTTGAGCGTAAAGGCAAACCAACTTAAAGAGCAACATACTCAGTTAGAAGATTCCTATGCTTCTTTAGCGAAGGAAAATGCTTTACTTATCGCTAATGATAAGAAATTTCGATCTCGCCTGAAAGGTTTAATTGGGGATAATTTTGATGATGCAATGAACAACTTGGAGAATAATAGTTTGGCTTTAGACCAATATCTTATTTCGTAGAAGGAAGGTAGTTATAAGAATCTGACTGCCTCATCCAAGTTTTTACTCTTTGTTATCTTCGCAATACTCTTCTTTTGTGAATTTCGCTATAACAATCTTTTGTATTTTTATTGTTCGCAGATTCTGAGAGAAGTCTTCATTCTTCTATATCTTCCTTGGAATCGAAATTATCCAAGATTCGCAAGGAAAATGCTACACTTGTTACTCCCTTGCTCATTCTCGTGATCGTGCAGAAAGAAGATTTGACTACCTTCAACATTTCAAAGATATCGAAAGTAGAAATCATCAGAAGGTACTTCTTCGCCAAGTTCATCTCAAGGATGAAGTTCTTGTGAATGGCATTTTACTAGATAAATCACTTCCTCCTACAAAAATTATGCCTCTTGACATAGATGCTTTGATGAAGTTCCTCGTGATCCTCGATGGTGATTTTGATTTTGAAAGTGATGATGATGCTATTCTTGAAGGAGATGAAGAAAATGAGCCCATCAAAGAAGTTAATGCCGAGGATAATCAAGATGGAGAACAAGCTAGAATGGACCAACAAAAGAAAAGACTTGTGAAGATGAAATGATTTTAGAAGATCAACCACCAGCCCCTCTTGCGTAATCACATGTTGAAATCAAATTTTTCTAGTTATCTATGTTGTTTTATCTTCGCCTTACTTTTCTGCCAAGCAGTGTACTTTCATGAATCTTGAAACTCACTTGTCTTTTTAATATCTCCTTATCAGCGAGATAGATAATGCATCTTGTTTATTAATTCCCATACTTTCCTCGATTATCTATATTGCGAAAAATGAATCTCTCTCTTATTACAATACTTAAATGGTTAGTTTATATAAGTTCATTTAGATGTTATTTTCTGCGAAATTTCGCTATCAAATATATCTTAAATTTTTTCCAAAATTTCATTTTGTTATGTGGTCTTATTTTGCCTTCCTAAGTAAAGGTCTTATCTTGCCACTTTTTATATTTGCGACAAAATCGCAGGACGTCTTTAAATTTTCATGTATTGATCCATTAATCTTGCCTTATCATATTCTTATATTTTTGCCTCAGCAGGATAATTTTCATGCGACAATATGATAGGCCTAAATATTATTGTGAACGTAAAGCCCCATGATATTTCCGTCTTTCGACGAAATCGCAGTACGTCTTTACACATTCGTGTACCGACCCATTGATCTCGTCTTATCTTTCTTTAGTATTTTTACTCTACGGGATCGTTAACCCAAACATGAAAAAGCCTTAATACTCCCATGAGTAAAAAGTCTCATGAAATTTGCGTCTTTAGACACTTATCATCTCCCTAATGGAGGGTACCGCCCTTATCATCCCCCCCCCGGTTTCCCCTTCAAGGAGGCGTACCTCTACCATACAAGGTTATCTCCTCCCATCCTGGTTTTTTAAAACAAACTGAGTTTTGCCTTTATACCTTCGCCGATATGGCTCATGGTTACAAGACTGCACCCTAAGTGGAGTTTTCTTCTGCCGAGTGCATCATAGCCAAGACTTGCCAGAATGGGCCGAAACGCTTCAAACGCCCCAGGAACTCTTGGCTCAACCGTGTACCTCGGTGCCTTGATCGAGCCTCCCGCACTCCTTAGAGAGACCTTTCTTACTCTCGCCGCCCAACCCAAGTCATAAGCTTAGTTGAGAATCCAAGGCGCCTCCCGGATGGGTTTAAAACCCCAAGTCTCCATGACCCAGGTTCCTAAGGTGTAACCTTTCCTCGATCCATGTAATAGGTCTCCCCTTCAATGACGCACTTTAGGTCTAACATTTGCCTCTTGCGAAATTTTATTCCCGAACTAGGGTGTACGCCAAAGTTGGGTGCCTCTTTCTTTTTGTTTATTGTCATAATTTCTTTTATTTTCTTTGTAATATTCATAATTCTGGCGAAATTATCGCATGTCTTCAACCCGTTCTGTCTGATACATTTTATGCAAATTATCGCAGACTTGTTTCGATGAAAATAATCTCTGCGAAATCATCGCATTCTTCATTCTCGTAAATATAATTTCGCAACTATGAAATTTCTTCTCTACCTCCCCAGTGATTTTCGCCAATTCTTTTATGGATAATACTTTTTAGATATAATCTATTCCATGGCCTATCAAGTTTATGTCCAATGTCTTTTCCCTCGGGATCCATCGATCTATATGCCCATGTTCCAACTATTATGATATAAGGTCCATCCCATTTCTTCTCCAATTTTCCATCATTTCCTCGGCGATATGGCGGTATTTCTCGCATAACCAAATCACTCCGGCCGAAATTCTCTTATCTTGACTCTCTTATTGTATTCTCGAGCTAATCTTCTCGATAATTCTCCATATGATGTAGGGCTTTCTCCCTCTTTTCTTCTAAATCATCAAGCTTTGATAAAATCATATATGCACTTAGATTTTATCCCATGCTTCTCTTTTATAGTAGGTATAATGAACTCGCTTGGTAACACCGCTTCAACTCCATATGTTAAACGAAAGGTGACATTCCCGTAGCTTCCTCCTAGTTGTGTTATAAGACCAAACTTGCATTAGGTACTGTTCACACCATGCTTTATTATGCCCCTCCAACTTCTTCTTCAATGTCTCTGCTATTGTCTTATTCGTTGCCTCCGCTTGTCCGTTACTTTGTGGATATAATGGTGTGGATTTCCCACACTTTATTTTAAATGCATTAAGCAACATTTCTATATTCTGCCATTCGAACTGTTTTCCATTATCGACACTCAAACTTAGCTGAATTCCAAATCTACAAATGATGTTTCAATATGAAAGTGAAAATGTCTTTATCGTGTATATGCTGTACTGCCTTTACTTCTGCCCATTTTGTGAAATAATCTGTTGCGACAATCAAATATCTCTTTTTTCCTGATCCTGGTAAAAATGGTCCCATAATGTCTAGAACCCATTTTCCAAAAGGCCACACACTTGTTGAAGATGATAAAAGTGCTCCCCGGTGCATGTATTCTCTTATCGTGTCGTCGACACTCTTCGCAACGTTTTGATACTTCTTTTGCATCCTCATGCATGTACTATTAATAATATCCTTGTGTTTTCGCTTTGTATGCGAAAGATCTTCCTCCACTATGATTACCTGCATCTCCATAATGTAACGCTTTCAGTATTTCCTCTCCTTCTTTTCGTGTCAAACATCTAAGAAAAGGTCCATTAAATGACCTTCGATACAATACCCCATCTCCGAAGTTCATAATTTGTCGCATACGACTCTTTAATTTATGTGCCTCTAATCTATTTCTTGGCATTTCTCCTCTCCAAGTATGCATGAAGTTCGGCTTTTCCAATCAGATTTTATTTGCCTCTTCATTCTCCACACTTTCTACTATCATCACATCTACTTCTTCTTCTTTGTTGATTGACTGGCAAGGAAGCGTGTGAACTTTTATGTATCTTGCAAATGGATCTGCCATCATGCTTGAGATAAAAGTGAAAGCATCCGCTAACCTATTATCCCTCCTTGATATATATCTCCATTTGATTTTCGGGATTTTCGCGGTAATTACCCAACAAGCCTTTTGTACTTCTTCAATGAGGGTTCATTTGTAGTGTATTCTCCTTTTTTATTTGGTAAATAACTAATTGTGAATCGCTAGTGATCCTTACATTTTCTAATTTCATTTCTATTGCGAGTCGTAAGCATGCACCACTGCTTCATATTCCGTTTCATTGTTAGTAGACGCGAATTCCAATCTAAAAGAAAAAGGGATATTTTGACTTGGGTCACATAAAAGTGACTGACTGCGTTTAAAGTCACCCCAAAATTTTAATTAGAGCTTGGGTCACGAGACCACACGGTTGATTTGCGTTGACGGTTACGAAGTTTGTTATACCGCAATGACCAAATAAATATTAGACTTTGATTTATTTACCAACCAAACCATATAACTTCGCTTTGTCACGTGTACGGCTACCAATCATCCATAAAAACAACAACAGAGATTAAAAACCTATTAATCTGTTTCGCCTCCCTTCGACTCTTCTCTTTCTCCCCCGTCGTCTGTTTTTCGGGAATAATAAAAAATGGTTATCAATTACTCAAAACTAAAAACAAAAAAAAATCCATGATTGTAATTATGTTTGAAGATTTAGGGTTCATAAGAAATGGGGGTTCTTGTGTTTTGTCTTCTGTTGGTGGAGAAGGCGGAGGTGGTGGAGGTGGTGTGAATTGCGCAGAGATGGAGTTGTTGCTTGGAAATTGAATTGGGTTGAGCTGGGATTCAAATAAGTTGAGTCTCGAATGTTGCATTTATCGATGACAGATGGAGAAGGGACCGAGAGTTCGAGTTATAAAATGAGAAGATGGAACCGGCAAGAGATTAATGTTGATGATCATAAAGAATACCGATGGCTGATTTGGGGAGGAAGTTGATGCCGCTCGTTGATTGATGATGTTGACGAAGGATGGAGCTAATTGTCTCGTGAAGAAGGAGATCGAGTTGCTTTGCCGTGATTAATTCTTCCAAGTGATGGAGATTCGAGCAAAGGTAACTCACGAAAGCAGAATAAGAACATAGCGATGATGGTACTCGGTATTGGCGGTTGTTTAATATCGTAGATGAAGTCGAGTCCGAGAAGATTTTTTTTGCATGTGCAAAGGCACATGCTGACACTTAACTAACACTGTTAGCTTGAGGATACAAATTAATTTAAAATAAAATTATTTATGTAACGGCCAAGACGGTCAACATCGGTCTAGTGACCCAAACTCAATTAAAATTTTGTCATGACCCAAACGCAACTCGTCACTTTTATGTGACCTAAAGTCAAAATATCCCAAAGAAAAAGCCATCTTTGTTCCTTCTGGTGATATCAAGACAATTCCAATTCCCTTACCTTCTCCATTTGATGATCCATCCACCAATATTTCCCATCTATCAGGCTCTGTTAACAGGTCTCTTGGATTCCCATGTTCTTATTCTATATCCATCATCTCTTCCACTACTTTATCATTTTCCAATGGAAATTCTGCTAAAAAATTCGCAACAACTTGTGACTTCGGCGAAGATAATACTTCATATTTAATCTTAAAATGCCCCACTTGAGCATTCCACCTCTCAATCCCGCTCTTTCTTTGAATTTGTCATTACCGATTCAATGGGCACCTCTGGTTAATACCCTTATTCTATGGGCTTGAAAATATATGCGAAAGCTTAAAGGCCGCATAAACTAATGTCAATATTAGTTTTTCAATCTTTGAATAGTTCTTCTCAAGCGCATTAAATGTCTTGCTAATGTAATAAATTGGATTTTCTACTCATTCATTTACTCGCAACAAAACGACACTTAAATCATGCGAAGTGGTCGCAAGATAAATCAATAATTCTTCCTAGATCTGATTTTTGTAAGATGGATATATTCATCAAGTAATCCTTTATCCCTTTGCAATGCTTTCGCATTCATCCTTGTCCACTTAAATTTCGTTTCCTTCTTGAGTATATTGAAGAAATGCTTGCACTTGTCTCATGATCGTGAAATGAATCTTCCCAGCCAAGCCAAGAATCCATTTAATTTCAGACATCTTTCACTAGTCAGCGGTGTCAGCTTGGTCAACTTCTCGACCTTCTCCTGATCAACTTGTATTCCTTCTTTTGACACAATGTACCCTAAAATTTTCCCCGCAACACCGAAGATACATTTTTTCAGATTGACTTTGATGTTGAACTACGTGATCTCTGCTCAAAGATTTCTTTTAAATATTGCACATGGTCTTGACTTCTTTGCTTTTCACCAACATGTCATCCACGTACACTTCTAATGTCTTATGAATCCATTTCCGCAAACACCTCTCTACCATTCTCTCGATATGTCTCTCCAAAGATTTCGCAAACCGAACGGCATTTTCGTGAACGATATAACTCTCTTGGTGCAAAAAAGGCGTGATGCTCCCGATCTTCTTCAGCGAGAGGGAATTTGATTGTAACCTTTATATCCATCTAAAGAAGATATTCTA